>CM021789.1:433378-447357 GCA_011076525.1 Nettapus auritus
TGGGGTGGGTAACGGGGATTTGGGGGGGGAGCAATGGAGATGGGGAGGGCAATGGGGATTTGGGGTAACGGGGATTGGGGGGGGCAAGGGCGATTTGGGGGCACTGGGGATGGGAGGGGTAATGGGGATGTGGGGGGGGTAAGGAGGATGGGGGGGGCACCAGTACGTGGGAGGGATGCTGAAGGGTCCAGGCCTGGGGAGGGGGGGGCACAGCACCCTGGGAAACAGGGGCCGGGGGCTGCACAGGGCAGGGGGGTCCCCATGCTGGGGGGGGGCACAGTGGGTGCATGTCCCGGTTCACGAGCCCACGGGGTGCGCTCACGTCTCTTTATTCCTCCCCCCAACCCCAAACAAGGGGACTTTGGGGCCAGGGGGACGTGGGGCCAGGCGTCCCCTAGAGCAGCGTGGCCAGCTCGCAGCCCTCGCCGCAGCCCCCCCGGCCCCCCAGCCTCTGCCGCCGCCGCTGCTGGGCCCCCTCCCTGCGCCTCCCGCGCTCGGGGGGGCCACCAAACGCCGCCAGCGCCTCCGCCGACACCGAGGTCACCGGCGAGGAGCCGCCGCCACTGGGCTCTGCGGGGAGAGAGGCAGCGTCCGGCCCCCGAGCGAAACCCCCCCAGGGGTACTCGGGGTACCCCCCCAGCCCTACCGGGGTCACCGCGGTGCCTCGAGACCCCCACCCATGCCCAAAAGGCGGTGGCCCTGGACGAGTCCCCGTGGGTGGGGGGCACGCGAGGAGGGGGCCGCACTCACGCTGCTGCTGCCGCTCGAGGTCCCGGAGGGCGATGGTGGAGAGGGGCCGGGGGGGGGCTGCGGCGCGGTACAGCTGCAGGGCGGCCAGGAGGTCAGAGGCCAGCGCCACCTCGGCGTCCCACTCGTAGCTCTCGTCCACCGACGTGTCCCTCCTGGGGGGGGCCAAGCATTAGGGGGGGTGTCCCATCGCCTCCCCTCCCCCCTCCATTGCCATGCCTCGACACCCCGCTGTCCCCCCCCCGGTGCCCCCCGGAGCGCATCCTCACCTCTTTCCTGCGCCGCTCAGAGCCAGCTCCGTGCTCACCTTGTTCTCCTGCCAGCTGCCCCCGTCCCCCGGGGGGGTACCGGGACCGGGCCCCCCCAGGGATGGTGCCAAGGAAGGGGGGCGCAGGAAGGAAGCGCTGCCCCGACCGCTGCTCTGGCTGGTCAAGCTGCCCCGTGGCAGCTTCTCCGGGGGGGCCACGTCCCCAGCTTCAGTCCTGCAGCCGGGGGGGCCACGGTGGTTCGGCTCCGGGGGGGTCGGCCAAGCGGGGGGGGTGGGCAGCGAGGCCTTGGCAGGGCCCAGCGGCAGCTTGGGGGGCTGGAGGAGGGTGGCGGCGGGGGGGGCCGCGGCCTTGGCACATGGGTCCGTGCAGTCCGACCCCCCCCCCGGGGTGCTGGGGGGGAGCGGGGGGCTGCGGCGGGTCCTCGGGGGGGGGCCAGTCGCCGTCCACGCACATCTCCTTAAAGAAGGGCAGGCTCAGGTACTGCAGGATGCCGCTCTGGGCCGGGGGGGCCGCGGCACGCTGAGGGCTGGCGGCGGTGGCCGGGGGAGGGCCCTGGAGGGGCAGCGAGTCCCAGCGGGTGCTGGGGGGGCCGGGGCTGTAAGGCAGAGTGGCGGCGGAGGCCACGGGGCTGACGTCGACGATGCACAGGGCGGCCGCTTCGGCCACGGGGCTGCTGCTGCCGTAACCGAAATAACGGCCCCGGCGGCGGCCGGCCGATGCTGGGGGGTCCCCGGGGGGCCGGGGCCGTAACGCCACCCCCTGGCACCAAACGGGCTCCTTCTCCTCCTCCGGTTGGGGTCCCCCGGGTGTGGGGGGGTCCCGGGGCGAGGGGGCGAAGCCGCTCTCCGTCTCGGCGGTCTCCACCACGAAGCGGCCGTCGGGGCCGCGGCGGATGCGCTCCAGGGGCACGTGCTCCCCGACGTGGCTCTCGTAGACGGCGTAGCCGGATCCGGCCCCCGCGATGCTGAGCCCCAGGCTGGTGCCGGCTTTTTCGCCCCACAGCAGCGCCCGGCGAAGGCTGGGGCAGGGGGACGGCTGCAGCTTCAGCTTGGCCGAGCCGGCCGGGCTACCAGCGCCGTGAGAAGGGCTGGAAGGAAGAGGGGAAACGGCTGCGGGATCCCCGTACCGGCTCGTTTGGATGCCCCCCCCCCCCCATAATTAGGGGGCTCACGATGGGCAGCTCCCGGGTGGTGCTGTGCCCTGCAGGACGCGGCAGCCCTGCTCCCTGCTTGCTTGCTGTGGCCACGAACCCACCGAGGGGAAAGCGGAGCACCCATGGGTGCCCCGAACGCGGCCCTGCTCCCGGTCCCTGCCCCAAGCCGGCGGATGGATGATGATGATGATGATGATGGAGGGGGGGGGGTGGCACAGCGCGACTTACTGCGGAGCAGGGAGCTTCTGGCTGGGGGAGAAGACGAGCGGTGGATCTGGAAGGTCATGAGAACACACGGGGATCACCCGGCGAGCAACGCATGGCGATGAGGAGGAGACGAGAGGAGATGGAGGCACCCCCGCGGACCCCCCCACCCCAGGAGCCCCCCAGCCCTGCCTGGCCCCGTCCCCTCCTCGCTGCCGTGGCTCGAGCCCCCCCGGGAGGTGCAGGATGCGGCCGGCTCCTACCTTGCCTTCGCTTCTGGATGCGCGCGGCGCGCCGGCGGTTCATGATGCAGGCGGCCACGGTGCTGAAGATGACGGCCACGCTGAGGAAGCAGATCCCGCCGATGACCCCCGCCAGCACCGGCTGCGGCAGCAGCTCGGGGAGCTGGGTGCGGGACGGGTACACCTCCATGCCTGCGCCGGATGGGAAACGGCGCTGGGGCAGGCGCTCAGCACCTCGGAGCAGCCTCCAGCGCCTCGGTGGTACCGCAGAGGGGACGGCAAAGCCTCGGGGGCTGCGGGGGGACCTGCCCCCCGGGGTGCTGGCAGCGGGGACACCGGGCAGGGCTCCCCCGCCACCCAAAACCGAAGCTATATGAGAGGTGTACGCGGGGCTGAGCGCTGCCGTGGCGCTTGCCTCGCAGGATGCGGTCCCCGGTTTAGTTTTGGGGCTGGAGCCCCAAGAAGGGGATTTTTGGGGGGGGCAAACGCCTCCCTCCCTTGGTTTCTGCCTCCGAGCTGGAAGAGCAGGCGCAGCCCGGCCCCTACCTGCCGTGGAGACGTTCACCGTGTTGCTGGGGTCGCTGATGTAGCTGCCAGCGAAGGCCACCAGTCGGAACTCATAGAAGGCGTCCTGGGGGAGCAGAGCGCCGTCAGCCTCACCCCCTTCCTCGCTGCGTCCCCGCGGAGCACCCGGCGAGCTCCCCCCGAGCCCCCCCCGCCACGCACCACCGCACCTTGATGAGCCCTGGCACCAGCACCTGGCTCTCGGTGCCGGGGATGGAGCGCTCCAGCACCTCCCAGCCGCCCTTGTCCTGCCGCAGCTCCAGGGCGTAGCCGCTCAGCGCCACCGAGAGCTGGGCCGGGGGCTCCCAGCGCAGCAGGACCCCGCGCGACGTCTCGTTGGCGGTCAGGGCCTGCGGCGGGGACAGGAAGACGTGCACGGTCATGGCCGGCGGCTCCGGAGGCACTGTGGTCACTGGGAAGCCTGGGGAGAAAGGGGAGGCTGGTACGGGCGGCCGGGGAGGGAGAGAAGGGTGGAAACCGGAGCTTCCCGCGTGCTTGAGGGGGGTTTTGGGGGGGCTACGAGGCGCCGTGCTCTTACCCCTGGGCACGGAGGTGACGATCTGGCTGAAGGGGCCGCTGCCCAGCTTGTTCTGGGCCAGGACGCTGAACTGGTAGCTCGTGTCCGGCTGCAGGTTCTCCACCAAGAGGTGCTGAGCCCCCGCCGGCACCGAGAGCGACACCCAGTCGTGGTGGGCGCGGGGCGGGTGCTTCGCCCTGCGGGGACGGGGGAGCCGTGAGCCCACCGCCGAGGGTGGCGGAGGGGCTGGGGGCCACAAGGTGCCACCCCCGGGGGGGGACTCACAGCGGCGTGTACCAGACGCTGAACCTCTGGAAGTACCCCCCGTCAAAGCCCGGCTCCCAGGAGATGTTGGCCGCCAGCAGGAGCGGGAGCACGGAGACGTTGGTGACGGCGTGGGGACTGGTCCCTGGCGCCGAAGGAGGAGAAAAGCCGCGTGGGACCGGGGCAGCTCGGATAACCGAAGCCCAGGAGCGTTTCCAGACCTTCCACCCACCCCCAGGGCTCCGGGGCTCAGCACCCCCGAGCGACGCCCGCCCCGCTCACCCAGCACGTGGACGGAGGTGGCGGTGCTGACGCTGGCCACCGGGTTGGTGGCCGTGCACTCCCAGCGCCCGTGCTGCTCCTTGACCAGGGGGCGGAAGACGAGGCTGCCGTTCCCGTCCACCTGGGCTCCGCTCTGCCCTGCGCCGCCCACCTGCGGGGCAGGGACACGCTGACGGTGGTGACATCCCCATCCCACCGCCTCCGCCGTGACCCCGCACCCCCAGACCCTCGCAGGACCTCGATCCATCCCCCCGGGGCTGGTTTGGAGACAGAGGGGCAGGATTTTACCCTCGTTTCTTCCAGAACCGAAGCCAAAACAAGCCAAACTCCCCTCTCGCAGGACCCCGGGCTTCCCGCGGGGATAAGGACCCGGGGGCTGCCCACGCGATGACATCCCGGGAGGACAAAAGCCACGTTGCCCCCCCCCAGGTGGGCTCTCCCCGGTGTGCTCCGTACCTTCCCCCAGGTGACGGCGGGTGGGGGGTCTCCGTGGGCCGAGCAGGGGATGATGAGCTCCCGGCCCACCTCCTGGAAGTATTCCTCCTTGGGGCGCACGGTGAAGGCGGGGGGGTCCTGCAAGAGCCACGCACGGTGCTGGGGACGGTGGCGGGGACGCGGCGCGCCGGAGCTGTGGCGGTGTGTGTGTGTGTCCCCCTCATCTGCCCCCACCTTGAGTAGGACGCGGGTGGGCCGGGAGGCGCCGGCGGTGCCGTAGCTGTTGTAGGGGGTGCACGTGTACACCCCCAGCGCGTCGTCGTTCCCCGTGGCGATGACGATGGAGCCGTCGGGTCGCGCCGACCAGCCGGGGAGCTGGCGGGAAGGGGGCGGGGGGTGAGGTCGGGGGGCTGCGGGGTGCAAGGCGGGGGGGGGACGCGGGGGACGCGGCGGTACCTTGCCCAGCTCCAGCGGGCGCCCGTCCCGCGTCCAGCTGACCGAGAGCAGCGGGGGGTTGGCTCTGGTGGGGCACCGGATCACGCCCCGCATCCCCTTGGGCAGGTGGGTCTCCGGGAGCATGGTGGTCACCTGCGCCGGATCTGCGGGGACACGTGGGGTGCTGGGAAGCTGCTGGGGACCCCGCGGAGGCCGATGGGGCACCCCCGAGCTCTTACACAGCACCGTGACGAAGGCCGAGGCCGAAGGCGGCTTCCAGAGCCCGTTGCTGGCGACGCAGGTGTATTTGCCGGCGTCGTCCGGGGTGGCTCGCTGCAGCAGGAGGCTCCCGTCCACCAGGACACGGACCCGTGCCTGGAGGTGGCTGCGAGGGGAGGAGAGGGTGGGAGTGAGGGCGCAGCAGGCACCCGGGATGGGTGAAGCTCTCCGGCACGCACCGTGCCCCAACGCAGCCCCACGTGGGCTGGGTGGGGATTCAGCAAGGTCCCCTCGCCTCTGTCCACGAGGAGCCTGCGGCCACCTCGGTGCCACCCCCAGCACCACGTCCCCGCCGTACCTGAGGTGGAAGACGTTGCTGCTGCCCTGGAACCAGGTGTAGGTGAGGTTCCCCGGGTACGCCTCGGCCTGGCACGCCAGAAAGGCATCTTGAGAGATGTTAACGGTGACGTTCTGCGGCGGCACCACGATGACGGGCGGCCCTGCAGCGCGGGGCGGAGGGGACAGTGAGGGCCCGGGGACGAAGCCGCAAACCCCGTGACGCCGCCAGGGCTCGGCGAGCGGCCCCGCTCCTACCCTGCACGAGCACGCGGGTGGTGTGGGTGATGGTGCCCTCCTTGCTGGAAGCGTGGCACGTGTAGGTGCCCGCGCTGGCGCGCTCCACCACGGCGATGCTCAGCGTCCCGTTCCTCACCTGCAACGTCACCGGTGGCCACCGAGGCTCTCGGGACCGTGGCGCCGCGGCCAGGGCTCGCTCTCCAGCCACACGGAGCCGCGTCCCCTGCCCCCTGTCCCATGGGGGACACCGGCGCTTCGCCGTGCTCACCTGCACCGCATCCCCGCTCTGCACGGCCAGGTCGCTCCGCTTCCAGATGACGACGGGCTGGGGGTTGCCGACAGCCGTGCAGGTGAGGCTCAGCGCCTCCCGGTCCCGCACCTCCACGAAGGCTGGGGGGGTCTCCAGGAAGGTGGGGGGTGCTGCCAAGGCAAACGCAGACCCTCGGTCCTGGGAACGAGCGGATCCAGCCCCCAGCCCCGCAAGTGAGGGGTCCGGAGCAGGGAGGTGCTGCTCCTCCTGCACTGGGGGACGACGAAATCCTCCCCCCGTCCTCACTTCACAAAGCCGAGTGGAGCAGGTGCGGGCACGGACCACCCCCCCCTCCAAATCCAGCACCCAGACTGGGCTCAGCACCACGAGAGCAGCTCAGGGCAGAGCAGGCAGCAGCCTGGGCTCGCGCCGGCCCCAGCACCCGCAGCTCCCATCCGTACCGTTGACGGTGAGGTGGATCCAGGTGCCGTTCTGGAAGTCGGCGTCAGCGCTGGGCCGGTCGAGGAAGAGCACGCGGCACTCGTACCAGCCTTGGTCCTCGGCGCGCAGCAGGTCGATGCGCAGCGAGGCACCTTCCTCGATCCGCACGCGACCTGCCGAGCCAGAAACGTTTGCCGCGGGCGGCTCGGGGACATCCCTGTCCCCAGGGCCACCACCTCCGCAGAGCACTCGCCCACGCAGGAACCTCCCCGTGCCCCGAGCACGGCTCCTGGCTCCCCCAAAGCCCTCGAGCTGGCCCCTAAACCCCTCCCCGGTGTCTTTTGGCACTCACAGCCTCATCTCGGCTCCCCCCTGGAGCCCCCCCCAAGGCCAGCTCGCCCTCGGGAACCCTGCTAAGCCCCGGCCACACCGGGCAACCCTGCACCTTCCTGCTCCCGGTGGTGCTGTGCGGGCTGGATGAGCCCCTCGCCTGCTCTGGGGGCGCCGGGGGGCTGCCGGATGGTGGGGCGCTCACCCCAAGCCAGCCCCTCTGATGAGGAGGAGGAGGAGGAGGATAAGGACCTCAAGCAAGAGCGAGCGCAGCCCCCTAATCCCCCGGGCTATTATCAGAGCCATAATCGGCTCAGGCACGCAGCGGGCAATAGGCTCAGCACCACCGGGGTGCGCTCAGCACCGCGGCACCCCCGGACCCCGCGGCACCCCCGGCTCAGCCCTGCGGGTGCCGTCACCCGAGGTGGCCCCGTCGGGACCGCGCAGCGGGGCAGGGCCACGGTGGTGACGAGCACCCAGAGGTGCCCAGGAGCAGCATCTTCGTCAGGGGGTTCCCACAAATAAAGTTTTGGTGAGCAGCTCCAGCCGGAGCTCGGTGTCCCCAGAGGTCCCCACGTGGGTGCTGCACCCGGCCAGACGAGCCCAGCGAGGAGGAGGAGGAGGAAGAGGAAGAGGAGCGGCAGGACCCGGCAGGCTGGTCGGGCAGGGCGGTTTGGGGACGGGACCTGCGCTGAGACGCGTTGTGCGGACGCAGCACACCGACACGTGCACCCCGAGTTTCTTCCAGCCCCCCCCCAAATCTGCTGCTCCCCACGGCTGGGGGCTGACGGACGTAGCCGGGTGCCTTCGGCCGCATCCTGCGCCCGCAGCGCCAAGCAGCAGGGCGAGCAAACCTCGAGCACGAGCGGGGACGTGGGAGCAGCGAGAGGGATGGATCCCTGGGCCCAGCAGGCTGTTGAACAAAGGTCCCTTTGGCAGGGCTCCGAGAGCCCAGGGGACGCCCCCAGCCTCCCCCTAATCCCCCCCGCGCCGGCCCCAACCCCTCCTCCTCCTCGCCCAGCGCCCCGCTGATAACAAAACCCAAGAAAAACAACAAAACCGCCCGCTGCCCTCCGGCCCCGCATCCCCCAGCGCCTGGCAACCGCCATTCAAAAGGGACACAAAGGGGACGAGGCGGCTGGGGACCACCAGCACCAGTTGACGGCAGCGGGGACGGGCGGCGGAGGGGGGGGAGAAACAGCCCCGTCGCCCCCAGGGACACGAGGGGCTTTCAGGGCCGCAGCCCACCCTCGTCCCTGAGGTGCCCCCAAAGTGCCTGGGTGACACAGGTGGCGGTGCAGGGGCTTCCTGGGTGACACCTGAGCCGCTTTGCCTGCTGCGAGCTCTCGGCCGTGAGGCTGAGCCCGGAGGCCCCTTGCCTGACCCCGGGTCCCCCCCCCCGGGGAGGATCGAGGGCCAGCTGCCACGGTGACAAGCAGCAGCCCCCTCGCCCACCCACCGTGCCCACCACGGGGTCCCCGTCCCCTCCGGGACGAAGCCAAGGGCTGGCGGGACGCGGGGAGCGCGCAGCAGGATGCGGCCGAGCCCTTTGTGCTGCGAGCCCGCGGGGAAACCTGAGCTCCCGCAGGTAACGGGAGCCGGGGGGCCTCCGGGAGGCAGGTGCTGAGGGTTTGGTGGCACCGGAGGCTTTGTTGTCACCACCGGTCCCGTGAAGCCAGCACGGAGCTGCCAAGGAAGGTGCTGGCAGCGGGGTGCAGCTGCGGTGTGCCCCCAAATTGCTCCTGCCCCGTGCTGGCGGCTCCTTCCTCGCCCCCACCTGTGTCAAGGCTCCACCTGCAGCGCATTTTTTTGGAGTTTCGGCTGCGGAGGCCAGATCCCGTGGGATGCAGGACAATCCTGCTCCATGGTCCTGCCCTCCCGTCGATCCCAGAGGCTTCGGGGCCGGGCCCAGCCCCAAACCCCAGCCTCCCTTTTGGCCCCAAGCACCCCACGAAGCCGAGGAGCAGCCTCCCACGCCACGGCCCCGTTTGGCTCCAAATCCGGCACCGCTGCCGAGCGCCTTCACCCAAATCCCCTTCCCTGAGCGAGGCTCACCCGGGGTGCCCGCCGCCACCCCCGGGGCCCTCGGCGGGGACGGTGACCCGCGGGGGACGGAGGCCAGCCCCGCGCCTCGCCGCCGTGCTTAATGCGCTCCGACAGCCGTGGCCTCGCGCTGGGGCCCGGCTGAGGGGCACGGGGCGGCAAATCCATCGCGAGCGGGATGCCCGGTGCCCGGTCCATCCGGTGCTTGGTCCGTCCGGTACCCGGTGTGCCCGGTGCCACTTACCGAGGTACTCGGGGTCGACGCGGGGCGAGTAGAGGCCGAACTTGATGAAGATGGGGAGGACGAAGCCGACGCGCACCCACTCGATGACGTAGAGCGGCGGCCGGCTCTGGCGGGCACCCAGCAGGTCGCAGCCCAGCACCGCGCTGTCCCCGACGCGGCCCACCACGGCCCCGCTCGGCCCGCTGCCTGCACGGGGCACCGGGGACACCGGTGGCACCGGGAGCACCGGTAGCACCGGTGGCACCACGCCTCCCTCCTCCTGTCCCATCCCATTCCGCCCCATCCATCCCGTCCCATCCCATCCCATCCAGTCCGGTCCCGTCCGTCCCGTCCCATCCCGGTCCCGGTCCCGGTCCCTTCCCGGTTCTTCCCGGTCCCGTCTCCCCTTACCCTTGGCCCCGGTGCCGGCGAGCAGGCTGAGGAAGGCCGCGCGTAGCCACCACCGCATAGCCCAGCTCCCCGGCCCGCTGCTCCCGGTGGCGGCGGGGACAGGCGGCCGCCGAGCGACGGGAGGGAGGGTCACCGGGCACCGGTGACCGGTTACCGGGTACCACCGGGGCTCAACCGGGGGATCAGGGCCGCAGCTCGGGAGGGCTCGGCCGGGATCCCCGCGGCACTCTGGCCCCGGCCGGGGGGCGCTGGGGGCTCCTCATGCCCGCCCCGGGCCCCGCGGCTCCGCTCCGCGCCCCGCGCCGCCGCCACCGGGCGGCCGCCGCCAAAGCCACGGCGGTGGGCGGGGCGAGGGCGGGCCACGCCTCTCCGCGCCGCTGATTGGCTGTTCCCTTGGCAACGGGTATTCCCGCCGGCTGCCAATTGCGGCGCGGGGAGGGGAGCCGCGAGGGATGCTGGGAGGTGTAGTTCTGGGGGGTGGAGATGGGAGGGGGACGGGGGAGACACGGGAGGGTGACACGGGTGGGTGACCGGCGTGTGACACGGGTGTGGGACACCAGTGTAAGACATGGGTGTGGGACAGTGGTGTGGGACCGATGTGTGACACTGGTATATGACACTGGTGGGTGACACAGGTGTGGGACACCAGTGTGGGACATGGGTGTGAGACACAGGTGGGTGACACTGGTGTGTGACACTCGTGTGTGACATGGGTGTGTGACACTGTTGTGTGACCAGTGTGTGACACGGGTGTATGACATGGGTGTGGGACACTGGTATATGACACTGGTGTGTGACACGGGTGGGTGACACTGGTGTGGGACCGGTGTGGGACACAGGTGTGTGACACTGGTGTGTGACACGGGTGGGTGACACGGGTGGGTGACCGGAGTGTGACATGGTTGTGGGACACTGGTGTGGGACTGGTGTGTGACACTGGTATATGACACTGGTGGGTGACACTGGTGTGTGACACAGCTGTGTGATACAGGTGTGGGACACTGGTGTGAGACACTGGTATATGACACTGGTGTGTGACACGGGTGTGGGACACAGGTGTGTGACCAGTGTGTGACACTGGTGGGTGACACGGGGGTGGGACACCAGTGTGGGACATGGATGTGAGACACGGGTGGGTAACACTGGTGTGTGACACTGGTGTGGGACCAGTGTGTGACACTGGTATATGACACTGGTGGGTGACACTGGTGGGTGACCAGTGTGTGATATGGGTGTGTGACACTGGTGTATGACACTGGTGTGGGACACTGGTGTGTGACACGGGTGGGTGACACTGGTGTGTGACATAGGTGACATGCCATGACTTGCCATGCGGTACTGTACCACACCATGCACAGCCTCGTGACAGGGAGCCCACACACGTGCCACCCCATGGCACACCCGTGACCGCCACCAACCCCCGGCCACCCCCCGTGACCGTCCCCACCTCGGGGCTCTCCCCCTGCCCTCTCCCACCCCGGCCGTCACCCCTCTAATCCCATCCTCATCCCGTCCCCGTCCCCTACGGCCACCGGAGCCGTGTCCCCAGCCCGCGGAGCTGAGCCGGAGCTGGGCCGCTCGCCAGCCCGGGGGCTCTGGTGCTGGGGGCACCGCTGCGGGGACACCCCCCAAGTCCCGGCCCCGGGGGGCTGCCTGGCTAACGGTGGCCGTGCCGGGTCCCACTCGGTGGCACAGCATCCCCCGGCCAGGGACATTGGTGCTGAGCCCCCGTCCCGACCCCATCCCCGGGACAGGGGTCCTCCCGTCCACCCCTTTTGGCCCGGCCCGGCGCGGCCCCCGGCGCACTGGAGACTATTAAGGCCAGAGCTAAAGTAAGAAGAGTTAAAGTAAATAATTCTGCGGGTAAGCTGCTTTCCTGCACCTCACAGCCCCATGGGAGTCCTGCGGCTCCCTGGGCATTAGGCGAGGCGGCTGGACCGCGCTGCCCCGTCCCCGTCCCCTTTCGTGTCCCCAAATCCTCCACGCGGGGCCTCCCACCCCCCCAGCCGCTCGTGTCCCGGGATGGGGCCAGGCAGATGAGTGACCCCAGTTGTCCCTTGTCCCCACGTGGTGCCGCAGCGCCCTGAGGCCATGGTGTCACCCATGGGGGATGGACATGGATGGTCCCTGAGACCCCAAGCAGGGGTGTTGGGTGGCACTAAGAGCAGCTCCACGCCACTTTGGGGTGCCCGCATCCCCACGGCCACCATCCTCCCATCCCTGCTGGCTCCCACCCCAACCGCCCCAAGCCACCACCCTCGTGCGTCGTTTCTGAGGGACGATAACGGCGTTTCGGGGTTTCAGAGCGATGTCTGGGGATGCTGAGGCTGGCTGGTGGAGGTGACAGCCCTCCACAACCTCCCAGCCCGCGGCGCGGGCGCTGCGCTGGCACCCGGCGCGTGCCGGGCGCTCCCGGCCATGTGCCACGCGCGCAGGAATGGGGATGGTGACGCTTCTTGCACTTAGGATTTAAATGCCACCAAGGTTAGGAGCAGCTGAGAAGAGATTTTCAGGATTGGGCTTTTGGACGGAGATGCCTAAATTCCAGCTAAGCTTCCGTTTAAGCATCCACGTCCCGGGCCGGCCCTGGGGTGCTGACGTGGCTGCCGCCCTCCGCGCAGCATCGCCGCTTTGGCGAGCGACCAGCTCCGGGGCTCGTGGGCTGAGACCTAGGACGGGAGTCCCTGCAGCACCTCAGGGTGCAGCGGCAGGCGTCCCCAATCCTGCGGTGCCCTGAGGAGGCTGTTAGGTACCAAGCAGTGAGGTCTGGGGATGGAGGTTTGGTGCCGTGGCCACGTTAGGGGATGGAACCAGGTGACGGTGGAGCGGCGGTACCTGGTGATAGCTGGTGAAGGGGGGTCCCCGGTTGCAGCAGGGGTTCTGTTCAAACCATGAGGTGGAAATGAGCCAGGGGAAAGTTCTTTAATGGGGAACGAGACAGATGGTGGCACTGCAGGGCTGGGCGAGGCTCCCTCAGGACATCAGAGCATCTCCTTCGACCTCCGTCCGGCACTCGCTGCTCGGGGAGAAACTCCTGCTCACGCCTCCTCGGTATCCTTTCCAGCACTGTGGCGAGGCAGATCCGTGTTCAGTTTGTACTTTCAGACCCACAGCTCTGCCTGCCGTGACCCCGTTGGCACAGGGAGCGCCCCGGGAGGGCTGCACCTACCTGAAGCGCTGGTGGAACTGGATCACAGCTTGCTCCTGCTCCCGCGTCTCGATGGAGCCCGGCCGCAGCCTGCGGATCTCCCGGATGGCGTCGCCGCCGCTCATCTTCTGCGTCTTCACCAGGTAGCAGGCCAGCATGGTGCCCGTCCGGCCGTGCCCCAGCATACAGTGCACCGCCACCGCCTGGCCAGCGCACCCGTGAGGAGGGCCTCACCTCCCTCTTGGTGTCACCTCCTGCTTGGTGTCACCTCCACCTTGGTGTCACCTCCCCCTTGGTGTCACCTCCCTCTCAGTGCCACCTCCCTCTTGGTGTCACTCACCCTGGCATCACCACCGATGCCGGTGTCACCTGCACAGCATCACCCCCTTGGCATCACCTCCCTCTCGGTGTCACCTCCCTCCTAGTGCCACCCCCTTGGTGCCGTACCTCCCCGCGCCCGTTGGCCTCCTCCACCAGCTGCAGGAAGCTCTGGATCTGCCCGGGCGTCGGGGGGCTGAAGTCGGGCACGCGGATCCGGTGGAGCTGCACCGCGGGGCAGCAGCCGTGGTGGGGGGGCGGCCGCTCCGACAGCGACACCAGGTGCCGCACGCCCTGGCCCAGCAGGAAGCGGTAATGCCCCGGCTCCCGCGGCATGGCCAGCCCTGCCAGCCGCCCCTGGGCCACCCACGAGAAGTTGGGGGGCTCCACCATCGCCTGTGGGGAGCGACACCGGGGGCCAGCACTGCCACGTGCCCTGGGGATGGGGCTGGGATGGGGAACCTTGGTCAAAACAACGGGACCTCCGGCCAGGACCCCCCAGCACCACAGGGACAGGACCCTCAAGCTATGCCCCCTAGGACCACCAGCGCAGGACCCCCCAGCACCACAGGGCTGGGACCCCCAGGCTGTGTCCCCTAGGACTCCCCAGACAAGACCCCCCAGCACCACAGGGCCGCTACCCCCAGCCTATGCCCCCTAGGACCCCCTAGCCAGGACCCCCCAGCACCACAGGGCTGGGACCCCCCGGCTATGCCCCCTAGAACCCCCCAGAGAGACCCCAAGATCCCAGGCCAGGACCCCTGGACCCCGACCAGGACCCCCCCCATCCAGAAGCCCCCAATACCCCTAAGCCCAGAGCCCCCCAGGACCTCCGGCCAGGCCCCTCAGAGGCTCTCTGGGACCCCCCAGCCCCTCTTTGTTCTCACAGCCCAGCCCCCCCAGCCCCC
>CM021789.1:447757-474551 GCA_011076525.1 Nettapus auritus
CGCCGCGCACAGGCCCGCCCCCGCCGCAGGCCGCCCCCGAGCAGGCCCGGCCCTGCGGCCTGCTCCGACCGGGGGCCTTGCACCGGCCCCGGCCCGGCCAAGCCCCCGCCCGAGCGGTCCCGGGACCCCCCTCCCCCGGACCCCGCCGTACCGGGGAGGCCGCTCGGCGGCGGCGGAGCGGGGTCCCGGCAGCGCCTGCACTGAGCGGCGCAGGCACCGGGAGGCGGCGGCGGTGCCGAGCTCCGAGCCCCGGGGATGCCGAGCGGGGGGACCGGGACACGGCGGGGTCCCGGGGCTGCGTCCCCCGGGGGCACCGGGACACCGGGGCTGAAATGCCAGGACAGCGGCACACGAGGCTGCAGCCCCCGGGACACCGGGGATTCTTCGGAGCTGCTCCCCCCGGGGAGTACCGGGACACGGGGCTGCTACCTCCCGGGACACCAGGATACCGGGGCTGTTCCCCCCCCAGGACACCAGGACACCGGGGCTGCCCCCCTCGGTACATCAGGACACCGGGGCTTCACCGTTTCTGCATTCCCCGTGATGCCGGGACACTGGGGCTGCACCAGCCGGGGGTACCCAGCACCGGGGCTGTCCCCCGGTTGTCCCCTCCCGGTGCTTTGCCCCCACCCAGCTGCCATCTCCATCCAACCCCCCCCCCCGCCCGTTTGTCCCCCGCCCGGGTGGCCCCCCTTGCGTTGGGAAGCCCCAGCTCAGCCCTGCTTCATTCGGCCTCCCAGGACAAGGGGGGCTCCTCCCCTGCAGCCCCCCCAGGGATAAAATCCCCCTCCGCTGCTGTTTTTCAACCCCATTTCTTCATTTATTTGGTGCCTGGTGGTTACGGGAAAGTGGCAGGGGTTACACGGTGGGGGTGGGGAGGGGGACATGGGGACATGGGGACACACGACCCCAGTGGCAATTGCAGCCTGCTTGGGGCACAGCAGGGCTGGCCCGGGCATCATCCCTTGAGGTACACCTCGCCGTGGATCTTGTAGGGAAAGTTCCTCCAGCCGAAGATGGGGGCGGGCGAGGGGTTGTTGTCCATAGCAGCCATCACCTCCCTGGTTGTCAGCTCCCTGTCCCACATGTAGACATCCGAGATCTCCCCCACGAAGGACTGACGGGCGTCAAAGCCTCCCCCGAAGACGTCCTGCTCCTGCCCTAGAGTGATCATGGCCTCGGCACCCACCACGTAGTTCTTCTGTAGCCCTTTGCGGGGCCAGGGCTTCCCATTGAGCCAGAATCGCACGATGCCGGTGGGGGATTCCCAGCTGGCACAGACGTGATCACTCTTCGAGACGCTCTCGGGGACGCGGAAGGTGACGAACCTGCTGCCCACGTAGAAGCGGTACTCGGTGGGCTTGGGCTTGGAGAGGAGGATCTCGTTGTTCTGCGTCTTGGTGGCGTAGGAGAAGAGGCTGTGGGGCCGCGTGAGGTCTGTGTAGGAGCGCAGGCACACGGTGAAGTTCAGCAACGGCTGCTCCGGCTTCGCCCGCACCAGCACGTAGGAGTCTTTGGTCTCCCAGGGAAACACGAACACTTGGTTTACCAGGTCTGGAAGAGGTGATAAAGAGGTGGCTGCTCCTGGCATGGGGAAGGCATCCGGCCAGATCCCCCCAGGGGAAACAGGGTCGTGAAGTGACAGCAAGGAGGCTACAGCCAGACCCCAGGGTGGTCTCCACCACCAGACCCAGAGGTGGCTGCCACTACCAGATCTAGAGGTGGCCTCTACCACCAAACCCAAGGGTGGCTGCCACCACCAGCCCCAGAGGTGGCCTCCACCACCAGACTTTGAAGTGGCCTCTGCCATCAGACCTCAGGGTGGCCTCCACCGCCGAGACCAGCCACACGCGGGCTTCTGATGCAGGGCGATGGGCACACGGTGACAGCTTGTCCCCAGCTGTGCCCTTGGTCCCCTCCCTACCGTCTATCCACAGCTCATAGGTGGCCACAGCGGTGCCCAGGGAGCCGGTGGCCGTGCAGGTGTAGGTGCCCAGGTGGGTCTCGTTGAAGGACTTGAAGATGAGGACGTTGCTCTGGCCTTTCTGCAGGGGGTCGCGGCTTCCTTCCTTCTCCCACAGGAACTCCTTGACGCTGAGATGGGTGTCACCTGGGTGTGGGGAGGACACCCTGGGGGTGGCCGAGCTGTGGGGTGGGGGGACATGTGCCAGAGGGTCGGGGTGGGGTGCCTTACCTGGCGTCCCCCGTGACCTCGCAGAAGAGCATCAGCTGGTAGTACATGGTGGGTGCCGGCGGGTAAGGCTGGATCCAGGCGGTCATTTTTTCTGCAGCACCCGGACGCAGGGACTGGGTTGGGTGGGGGGAGACCCCCAGCCCCCTGCCACCCCCACGGGCAGCCCCGCGTCCCCCCACGTCCCCCCCTCTTGTGGCTCCCGGCGTTGCATCCCCGCTGCCTTCCCCCCGCTGCCACCACCGCTCCATGCCCCCCTGCACCCCCCACCCCATCCCCTCTCCCCGTGGGACCTGGGGGGGCTCCTGGCGCAGCCCCTCCATCCCTACCTTCGGGGGCAACGAGGCCGAAGAGCGCTGCAAGGACGAGGAGGCAGAGCCGCGGTGTCCCCATGTCCCCAAACACCCCCTGAACCCAGCCACTGGCACCGCTGTGGGTGACGAGGGGGAACCGAGAGCCACCGAGCCACGTCCCCGGGGGCCGAAACCCTTCCTGGACGGGGAGCACAGCGCTGTGCTGTGATGTCTGCCCCCAACCTTTGTCACCAAGTGCCTGGGGACATTGACCGCTGTGGCTGTGGGGGATATTTGTTGAACGGCTTTGGGGACTGGTTTGCTTCAGGGGCCGTGGCCCCAGCGAGCTGGCAGGGAGCCTGGGGACATGCGTGGGGACAGGGGACGTGGCCCTGGGGGATTGCACCGAGCCCCGCGTGCCCGTCCCGAATCATTCCTGCTGTTCCAGGTGTGTGCCCCCCTTTAACCCCCTGCATCCCCAGGAATTTATTTCTGCTCACACCCATCCCGTCAGCCTCGCACGGAGAAGGTCTCGCGTTGCTGCTTTATTTTATTTATTTATATATACGGGAAGGGGACGACCTTGGGTGTCACTGGGGCAGCATGGGGAGCGTTGGGAAAGAAAGGGGCACCCCGGGTGACTCTGCCAGGCTGGGGTTGTCCCCAGCTCCCCACGGCTTCTGTCCCCCAGGCACGGGCTGTGCCCCGCGGGTGCACCTTGACACATGGGTGGCTTGCAGAAGCAGTGATAGGGACAGCGAGGGGACAGCGGGGGCTGAGGTGGGCTCTCAGCTCCCCAGAGCCTCCCGGAGCCGCGGTTTCACCACCACATCACCCTTGGTTTCGTAGCTCAAGCTCCTCCAGGCCAGCAGGGCGGGCGGCAGGCGCAGGGACTGGTAGGCAGCTCGCATCTTGTCCGGGGACAGCCCCGTGTCCCACAGGTGGACGTCGGCCAGCTCGCCCGTGAAGGAGTTATAGACGTCGAAGCCGCCCCCGAAGGCGTCCTGCTCCTGCCCCAGCAGGATCATGGCCTCGGCGCCCACCGCGTAGCCCCGCTGCAGCCCCTTGCGGGGCCAGGGCTTCCCGTTGAGCCAGAATTCGGCGATGCCGGTGGCCGACTCCCAGCTGGCGCAGACGTGCTCCCAGTCGCCGCGGCCCTCGGGGACACGGAAGGTGACAAAATTGCCCCCCACGTAGAAGCGGTACTCGGTGGGCTTGGGCTTGAAGAGGAGGATCTCGTTGTCCTGCGCCTTGGTGGCGTAGGAGAAGAGGCTGTGGGGCCGCGTGAGGTCCGTGTAGGAGCGCAGGCACACGGTGAAGTTCAGCAGCGGCTGCTCCGGCTTCGCCCGCAGCACCACGTAGGCATTGCTGGGGTCCGTCCGAAAGACGAACACCTTTCGGTAGAGGTCTGGGGGGGTGACAGAAGGGACGCGGTGACCTCCAAGCCTACCCCCCTCGGGAGATGTCCCCGCTGTGCCTTTGGTGCTCTGGCGTCCCCCAGATCCACTGGCAGAAAGCAGAGGGCTCCCAGAGCTGGCCGGGGGCATCGGATGGGGCTGAGCCACCGCGGTGTCCCCAGGGATGGAGATCTGGATGGGACCCCCTTGGCTGCCCCCCACCCATATTCCCACACCCCAGGGTTCTCCGCTCCTTGCTCTGTGCCAGCCCTGGTCCCCCCAGTGTCCCCCTACCTTCCTGGGCGGTGACACCGGTGAGGCCAGCAAGGACGACGAGCCACAGCCGCAGCCTGCCCATGGTGCTGGGTGCGGCCGTCGGTGCCGGCACCCACGGGTTTATCGGCTGCCGTGGGTGGGAGGGAAGCGGCATCCCCCAATCCCAGCAGCCTGGCACGGCCCGGAGGGGGCAATTTCACGCTGTCATGCGGCCGCGAGACCCTGCGTCACCGCCGGCACGGGGCTCCCCTGGAGCCGTGCCCTGGGCGCGTGCCCCGGTGCAGCTTAGGGCCACCGCAGCCCTGGGTAAAACCCCCCAAATCTGAGCCCAAAGACACCCGGTGTCCCTCGCCTGCAGCTCTTGGCCGCGTCCCTGGGCTCTGCTGGCCCCATCCCTGCATCGAGGCCAAAGGGACAGAGCCTGGGACCGGAGCCGTGGGCAGCAGGTGGCAGAAGAAACCGCGGCAAACCCGAGAGGCCGAGGGTCTGCTGCAGCCTTCACATCCTCCAAGGGTGACTGAGCGTCCTCCGAGGGGCTGAGCGTCCTCCCAGGGTGTCCGTGTGTCCTCCTGTGGGGGTGGTTGAGGCTGGGGGGCAGTCCGATCGGGGAGCGGGAGGATTTCACTGCTGTGGGGATGGCCGGAGGGATTCACGAGCATCCAAACACATCTTCGTCCACCCTGGGGCAGCCTGAGACACGGAGCCCGCTGCCTGAAGGCACCGGAGGAACCGGGGTGGCTGCGTGGGGACAAATTGGGTTGGCAATTAAAGTGCAGGGATGTTGGGAAAGGGTCCGGGCTTGGGGAGCGCAGCCCGTGCGTGGATGTGCTGGGGGGCAAAAACCGCTCTGTGCCCAGCTGTGGGTGCCCACCCCCTTTTTGGGCACGGTGTCCCTTATTTTAACAGGGACACCCCCAGCTCCTCGGGGGTCAGCGTGCTGGGTGCTGGTCCCTGGGGATGGCTGGGGCCCCCGTGCCCCTCCCTGCTCCCCCCCAGGAGCTGCTCCAGCTCCTTGCCAGGCTCCTTGGCACCGCGCACGCCTCGTGACCGTGGCCGTCCCTAATGGGAATGGATGAGCGCCGGCCAAACGCCTCCAGCGCCAGACATAAATCACCCGGCTTCCTGCTAACAGCCCGGAGAGCGGCTCCAGCATCGTTAACGTCTCCCCCTAATTTGAAGGCACGAGGAGCGGCTGCCGCTCGTTTCCGTCCCGCGGCTCGGCGGGTGCGCTGCGTGCCGCCCGGCCAGAGGTGATGGATGTCGCTGCAAAGCCGGCGCTCGCCTGGGCTGGGCATCCTCAGGAAACGCTGCCTCATCCTGCCCCGTACCCCAGGGCCTCATCCTGGCCACCTCCGCGCCAAACAGCTTTCACTGGAAGCTGACGGCGTGGGCAGCAGTGGGGAGTGAGGATGGGTGTGGAGTATGGGTTTTGGGGAACCCCCCCCCCCCACCCCATTAAACGAGGCCCTGTGTGCGGCTCCGACAGACTCATTTATTGCAGATAATCGCCGGGTGATCGCAGACAGGGCGTTTATCTCAGCGTGTCGGGAGAGAGCCAATAATCCACCGTTGGTGCGCCCATGGGGATAAAACACCGCTGCCGCTGCCCTTTCTGCTGGGGCTGACTCCCCCCGGGGGGCTGGGGGCACCCCAGGGACACGGCCGTTGTGCAAATCGGGGTGTCTGGCCCCAAACGGGGTGGCTGTGGGTGCTGAGAGCCTGGTGGTGACCCCAAAGAAGGAGCGTGATGGAGCCGGTGGCCACGCTGAGGCTTTCTCTTGGCTCTGCCGGTGGGGACAGGTCAGGAAGGGAGGGTGCTGGGGGGACAATGCCACCCCTGAGACAGTGCCAGGGTCCAGATGCTGCTTTTGGGGTGCCGGGGGTGCTCAGAAGCCGCCAGCAGCACCCACCTTGTGGCAGAAGAGCCCGGCGGCGAGCAGCACGGGGGGCCCCAGGCAGCAGTGCAGCACCCCCAGCGCCTCGCACAGCCCCAGGGCGTAATCAAACCTCTCGAACATGCCACAGGTGCGCTGCAGCAGCTCGGCATGCAGGAGGAAATCCACGGCCAGCCCCAGGCTGTAGGGCACCCAGAGCATGAAGAAGAGCCAGCTCGCGCCGGCGCCGGGCCCCCAGCCCGCTCCTTGCCCCCTGCGGACCAGCGCGGCCACCAGCAGCGCGGCCGGCAGCAGCAGGAAGACGCAGAGGCATGAAGCCAGGTGCAGCAGGTAGGCGGGCGAGAGGATGTCGACGTTTCGGCGGATGCAGCTCACCTCCGGAGCCGCCACCGTGCCGCCGGCGAGGGCAGCCGGCACGGCCAGCAGCAGCGCCCCGACCCAGATGGATGCGGCCAGGCGCTGGCTGCGGGGGTCCCAGCGGCTCCAGACGCTGCTGCAGCACCCGCTGGCCACCAGCAGCCCCTGCGCGAAGATGCTGCAGTGCCACAGCAGCTGGGTGACCTTGCAAGCTCCCGCGCCCAGCCGCCAGCCCTGCCCGATGCCCGCCGCCACCGCCGGCAGCACGGCGGCGAAGAGCCCGGTCGCCGCCGCCAGCTGCGCCACCAGCGCTCGGTACTGCGGCCACGCGTGGGGACACTTGGCCAAGGCCACCAGCAGCGCGCCGGTGGCCAGGGAGGCAACGACGCAGGTGCTAGCCAGGAAAGCGGGGGCTGCGCGCTGGAAGAAGGGGCAGTAGGAGTTGTGGCAGGGCTCGGAGGCGGTGTAGTCCATGAGGTAGTCCTCATTGATGGTGAAGTTGCTCAGGAGGTCCATCAGGTCGATGAAGGTTTCGTTCTGCAGGACTTCGGGGCTCTGAGAAGGAGATCGGGGGGGTGTCAGGTGCCCCAGTGGCTGTGGGATGGCACCTGAAATGTCCCCTCTGATGGCCGGGGGGAGGTCGTCCTGCCCTGGCGCTGCCACCCAAGCGTATGCGGGAACAACTGGCACTGGGACATCCACGTGCGGCATTTATCGGGGAGGGACAGCCTGGGCGCAGTGGTCTGCCAAGTGCTGATACCTCGGGGCTGTGGGCTTGGCCCTGGCCAGCCCCGTTTGTGCAAGAAAATCCAAATTTTCTTACAGCCTCCAAGGTCGGTGCGAAGCCGACCGTGCTGTCTGTAAGTGAGCATTTCCCAGCTCCGAGACTCAGCACCCTGCACCCATCAGGGCTGGGGGAGACGGGCAGGGATCTGTGCTGGGTGCCCCGTGGGGGTCTGGGTGCAGCTGGCCAGGGGCACTGGGGGTGCTGGGAGGGGCTGGGGCAGTGCAGGAAGGGAAAAGCTCAACGGGCGAGATGCTACTCTGAAATTCAGAGAAAACCCCCCGCTCCGAGCGCCCGGCGGGATGGGAAAGAGGTGGAAGGGGGAGAAGCAGCGGGGCAGGGAGAAGCACTCACCACTGGGATGCAGTTGCCCATGATGTGTCCCCCGGGACGGCACCCGCTCCTCCAGGCGCTGCGATGGAGCTGCGTGCGGTGGCTCAGCTCAGCCAGGCATGCTCGCCGATGGGCACCGTGCGCCCCAAGAGCCGCCTTGCACGCCGGTGCACGCTCACCTGCGCACGCTCTCCTGCGGGTGCTGTGCACACTGGTGCACGCTCGCTTCTGCTCCTCCGGCTCCACGGGGATGAAGGACTGCGGGGCCGAGATAAGGGCTGCCTCCGTAACTGCTCCCTCCCCACCTTGGCAATCACCTCCACCAGGGCTGAAGGAAACGGGCGGCCACCGCTGCCGGTAAAACTGGTGAGCTGCCAGCGTGAGCAATTTCTCGAGCAGGAAACGATCACTTCTTGGCAGAACGACTCAAGTTCGTTAAGGAATTTTGTTTACCGGTGCCCTGGTCGTGCAGACATTCCTGTTGCTGGGTGTAAAAACACACTCCCAGCTCGCCAGCCCCGTGTTGGGGTGCAGGATGGGTGCTGCGGGTGCAGGGGATGCCCAGGGGATGCCAGATCCTGCGGGGGACCCTGGGGTCACCCTGTGGCACCAGGGGCTGAGTCACCCATCCCTGTGCCGCTGCTCAGTGGGGTGCCAGAGGGCTCTGGTGGCACCGGGTGGCCCTGGGGACCCTCGTGCTTGGTGGGAGCATCCCTGGGGGGGGCTGAGGAGGTGGGCTGGGGGCTTGGGGCTGAGGGGGTCTCCATGGGGTGCGTAATGAGCTGAGATGTGTCCCCCCCACACCGTGCACTGGGGTGAGCTGTGTGTCCCCCCCTCCCTGTCCCCTCCTTTCCCCCATCACCCTGCACCCCAAGGTGGGGGCACGGCCGTGGCTCACGCGGGCAGACGCAGAGACGAGCAGCCAGGTAAGGTGTGTAATCCAGATATATTTATAGGATTATTTTCTGAGATTAGCACAGGATATTAGAAAGGTTATAAAGTAACATCGACGTTCGTTGTCTCCCTTTTATGTACATACAAGAACACAGCACAACAACACAGCCCGTCCTCTGCCTTGCCCCACGGCCACCCCACGGCGTGCTCAGAGCTCCGCACAAATATGGCTTTCGTGGTCTATTGAGAGTTCAGTGCCCGTGCCCCACACCCTGGCCCGCTTCGGATGCCCTGCTGGCACGTGGTGGACACAGGGCTGGGGGCCCCCTGTCCACACGGCCAACGGAGCCCCCATGCTCCAGGAGGGGACACCCGGGCTCGGGGAGGTGACTTGTGCCCCACCATGCGGTGACGCTGCCCGGCCTCACCGGGTGCCAGCAGCTTGGGACATGAGCCTGGTGTCCGCTCCCCTGTGACCTCACGTCCCTGTGCTAGTGCCACGGTGAGCCCCATCCCTCTTTCGTTCCCGTGGTGTAGCCCATCATCAGCCACGGCACGTCCCACACCAGCCACACTAGCCCCACCGGTGACACAGCGCACCCCCCAGCGACACGGCACGTCCCACTGGTGACACAGATGTCCCACCGGTGACACAGCGCATACCCCCAGTTACACAGCGCATCCCACTGGTGACACGGCGCGTCCCACCGGTGACACAGCGTGTCCCGCTGCCAGCCGTCCCGGGAGCACCTCTCCAGTTGTGACCCGTCACCTCTCGTCCCCGCGGGGACACGCAGCAGCCCCCTTGGCACTGTCCCTCATTCCCGAGCCGTGCTGAGCCCGACACGGGGCTGTTGTTACACGGTGCCCCCAGTCACTGGATCCCCCCGGTGACCTCAGCCCACACCCCTCGGGACCCGGTGTCACCGTCCAGGTGCTGCCCGCGGCCCCGATGCAATGAGGGCAGTGTGTAGCCCCCCGCCTCCCCATCGCCCCTCGCACCCTCAACACTGTCCCCCCATTCAAAACCGGTGACCTGGTGCACGTCACCATGGCACAGGGGCCGCTCTCCTGCCCTGTCCCCATCCCCACGACGTGGCACCTCCTCGCGACGGCCTAATCCTGGCTCCTCTCACCTGCCCGACCCCAAATCCCCACGTCCTTTCTCCTGGGGACCCCTCGACCCCTCTTCCTCCCGGACCCTGGGGGCATCTCCTTCGCAACGATCTGCACCACGGAGACTTAGAGCGAGAGTGAATCGTACTTGAAAACACGTCCTTGTGTTTTTATTTGAAGGAATTGCATCTGTTCGATAGTGGATGTTAGAGGGCTCCGGAGAAGCGCCAGGTCACGCAGCGGTACATGCTGTGCGCGCAGTGAAGTCGTTAACAGCGTCGGCATTCGCAGCGTTACCTCCAGCACCAACGTTCGCGTCCCTCGATGGGAGCTTGGGGCTCCCAGTGGGACCCAAGGCCAACGTCCTCCTCCTCCAAGGAGACGGACGGGGAGGAACAACACGGAGAAAACCGCAGGTTTTCCTCGCCGGGGGTGATGAAGGCTTCGTGCCACTCTCTCGAGGTGCGTAATGCCCTGCTGACGACGCAGTGAAGCCGGCCGTGCACGGATGCCATGAACGCGTCCCTTGCTCCCACCTGAACCCACTTCTCCACCACCCTTCTCCTCGTGCCCAGCTCACGGGGGCTGGATGGGAGCCACGTTTCCAGCCCCAGGGGCACCTTGCAGAGGAAGCAGGCTCTTCCTTCACCTCCGGGATGAGGCTGCCCACCCCACCGAGGGGCTTTCGCTCCTTCCCGAAAGGTTCTCCTCCCCCGGACACCCCGAAATGGAAGCCAAAGGGTGGCTCCTGTGAACCCCTCGCATCCAGAACACGCGATGCTGGGGGGCGCAAAGCCTCATCCCAAGGGTGAGAGAAGGGGCCTGGCTCCCCAGGGGGCCCAGCCTCGTGGATTTGGGGCTGGGGGGAGCATGGGGACCCCAGGGATGCGGTGGAGAGGTTGGAGAAAGCTTCTGGTTTCCATCTGACTTGGAAGAGATGTGGTTTTCCCTGGGGTGAAACAGGTTGGAGGTTGGACAAGTGCCCACCAAATCTCTTTGGAGATCCCCAAGCTACCGAGACACAAAAGCCAGGCAATTTTGGCTGCTTTTGGCCGCAGCCCTTGGAGCCAACAAGACCTTTTCCAGCTCAGCACCTGCCCCGGGAAGGGGCCGGGAAGGACAGGGGGGACACAGAAAGCTCCGAGGAGCAGAACTGACGGAGCCCAACTCCTGGCCCAGGAGGAGCCCACGCCTCGCACTGCCTCTGGGCCACTTGCAGCGTGGTGCTGATGGTCTCCAGCTTGTAGCACGGACCAGGGGGACCCCAGCTCACCTCCGTGGAGCCGCGTTGGCTCTTACCAAAGCCGCTCTCAGGATCTAAACCACCTTCCTGGAAGCTCCCGGGGCCCAGCGAGGAGGTGGTGACAGCCGCAGGCTATGCCCAGCGGCCTCCTGCACTGAACATCTCAATAGATGGTTTAAATTGACGACTCCGATCTGACAATTTGCAAACTGGGGCTTTTTTTTTTCCTCTGGATTTGCCCCCCCAAACCCCTGCCCTCCCCCCTCCCGCTGGGGTGGGAACGGCGAGCCGCGGTGCTCAGCGGCTCCCGGCATCTCCGGGGGCTTTGGCGGTTCCCACCCTGGAAGCTCACCCCCCTTCGCACACCTACGACACGAGGACAGCTCTCCTCCCAAATGGACACTGTTCGACAAGAACCACCAAGGATAAAATCGAGGCAGGGCCTCGGGGGTCCACAGCGCTCCCTGTCCCCGTCCTGCAGACCGGGGACGTCCTGGGGGGGGGACAACGAGAAGGTCCCAGCTCCTGGTGGGAGGCACGGGGTGAGCGCTGGTGACGCAGAGGCCACCCAGGTGCCCGGAGCTCGTGCTGGAGCCTGGATCTGATTTTATCCTTGGATGTTAAAAAATAAACCCAAAATGGAGAGAAACAAAGGAAAGAGCTACATCGACCCCAGCCCAACATCCCAACCGAGGGCCCAAAGCAAAGAGCAGCCACGAAACCAAAGCAAAGGTCCAAAGGAAGAAGGAAAGTCGCTCACTCACTGGTTGGTCTGTGTTTCGCGCGAGCGCCAGTCGCAGGGATGGAGGTGCAAGCAAGCAAACGGGGCCGGGGCTTTCGCTGTTCGTAGTAATAACGTTTTGTACAAGTTCAACAAGAAGCATCACGTCTCAGGCCGGTCGCTCTCCGCTCTCTGTCCTGCCATCCCTCTGTCCGTCCGTCTGTCTGCCCGTGCCGGGCGCGAGAGAAAATCTGTTGGGTTGAGTGGGGTTTGTGGTCTGGTTTCCGTTTCCATCGGGGTTTGCTGGCTCCATTTCTCACCCTCTCTCCGATGCCCCTAAATGAAATACTCCTTCTTGTCGTCGCCGCCGGCTTGGCCGCCCTCTGCGTTGATGATGGCCGTGTCGGCGTCCGGGGCGTCATCGGAGCCCTTGGCCTCGTGGGTCAGGTAGGTACCTGGGAGGGGAGAGGGGACAGCGTCACGGCGGGGCCGTGCTGGCTGGGAAACGGAGGCGAGAGAAGTCCTTTGGGTTTGGCCTGAAATGGAAAAGTCGCTGGGCTTCCCCCGGGATAAACCCTGCCCGGGGACCCAGCCTCACCTGGGCTGCTCAGAGCAGCTCACGCCGCCGTCTCTAGCCAGAGGGTGGAAAAATTGCACTTCCTCGCGTGGCTCTGCCCCCCCCCTGCACCCCCGTCCCCGTTCCCCTGAGAGGTTTTCCTGCAAAAGGAGGCTGCAGCTCCGGGAGCCGAGGCGGCTGGGGCAGGGATGGGGGGGGCTCTTACTCACACATCACCTCTGCTGGGTTTTGCCGCCGGCTGGACGTGACCGTCTCCCCGCGCCTTACGCATACACCTGCTGGGCGGATGAAAATCCAGGGATGGGGGGGACGGAAACGGATCCGGGAGGAAGAGGAAGGTGGAAGGCTCAAGGGGGAGGGTGGGGAGGGGGATCAGGCACGGGGCAGTGGCAGGGGCACTGCAGGGCTGCGGGTGCCGAGGAGAGATGGAGATGGGGAACGAAGCTGCCTCTGCCCAGCACTGCCCAGCTCCACCGGGGCCAGCACGGAGGTGGGGAGCAGGCCCCAAATCCTCGGGGGGCTCCGTCGGCTGCGCTGGGTGTCTCCGGACGCGGGGCAGGGCTGCGGGACAGGCGCAGCCTCCCTTGGCCCCGGGCACCCCGCCGAGGTGGGAGCGCATCCCGTACCTTTGTGCCTGATCAGGTAGTGTCCCAAAACGATGAGGAGGCTGAGCAGGAGGAAGACGATGACGGCCACCACTCCGCCGATGACCGCGTGGTACGTGCTGGAGGTCGACGGCACCGGGCTGGCGTCTGCCCAGGCGGCAGAGAGGGAGAAAGCAAAGAGAGAGGAGGGGATGCTGCGGTCCCCGCCGTGCGGCAGAGGCTGCGGCTCGCCCCGCGGCATCGCCCGGGGCTGCGGGCGGGCAGGGCCGCATCCAGCTCGACCCAGGTGCTGTGGAGGTAAAGAGCGGGCAGGGAGCAGAGCCAGGGGGGAAGCAGCGAGGGGAAAGCAGTGGCCACGGGTGTCGGGGAGCCCTGCAGGGGTGAGCACTGCCGTGGGCAAACCTCGCCCCGCGTGCGCCCCCAGTCCTGCGCGACTGCTCTGCCGTCACCGTCCCCGGTGGCTGGGAGGGGACAGGGAGTCAGGGAGCACAGAGGTGATGCTGGTAAGGGACAGGGTGGAAAAAACAACAGGGGAAGACGGAGAAAAGGGTGGGGGGCTCACACGGACGGCCTGCGGCTCGCAACTGGCCATGCCAGACAGACAAATGGATGGGGGGGGAAGTGGCGCTCGGTTGATGGGGATTAAGAGGGATGCTCCGGGGTGCTTCGCCCTGCTGGAATGGGATGGGAAGAGGTGCTACAACGGGACCAGAGCCTGGTTGGGCACCTGGGATGTGGCATGGGTGTCCCTGGCCCAGGGCTGGGCCACTGTCCTCCTGCGGAGCGTCTCCGGCCAGGTCAGGGAGCAGCGGATCCGTAAAGAGAGAGAAATGGAGCTTACGGTACCTTGGACGGGAGCTGGAGTGAAGGATGAGGCGGTGGCCATGGAAGCATGAGAGATGGGCTGGGAAGGGCCCGGCGGAGGGACTGGAGTGGAGTGAACGTGTGGGGTGGGGAGCTGGGGAAGATCTGGGGAGGACAAGAACACAGGGACACCAATCAACCCCCGGGAGGGACATGGCCCGCGGGGGGGACCTCGGCTCTCCCCGCCGTGGTGGGAGCCCATCTTTCTCTGCGGGTTCCTTCCACCACCCCGTTCTTCTCCTGCCACCGTCCTCTGGGTCACAGAGGGGACACCTTCCCGTGTCCTACCTGCCAGCACCCCCGGTCACCCTGCGGGACCCTCGTGCCCGGGGTCACCCAGCACAAGGGGCCACCTCCGCTCTCCCACGCGCGTCCTCGGGGACTTGGGTCGCGTGGGGCGGCTGCTCCGGTGACGGTGCCTGAGACCCGTGTGGCTCTGGGGGAAAAAAAGGGGGGGATTTGGAAAGGGGGGAACCGAGCCCGGAGGTGGAGCTGGTTGTGGTGACACTGAGCGGGCTGGGGACATCGGTGGCACCGTGGGTGGGTGCTGAGTGCCCTGAGGTGGGTGCAGGAGCCAGCTCCTTTTGTTGACACCGTACCCAGGGGTGATGGGGCCACAAGGTGACCAAGCAGGGCCTGCCGAGGACAGGCTGCACGCTGGGGGACTCTTGGGAGCTCCCCGTGGGTGGGCAGAGGGTCTCAGGGGATGCTGACCCCAGGGGTGGTCGCTGCCGTGTGCTCCCATCACCCACAGCCATTTCGGAGGGGAAGGGGTTGAGGGTGCCCAAAACAAGAAAGGAGGGAAAGGGGATAAAGGGATGGGAAAAGGGAAAATGGAAAGGGGAAAAAAAGGGAAAAGGGTTAAGGAAAGGCTGGAGCATGAAGGATGCTGAAAGATGGGAAGTCCAAGGCTGGTGGAGAGCGGGGAGATGACAAGAGGAGGACATAGAAAAGGTGGAAAAAACCCAAACCAGGGCCAAAAGCAGAGGACAAGACTCTCACCGAGACGAGGGGCTGGGTGCTGAGCGCGGCCAGGAGGAGCACACGGCCCACGGGGCACGGTGACAGCGAGCAGGGCAGCAGAGCACGGCCAGGACAGGGGGGAGCAGCGAGGGGACAGCAGAGGTGAGGGGACAGCGGTGGCGAGGGGACGGGGGCTGCCCCTTCTCCTGCGAGGACAGGCTCTGGGGCCACGGGATGCGAGGCAAGCCTGCAGCTCGGGGCAAGCCACGGGGTCGGTGTCCAAAATCTTGGGACGGGGCCACCAGGGCGCCCCGTGGCTCAGAGGGGTCGGCGCTGTCTGGAAACCCGCTTGGGCTCCCGGCGTCCAGATGGGTCCTGGAGACCCCTGGAGGCTCCCAGCACCGCACCTCCCCACCGCAGGGTTCGGGGACGGCGCTCAGCCACGTCCCTGCTTCAACCCCTCCCAGCCTGCTCCGTGCCCCCCATCTGCTCTCTGCCCCCCTGGTCCCATCCAGCAGCTCCGTGTGGTCCAGGGAAGGGCACGGCAGGGGCTGGATGCGGCCCCAGCAGCCGGGGGCGTCCCCAAGCACCCGCGGGCATGCGCCCAACCCCACGGCACCCGCGCACGGCTCCACGGGGCCGCGGCGCCAAGGCGGGGGGTGCCGGGGGCTGCCCGTGCCATCCCCCAAACCCCTTACCGCTGACGTCCAGGTTGTATTTGGCCACGACGCTGCCCATGGAGCTGGTGGCCGTGCAGACGTAGGTGCCGCTGTCGCTCTTGTTGAGGAAGGGGAAGATGAGGATGCTGTCGGAGCTGAGCTGCAGCGGCGCGTCGCTGCCCTCCTTCTCCCACAGGAACTCCTGGGGGCTGCGGGGCGGGAGGGGGTCAGACACCTCCATGGCCCCCCAGACAGCATCCCGAGGGGAACTGGGGAATGCCCGTGGTGGGGGGGATTCGCTGCCGTCCCCCGTGGGGTGCGTGGCATCGCAGGCGTGAGCCCGCCCTGCTCTGACCCGACCCCCCCACAACCCCAGGGAGGGTTTTGGGGTGCACGGCAGGGGGAAGCTGGGTGGGAAGGAGCAGCGAGGGGGGGTCCTTACACGGGGTTGCCCTGCCCGTCGCACTGCAGCTGGAGCTTCTCGCCTTCCCGCGGGTACAGGGGGTGCGGCTCGATCTTCGCCGTCGGTTTGTCTGGAAGAGGAGCAGGGGGTGAGCGCCCTGCCCTGCGCCCCCAGCCCTGGAGGCCACCCCTTTGTGGCCCTGTCCCCTTCCCCACGCGGCCCTGTCCCCCTGCCAGCCCCGCGTGCCACGTACAGTGGACCTGCAGCTTCTGCGTGGTCGACCTCTCCGAGTTCTGCAGGGACTCGTGGTCCACCGTGCAGGTCACCTCGGCGTCGTTGTCCTCCTTGGTGACGCGGAACTCCACCCGACTGCTGACGGTGAAGGTCTTCCCGTTGGGGTCCTCCACCACCTCCGTGCCCTCGGCTGTGGGGACAGGGGACCATTGGAGGCGACGGTCACAGCGTCCCTGCAGAGGGACGGGGCTGACACGTGTGTTGAGCAAGGGACGCCCCCATCCCATCGCTGGGAGCAGCGTGGGGTGCTGGTGGGGTCCAGCGCTGGGCACACCCACAGCCCCTGGTGCCCCACCTGTCCCCGAGGTGCCCCCAGTCCCCCCCCAGCCCTCGGCACCCACCCTTCAGCTCCTTGTTGCCCTTCTTCCACCGCAGCTGGGCGGCAGGCTTGCTGCCAGAGGAGCGGCAGGTCAGCCGGGCTATCTTCTCCTCATCGATGGGCTGCTCGTGGCCGAAGATTTGGGGTTTCTGGGGGATTCCTGGGGGAGGAGGAGGAGGGGAGAAAGTCAACAACCTCTTAGCTCTGTGCGTGCTGCTGTCCAGAGATGGATGCACAAGCAGAGACGCATCAATGGACGTGACAAGGATGGGTTAATGGGTCGGGACGTGGCATGGCAGAGACCGGTCACCCATTTGGTGTCCCACACATGGGGCAGAGGTAGGGGGGAGGCCGGGAGCGAGCAGGGGGTACCAGCACGTACCCAGCACGGTGACGAGAGCCTTGGCGGTCCGCACGGGCATGGTGAAGATGGAGCAGGTGTACTCCCCCTCGTCCGACAGCACCACGTCGCTGATGCTGATGGTCAGCTCGTTCGGCGTGGACCTCTCCAGCTGGATCCTGTTGTCTCGCAGGGCTGGGGGACAAGGGACAGCGGGGCGAGTGGCAGAGGCGCAGGGCCACCAGGCTCCTTCCCCGGCTCCTGTTTTAACCCGGCGGCACCACCTCCCTCTGCCCGACGTCCCCGTGTCCCCGCACGCACCTCGTTTCTCCCCGAAGTAGAGGGTCTGCTGGGCAGGGTTGGACCACTGCAGCGAGGAGTCGTCGGGGTCCTCCACCTGGCACTTGAGCACCACCGTGCCGCCGGCCACCACCGTCTCATCCGACGTCGTGGGCTGGCTCTCTGGGCGCAGAAAGGAGAGGTCAGCGGGGGCCCCCCCCCGGCATCGCCTCTCCCCCGGGGCGCGCCAACATCGCTGAGCGACTGAGGGAAGGGAAGGGGGGCACGGCGCTGTCCCCAAAGCCCCGGGACGCGTGGGGCTCCAGCACTCGGCTGACACCACGCACGGTCCCTGGGGTGCCAGACGATGCTGGTGAACGGAGCCGGGGTGCCCCGGGAGGCTGCAGGAGAGCCTGGCACGGGCACGAGCACCGACCGGAGCTGCCTCCATACCCCACGTGACGGGATGCCCTGCTGCCTGCCCACCTCCAGCCCTGCCTCCGGCAAAAGCTGCTTTTTGAAGCAGGTCACCACGTCCTAGGGGTCCTGCTGCTCCCCGGTTCTTCCCCATCCCTTCCACCTCCTCCCGGGCTGCGTTTCCCTCGCGCAGACATCGCTGCAGAGCAGCCCAAGGGCAGAGAGGAGCAGCGGGAGGATCAGATAACCCCCGGCTGCCCCAAGGACGGCTATTTTGGGAGAGCCGACGTGCCGGCGAGCCGAGCTGCCCCGCGGAGGAGGGGGACGCTGGGGACGGTGGCTCGCCCAGCCTGGAGGTCGCACGCAACAAGCAGCCGAGCCCTGCTGCGGTTCGTGCCGGATGCAGCTTCACAAAGCGGCATCCTCCATCGCGGCACTTGAATTTGGGCAGGGATTCGGGCTCAGGACCCAAGCACAGGGACCCTGGGCACCCGCAGCACAGTCCGGATTTCATTTCCCTGCGCGATGCCTGCTGGCGGGGACGTGCTCCAGTTAGCAGAAGCAGCCTGTTTTGGGCTGAATTTCTCCATTTTCTGCCCAGAGTGATGAAGGAAAATATTTTCTCTTGCTGACATTGCAAATTCCCTAAAGCACGGAGCAGGAAGCAGCAGAGAGACCAGGGCTGGGAACGAGGTCTCCAGGATTCCCAGGCTTGTGTTGAACTCCAGGAAACTCCAGGCTAGAAAGCGTGTGAAACCCCACTCGTACCAGCCTGGGGCACGCAAGAACGAAAATCTCCCAGAGATGCATCAAATTTGGATTAAAAACGTTCCCAGGGTTCAGGGTTCCTTCTCCAGCCCCAGGAAATCGCCATCACCGACGCCTGTGCTTCACGCCCGCTGTTCAAACTCCGCTCCTCTCCACTCGCTCGGGTTTAACAGCCAGCTGAAGAGCCTCTGCTTCCCATCTCCTTCCTCGCAGATATTTATAGGCGCTGACCGAGTCTTCCCCATCCTTGCCACGCGCTGGCCTGGGCTCCTGAGCTGTTCACCGTGACGGATGCTCTGCCCTGGTGCACCTCCAGCCTGCTCGAGCATGGTCCCCGTGCCTGTGCTGTGGTCCCCACGTGTGCAGGGGGCTCTCCGGAGGGTCTGTGGGGCCTGATCCTGGGGACGGCGCCCGGTGAGTGGTGCCCGTGCCCCTGCCGTGGCACACGCTGGGTGCACGAAGACTGCTGGGGACTGAGTGGACGTCTGTCGGCTTGTTTTAATTCGGTTAACGATGCTCTTGTGCTGCTCCGACCGTAATTAGGGGATTAGGCTGCTCCAAGCCACTGTTGTCCAAACTCAGAGCGCTACCACTCCGCCGCGATTGAGGACAGGGCATAAAACCCACACAGGAGAGGACAGACCCACAATCTCTTAATTAACGCAATTACCATCGCCTGCCACGGCGCTGGCCTCATTAAGGTATTAACGCGGGGAGAGGCTCAGCAGAGGATGGGGGCACTGGGTGCCCGCGGTGCCTCCAGCAGGCGATGGCACTGGGGTCCTGGAGCCCCCCTCGCATTTCAACAGGACCCCATCGGTGGAGAGACCCCCCCGGGTCCCACCCCCGACCTTGGGACCCCCGTCCTGAGCACGGCCACCACACCGGAGATCTCCTCCCCCTGCTTTGGCTCCGTGCCCCGGTGGCATCAGGGATCTGTGCCGCAGAGCCCCCCTGTCCCCGACCCCACGGAGAGGCCCCGGTGCCGCAGAGCCGCGCTGCCACGACCCAGATCCCCGCTCGCCTCCGTACCCGACAGCTTGGCGGAGCAGATGGGCACGGCTGGGCTGCCTTGATTTAATTAAAACCCGCCGCGGCTGGAACCCGCCTGGCCTTGGCAGCACAGGGACACCGCCACCACGGGATGGGGGTGCCACCGCGGGGAGCTTTGTCCCATCCTGATGGGACAGGGAGGGGACAAAGCAAGGTCCCCGAGCCTCCTTAATCTGCTGTCCCTAGACAGGAGCAAGGAGGGTTGGGGACCCCAGGAGGACACGAGGACTGAGGCTACCACCCCAGGGAGGGGACACGGAGCACCGGGAGGACGCCTGGTGCACCGTGACTGCTCCAGCACTGCGCGGAGCATCCTCTGCACCGATAGGAGAAAGCGTTGGACACTGGTGCCAGCACGGACCCAACCAGCCCCCGCGAGCACGGGGACAGCGAGGCCAGGTGCCGGATGCTCCGGGAAGCATCCGTGCTCGCCGTGCCAGCACCCGCTGCCAGCACGGAGCCGCTGCCACCTGACAGCCCAGGCTGGTGCCAGCCCCTCGCCCTGGCACGGAGCATCCCTTGGCCGTGCTGCCGTGGGCACCCTGAGCTCGGTGAGCTCTTTGGGGCTCCAAACTTGCTCCGTGGGGCTGGGGCAACGCACGGCCCCGTACGGTGCTGTTGCACCCAGCCCAGTCCCCCCGTGTCCCGCCTGGCACAAAGCGGTGCTCCCGGTGCTCCGGGCTCCTCTCCAGCATCTCCAGGAGGGGGAAGCAGATCCTCAGCTCCACGGCGCTGCGTTTCCACCACCCTCGAGCCCCTCGCTGGCCGTCCCAGGCCCCCGCCCAACCTCCCGGCAACCCTCAATGGCACGAGGCGTGCGAGTGAGCAGCGAGGGCTGCAAGCAGCCAAAGCACCCGGGGCTGCCCCCCTGGGACCCTGCTGGAGGAGGTGGCCAGGTTCACGGGAAGCGGGACAAAAACGATGCACGGGCACCCCACAAAGCACCACGGACGCTTGGTTTTGGCTGGGAGCTGCTGCCCGCGCTCGTTCCAGATCCTGGCCGGCACAGGGAAATGAGAGAGGCGCCATGCTCCAGAAAAATCAATACCTCATTAATTAAACCTGGGCACTTTTGCAGGGGGCTGCAATCGGATTTATGAGGGAAAAAAAATGATATTCATGTCTCTCCTGGCTCTCCAAGGCAGGGCCTGCCCGTGTGCTCCCCAAAACCTTGGTGTCCTCCTGGGGAGGGTCGGCAGCTCTGGCTGCAGCCCCTGGATGCTCCCACATGCAAGGAAATGCAGAAATCTCTGCGGCACCACCTCTCCAGGGGCTCTCTCAACAAAACACACACCCCCTTCCTGCCAGAAGCCATTTCACCCCAACATCCCTGGGCAGGCAGCGAGCGACGCCTGTGAACCTCCGCGGGTCGCCTGTGGATGGTGCCCACAGCAATCTCCGTGGGGCAGAGCACAAGCCCCAGTCTGCAGAAACAGCTTTTTTCACCCAAAAGCGGGCGCCGGCCATGCTTACCCAGGGCTTCCCGAGCCCCTGCAGCATGGGAAGGAGGCGGTTTGCCTTTGCTGATGCTTTCGAGGCAGGTTTCCTCCTCTCCAAGGAGCGCCTTTGGGTACCGCAGCCTGCGGAAGGAGAAGCTCCATCCCAAACCGCACGGCTGGCACCACCGGAGCCGCTCGAGAGCTTTGAGCCCGGTGGGTTTTCGGCACGGCTCCGACATCTGCTGCGCGGGCTGAGCCGGGCGGCGCGCGAATCCACAGTCTGGGCCGCCCAGAGCCCGGCTTCCAGGTTCCTCCACGCGAGCAGCTGCCTCGCTCCAGATTTTGTTACAGGAGGGGGAAACCTGCTCCGGTTTCCACGCATCTGCTCGGCGCCGCGCTCCTCTTCCTCGCACGCCTACGGAGGATGGGGGGTTCCTGTGCCCAGTCGATGCACCCCAGTCCCTCCGCGGTGCTCTCCTGTTGGCAACGTTGCTCCGGCAGCACCGGGTTCCCTCGTACCTGGTGCCATTCGGACCCCTCTGACGGCCGCAGGAGCTCTGGCAGCCGGGTGCTTTGGGAAGGTTCCCAGGTTCTGCCTCACGGCTACGGGGACAAATCCATCCCGCAGCCTGGTTTGCGTCCTCCGGTGCCAAAGCCTCCCTCTGCCAGCTCCCAGCCCCACGCCTCCAGCAAGGGGTTTCATCTGCAGGTGACACGTCAACAGGAACACTCGCTGGGAGCAGAAGAAAACACGGCCCTGAGGAACCTGCTCCCAACCCCGAGCAGGACCTAAACCGACCCGTGTCCCAACGCCGCGTCTTGCCCAAGTTCTCCGACCGTGGGCACGCACTGGAGCAGTTTCCAGGAAGGGGCAAAGCAAGGGCAGAGCTCGGCTCCGTGTCACAGCCTGCTCTGAACCCTGGGACTCCGCTGGGCTTCTCCCAGTGCCTTCGCCCACGGCGCCCTGTGGATCGTGCCCAGCATCCCGCAGCTCCGAGGGCACCGAGGTCCTGTGGGGTCCTGGCTCCTGCTGAGGGGCACCGGAGGGGAAAAGCGGGGAGCTGACAGCCCTCCCTGCCACCTGACCAGGGTTGAGTGCCTGAAACGAGGCCAGCAATTAGCACCGAATCCAGGAGCAGCAGCTGAAGGGAACGGGCCCGAAGCTCTCGGCTGATGGGGGGATGCTCCTCGCCTCCTCCTGCCTCGGAGCCCCTGCGCTGCGCCTCGAGGGAGCATCCCCTGCTCCGGGGGGGGGGCTTCTCCCCACCCCACACCCATCGCTCTCCCACTTGCCCCAGGGCCGGATGAGCCCCTGCAGAGCTCTGGGACGGATCCAGCTGCTGTGGGGGCCGGGGAAGCCCTCCGATGGCAGCGGCAGCTCCCGCCTGCAGCGCTGGCAGCCGCACAAAGGCGGGTGCCGCTGGCGCCTCTGCTCAACCACGCTCGCGCCGTGCCGGCAGCTCGGGGAGAGGCAGCGATGGGGGATCCCGACGCAGGGTACGGCGGCTGCTTCTCCTGTCGAGGCCACCTGCAGGCCCGGGGCCACCCCGCGGGGCCAGGGCTGGTCCCCTGGGTCACGGACCAAAACCTCGCCAGGGCCCCAAAAGGTGCCGCTGGTGCGGATGTGGCCATGTGGCTGCTGCCAGTCGCAGCACCTCCAAGAAGAGAAAGAGGCACATGGGAATCAGGGAGGTTGGGAACCTTGGAAACCAGCCCTCCTCTTCCTCAGGAGAGAGAGACCAGCTGGCCCCATCCCCTCGTGTCCTGGGGGGATCAGGGGATGGGTGGGGAAGACCTCCAGGCCCCCCTGCACCACACCAGGCTGCTCAGAACCCCGTCCATCCCGGCCTCCAACACTACCAGGGCTGGGGCATCCTCCTCCTGCCCCAAAGGACCCCCTTCAGCCGTTCCCCTTCATCTCCCAGCCTTGGACCTCCCAAAATCTCGCCTCACCTCCGGCGCCGGACCACGTCCGAGGGCTCTGGGCCCCTTGGACGGGGAGCTGCTGATCGCTACTTTTCCGAGCGTGTTTTTTAGCTCCTACCCTAAGGCCAATCTCCACCATGAGCGTTGCCAAGGAAACGAGCTCTTTGCTTTGACAGTTCTGTTTTAAGGATCTCCTGCCTGCCCAGCGAGGTGTCTTCGAAATGGTTGCTTCAGATGCCCCGGCGGATTGCTTGTTGCTTCGCCGGCATCCAAACACGCGCCCGGCTCTGCCCAGGCTGGCAGGAGAAATTGCTGCTGCCGACTGTCCGAGGATTAAACACACAAGTTGTGCACGAGGGCCTTTGTTACCTGGGAATAAGGAATCGTTCCCCGTTGTTCTGGGAAACCCTGGCGGCTCCGCTCCCTGCCCAGGGGCCGGCGTGCCTGCTGGTGGGCACCGCACGTTGATGCCGCGTCCTGACTTCCCAGAAAGAGGAGGGAAAAGTCATTTCGGGAGGAAAAAAATCAGGGTTGGACCCCACCGTCCTTCACACGGCTGCACCAGATGCTGCGGTGGATGCTCCGCCGTGGCCGGGAGCCCCCCAAATCCCAAGGGATGCCCCAGGGTAACAAAGCTCCGAGCTTCGGCTGCGTGCCACCAGCTCCCCTCTGCCATCGCCCGGACTCTGCCTTTTGGAGGCGAAGCCCCCGGCGTCACGGGGAGACAAAAGAAAAAGCTCAAGGCGGTGAAACGTGGAGAGGCAGAGCGGAGACCCCCGGGGAGCCTCGAGATGCCGACCTGCAAGGGCAGAGGCGAGCCAACAGCATCGCACCGACGCCACGGAGCACATCCTGCCTCGGGAAAACAGCTCCCCGGGGCGCACGGGGCAGCAGCATCGTCAATTCCTCTCTTCTGGCCCGACCAGTGCTCTGCTTGCTGCTGAAGATCAGCGAAGGCTTCCCAGGGCGTGCAGCGGCCACAGGTCGGGGCTCCGTCAATAGCACCAGGGCAGGACGGCACCTCGGGAGCCTCTAGCGACGGCAGCCGGCTGGAAAAACTGATGCTGCGCACCGGGCTCGCCTGTCAACAGGCTGAGCTGGAAATAAAGGGGCTGAGCTGGAAATAAAGGGGCTGAGGAACCGAACTGGGGATGGAGCCGCGCACCCAGGCACCACGCGGGGATTCAGTGCCGTGGTTGCTGTCCCGGCTCGGCACGGGTTGCCCGGGGGGCTCAGCAGCCGCCGGTCCCACGGCCTCGCCGCATTACAGCGGAGGCCAAGCGTGGCGCTGCGCAGGTGACTGGAATGGTTAAACATCTTCCTGCCCAGCCCTCGGCGCCCGTCTCTGCTTCTCCGCCTTCCTCCGCTGTTATTTATGCTCGCGGCGCGCGGAGCCTCGCCTGGGGAAGGGCTGCTGGCACCGAGGATGCTCAAAACCCAACCGAAAGCAGCCCTTCCGTGCCCGGCTCCTCTGTCCTTCCACCAGAGCGCGGCGAGAGGCTGGGACAGCACCGGGAGCTCGTCCCCGGCAGGATGGAGCCCCAGCTCCGTGTGTCGGTACCGCACCGGTGGCTCCGCTTTGTGCCCGTGCGCCCGGCTGGGAGCGGAGGGGAGAGAACCGGAGCAGATGGTTCAGGCTGAGCTGCCCCGGTAATCCGGGCAGGATCGGGTACTGCGTGGGCGTCACGGCGCTGGCATCCCCTCCAAAGGCCCACCGAGGGCACGATTCAATCTGTGCCCTGCCTCGGCTGAGAGAGGAGCCCCAGGACGGGGCTGGGCACGGGGGAACGACGGCACCGCCTGCACGGGAGGCTTGGCACATCCCCGGAGGGGTCTGCGTGAGCACATCGGGCTCTACAACAGCAAACGCTGGGAGAAAAAGGAAGAAAACGGAGCCCACCAAGCGCTAAGCCCACCGCCATGCCCCTGTGGGGGCACGCGCTGGGGTCCTGCGGCCCCTCCTCGCTCAGGCTGCTGCTCCCCCGGCGAGTCCCCGAACGGCACCTTGGCTCGGGGTAAAACTAGGTTAAAACCGACCTAGCGAAAACAAACAAAAATGTTAGCTTTCCTGCAGATTCCTCCATCTGGCGGCGTGCCGGGCTGTGCCAGCTCCGGGGCGAGCACCCAGATGTAGCCGCCCCCGGTCCCTCCGGCAGCTCCGACGGCCCCGGAGAGGCACAAAAGCAGAGCAGGGGGGAGGCAACCACAAATTGGGGGGTCCTGGATAAGCCAGCGCTTCCCTCCATCCCCTTCCAAAGGGGTGCCTGGCCTGGGGCACACACCTCGCTTGGGTGAATGCCCCTCGGCTCCGTGCCAAACCCGAGGAATCATCGGGATGGGTTCCCAGGCGCTCCAGCACGTCCCCTCGCTGTCTGGGTACGCCCAGGGCAGCTCTGTGGGACTTAGCCCAGGCATTGTCTTCAAATCCAAGCCGGGCTGAGCCCGACGCGCCGTGCCAGGGTGCTGAGCAGCGGCTTTTCCGCCCCAACTGCCCTCGGCTCGGATGCTCCGTTTCGGCCGGTTTCCACTGATCCCTGGCCACGGTGCCAGGGCTGCTCGCCTTCCCCCAGCAGGTGATGGGAGCCCCCAAAAACGGGGCTGCGGGGGGTACGGAAGGGTCACGCTCGCCCCCCTCGTGCCGTGCCAGGGCAGTCGCCGCTTCCTCTACCCCAGTTCCGAGGCTGGGAGCAGACGGGGAGCCCCGGTGGCGCTGCGCACGGCTTGGGTACAGGCACGGCCCCACGCAGCAAGAAGGGGATTACGTTATCCTCCGACGGCTCCCGGGGGACGCGGAGCTCTCGGCCGCCGTGCCGGGGACAGGAACCAGCCCCCAGCCGCCCCCTCGCCCAGCCGCAGGCTCCCGGTGCCACCGGGGGTCCCGCTGCCGGCGGTGCCGTGCCATTTGTGGTCCCACCTCCGCGCCCAGCGTCCCCCTGACACCTGCAGGAGCTCTCCCGTGAGCTGGGGAAGGGCGAGCGGTGCCCATGTCCCCAAAGCTCCCCCGAGGTGACCCACGGCCACCCCCCAGCCACAAAATGCTGCTCCCGGCCGGGCAGGGGGTGGCACCTTGCTGAAGGACACCAGCTGGGAGCACACAGAGAGCCCATCCAGCGTGCCCTGGCCAAGCAGACCTCTCCAGAAGGACGGTGCCACCCTTCCCGATGGGGACAGCGCCCCAAAGCCCCCCAAACCCTAAATACCGAGGGGTTTCTAGTGGTAGGGAGCGGTCACAGGACGAGTAGAGAGGCTCTGGTGGGGGACGAGGGACGTGAGCCCTGCTCCGTGCTGCGCCCCACGGGACAGCTGTCCTCGTGCCACCCACGGTCGGGTGCCAAGAGCAAGGGGGCGCCGAGAAAAACAGCCCCGGGGAGCCCGGTTTTGGCAGGCGGCGCCTTCCCCTGGGAGGAGAGCGGGGCGACACACGAACAAAAGGCTCCCACAGCTCCGGAGAGCGCAATAACGCGGGGGGAGCAATCCTGGCGGCTCGGCCGACCACGCAACGCAGCCCAAACACTGAGCAATGTGCCGACGGCAGCACGGCTCCGGCCAAGCCCACGAGCGCCGCCGGGCAGCGTCAGCCCTGCCACGGCCCCAAAATTCCCCCCCCCCCAGAGCCACGAGGCTGCGGCGCCGCCGGGTCGGTGGCGGCTCCTCCGGCACCTTCCAGCTCAGCGCTCGGCTCCCAGGGGGTCCCCTGGGGGTCCCCCCGGGCTTTCCGCGGCGGCTGCCGGAGAGCTCGGGGAGAAATCCTGCAGCATCAGCGCGCCCTCGGACGTGCGACTCAGGACCACAAGCACCGGCACCGCTCCCCCCAGCGGGGCTCTCGCTCGGCCCCACGGCCGCCCCCAAGCCCAAACCGTCGCGGTTTGGGTTCCTGCGGGAGCCCGGGGGGGGGCCACATCCAGCAGGAAACAGAGCCACGGACCCCCCCCCCCCCCGGGGGGCGGCGGGGGGGGGTGACCGCCACCGCCTGCAAGCCATCGAGAGGGGTCCGTTGCTCGCAGGGCGCAGGTGCCCCCCCCCCGGAGACCCCCTCCCCTAAAAGCCACCTCCCCAAACACACAGCACCGAGCGCCTCCAGACGGGAACCGGGGGGGGGGTCGATGGGGCCTTCGGGTCCGGCACGGCGATGGGAAAAAAAAACCCAAATCCCCAAAGCGCAGCCATTTACGAGCTGCCCCCCCCCCCCGTCTCCCCCCCCCCCCAATGATATTTGCTTTGCGGCACTTCATTAAAGGCCGCCCGGCCACGCAGCGCGGTAAACACCCTTTGTCTGGAGGGCTCGGGGGAGCTGCGTGCCCCCGCAGAGCAAACACGCCGGGGATTTATGGGATGCTCGGAGATTTATGGGATGCTCGGATGCCATCAGACGCCCGCGCCGGGGCTGT
>CM021789.1:474951-566943 GCA_011076525.1 Nettapus auritus
GGTTGGGGGGTCTGGGGCTGGGGGGTCTGGGGCTGAGGGGTCTGGGGCTGGGGGATCTTGGGGCTGAGGGATCTGGGGCTGGGGGGGTCCCCTGGCTGGGGGGTCTGGGGCTGGGGGGTCTGGGGCTGAGGCGTCTGCGGCTGGAGGGGTCGCAGTCCTGGGCTGAGGTGGACCCCAGGCTGGGGTCCTGGGCTGGGGTCCTGGGCTGGGGGGAGATCCTAGCCCTAGTGTGAGGGGGTCCTGGGTTTATGTGGGTCCCTGCCTGGGGTGGGGGGATCTGATCTGAGGGGGTCCTGGACCTGGTCCTGGGCTGAGGGGGTCCCTGTCAGAGGGGATCCGGGGTCCAAGGAAGATTTGGGTCCCTGCCTGGGGTGGGGGGATCCAGTCTGAGGAGAGCCCAGGTCTGAGGGGGTTCCTGGTCTGAGGGGGTCCCAATCTGAACGGGTCCTGGTCCCTGTCCCAGCCCCACCTCTGCAGCACAGCCCCTCATACCCCCGTGCCTCAGAGCCTCACCCAGCCCTGAGCGGGGTCCTCCCGGAGCTGTGGGGTCCCCCTGGAGCTCGTGGTGCTCCCCCAGGGCCCAGCCTGGCCTCCACCAAGGTGCCCAGGGCCGGTCACAGCCCACGGCTGCTCCTCCATGGCGCTGCCCCTGTGGGATCCACGGCCACCCAGGGCTGAGGGGTCCCCAGGGCGATGGCTCTGGGGGGGGTGGCTCTGGGGCTGGTGACCCCCAAGGGGGATGTGCAGCCGTCACTGACCTTTTCTCTGTGAATCTCAGTAAATACTTCAGCTTTAAGGTGGAGAAATGTCTTGTGCTCCCTCTTGGGGGATTTGGGGTCTGGGAGGGATGCGGTAGAGCCCCGAGGCTGAGCAACAGGCATGGGAGGCAGGGTTTGTGCTGCCTGGGGTCGTTCTCCATGCACGGCATCTGTGGGTTTGCACAGCAGCTCCCGTCCCTCGTGCAGCCGAAGGCTTTGGCTTTCCTCCCGGTGCCACGGCCAGACTGTTGGGAATGGACACGGGGACAGCACGCTGCGTGATTGCTGTGGGACGGTCTCGGAGCTTCACGGGGCCAGGAGGACGACAGCTGAGCTGTGAGCCATGCCCCATGCCCATCAGGGCGGCAGAGCCCACCTCAGGTCCCCAGGGCTGAGGATTTCTGCTGACAGCCCAGTGTTGGACCGCAGCCGATTCACATTTGGGGCGAAGTCCGTGTTTGTGCCAGTCCTTGGCTGCCAGTCCCTAAAAGTCAGTGCTTAGCCCTTGCTATCCCATGGCATCTCCCAGGCAACTCCTTTATCCGCCGTTATCCGTCTGTGCTATCATCCATTAGGGGATAACACCCAACGCCAGCCCAACCGTTTCCAGCTCTGATTCCCTCCGGCAGTCCTGGAGGAGAAGTTAACCCCTTTTGCCATAGCCAGTCCGAGGGGAACGAGTAAACCCATTTCACACGTCAGCATAAACTCGTCATCACGTGCTTTTATGCCGAGCTTTTCCACACCCTGATGCTCTCCTGCACAAACGCTGTGCAAGAGGGATGTCTCTGTTAGTCATAATCTCCGTGGGAAGGGGCTGTGGGTGGAACAGCTTTGTGGTGGTCAGAGCGTTGCTCTGCCTCAATTTTCATCCTGCGTCTGGATGCGGTCCTAGAGGTGATGCTGCCCATGGTACGGCGGTGCCCAGCTGTGACTTCAGCGCTCAGGGTGCAGAGCTATGGCCTGTGGGGCAGATCTGGGGACAGTGTGGGCAAGCGAGGCCGTGGGAGCTTCTCTTCAGGTTGTTGGCTGGAGCAGGGCTGCCTTTGAAAAGCAGCTTTGGCGAGCTGGGGAGATGTGAGAGCAGCTCATGCGAGGTCCTCCCCCAGGAGCAGAGCGAACGCAAGCACTGCTCCTCTCAGAGGCACGAGCGTGGCAAGAGGGAGGCTCCGCTGGGAGGCCGAGATGGGGCAGGGAAGCTGGGGAGGGTCTCACAGGACCGCCCTGGGACAGGTGTGGGTGGCTCCTGGCACCTCGGTCAGGGAGGCAGTGTCCTCTGGGATGCAGGCTCTCAGGCGCTGCTGGGTCCCTGTGACAAACTGATCCTCTCCTCAGATGTCTGTCCTGCAGGCCGTGGGAGGAGTGTTGTGTCCTACGTCCCTCGGGCTGCGGCTTCATCGTGGGAGGTATCTCTGCCCCCTCCCCGAGCACTGCTGCCCCCAGGCCGTGTCCCCTCTCCCTGCGTCCTGGGGGGCTTCGTAGCTCCAGGGGGGATTTTTAACCCGTTCTCTGCTTCCTGCATGGCAGGGGCTTTGCAGAGAGCCTGGCTGCCGGCCGACGGCTGTCCCCTGCCTCTGTGGGTGCAGCACCCACGCTCTCTGCAGCGCAGGCGGCTCCCGTGGGGTGATGGCCCGTGAAGGGCAGGGTGGCTGGAGGCAGAGGAAGGGGAGGTATTCAGCATGCAGCAGGTGCCGAGGCGATGCTCGCCGCGACAAATCCCTGTGATTCAGCCCCAAAGCATCTGCCATCGCCAGGGACTGAACGTTAACAAGCGGCCGAGGGGGCTGCTGTCACGCAGCCGCCTCTGCCGAAGCGCCTCGGAGCCCCCAGGAACGGGAGCTCCCCTGCACGGATTCCCTCCGGCATGCTTGGGAAGGACGGCGCTCCCCAGCTCCGCTCTGCCTGCGAGACCTCCCCGAGTCCCTGCCGGCCTAAATCTTTCTGCTTCCCCGTTGCTGATGACAACGCAGGGCTGCGAAGGTGGGTGTTACATTCAGAGCTCTGTTGGCCTCTGGGTCTCCTTGCTCGCTGGGGGCACACGTCCCTTGAACCGGGCTGTGCAAGCCCTTCGGGCGCTCCCACGTGTGCCAGCAGGGATCTGGCAGCATCCTGCAGCCCGGCGTTAGGGACTGTGCAGGGTGTGGGTCTGCAGGCTACAGGTGCAGGGCTGTTTTTTCAGCCACGCCACTTAGGTACAGCACCCTTGGGTAGAAGCAACCAGAGCTCACTTACCTCCTATTGACATCACTTTAAGAGCTGCCAGCCCCGATCATCTGTGAAAGCCTTCCAGCCCCGTGTCCTGGCTGCAGCTAATATGCTACAGAGGAAGAACAAACCACCCTGGCATCAATTCCCCTGCTTTCCACCCAGAACTGGCTGGAACGCAGGTCTCAAACACTTCCCCAGATACCTTAGCAGTGCCGGTTATAATTTCTCCCCCCTGTGTAAAACATCCAGTCCGTTTGACCTCACAATTCTGGAAAAGATCTTTCGTTATCTGAATTTGGCCTTTTTGGGTGTCTGGCCTGTCTCCTCACTTTCAGGATCAGACCAGGAGCTCCCACCTTTCCTTTTTGGTGTCCCCAGCAGTGGATTCTCTCTCTGTGGAAAGCGGGGTTGGAGAATGGAGTAGGATGGAGCCTTTTAAATGGGCTTGGTAATGTATTTCCCTTTAACTGATCACATTTCCTAGCCATGTCTGCTGTTGCCCCAGCCACAGATAATAACCCCCTGGAGGCTACACAAGGCACCGAAATCTCCAGGGGAGGTGTGGAAGATGGAAGCAGAAGAGTCCTTTAGCAGCTCGGCGATATCCTCATCTCCCATAATTGCTCTCTTTAACCCCTGACAGTCTAACGGCCCCCTGTTCTCCTCCTGGCTTTCTGACATGCTCAGCCCTGTTGTTTGTTTTTATACTTTTACTTATTTGCTCTTCAGAACCCCTTTATGCTCCTGTAATTAACCTCACACTGGTTTTTAGCGTTTGCCTCCGCTTAGTGTCACACGCAGCTGCTTGGTCCTGACTTCCCTGCACAAAGCTGAATTGAGCAGCGCCGGGGCTGCTGTTACTCAGCGGCTCAGCTATAGCTTTGTGAATTCTCTCCCGTGTGCCACTTAAAACTCAGTCAAGAATGGCCTTCCCACTTCTTCCTGCTCCTCTCCTTGCTCCAAGCATGGAGCAGCATGCTGAGCGTGGAGGTACTTTGTCTCTAAACTGTGTCCTGCTGCGCCGTGTATTTGTATGTGGGTGGTTCAAGTCCCTTATTATCATCCGCTGTTATCGCACCTTTGCTGGAGTCTGGTGCCATTTTGATCTTCTTCATCAAAGAAGCGAGCCTGCCACTTCTCTGCAGCCGCCTGGGCAGGGAGATAGAGTCTTGCAGGGGTGTGATTGCATCTGGCCGTTTGACTGCTTTCCTTTGCAGCTTTCCCTGGCCGTTCTGCAGAGCTTGCAGCCAGATGTTTTGGTGTTTCTTTGGCTTGTGTAACTCCTCTTACATCAAGATCAAGGGCCGGGCAGTTCACCTGTGTTTGCATGCTGCCCAGATGTTTGTAATGCCTGTTCCAGACCGCTGCAGGCTTTTAATCGAACTCAACCTGCAACCAAACTGACTTTACCAAAATACTTGGTACAGAAATATCTTGTCCTTGATATGCTTCTGTTAAGGCTTTGGTAGTTACTCCTGAGTCACATTGCTGTGAGTCAGATTGCATCTCTGCTGTGTGTCAGGAACCAGAAGCTGATGGCCTTGCCTGGGGATTCCACCCAGAACTTGGGTTTTATACATTTAGGGGCTCCTTTGAGCTGATTTTCTTGAAGGCAGGGTTTGTTCTCAGCTGGCTGTAGCCAACCTGGAGCAGTAGAGCAGACAGGAGTGGGGAGCACGTACCAAAACCCAAATGCAGCAGCGTTGTGCGGTGGGTTCAGCCTGATGTCCCCCAGCTCCTTATTGCACTGTGCTACAGCAAGCCCTCAGCATCCCCATATGGCAGGTAACTGCTGGATCTTTCCTGTACCCAGCACCGTCCTTTGGTTCTGGAGCTTCTACACTGCACACTTTCTTCAAAGCACAAAGCCTAAGAACGGCCTTCGTAGTGCTAAATTGGACCAGAAACCTAGCAGAAAAGCCAGAAATGTCTCTGTTGTGCTGTGCAGATGACAAAATGGTTGGAGGGCAGGGCTGCTGATTTGATAAGATGGAACAAAATAAAAGCTTTAAGAGGGCCAAATGGAGCATCAGCTTTGATGAACAAACAATGGATGGGGCTGTTCTGGAGAAAGAGTGACCAGACAAGACAGGGAGGTCACTGGAGCACCAGATGACCTTTATCTGCTTCAACTATTGAATTTCTAAGAGCATTAAGGGCTTACTTAGTCATGGTACCTAAGTGTCTCGGCGAAAAACCTGCTTTGTTAACAGGCCTTCCAGCCTGGAGGACAAAAGTAACCAGAGCAGGATCCAGTGGCTGGCAGCTGGCAGAGGACAACTGGGATCTGGAATAAGGTGCAGGCCGCTGGAGTGACTCCCCAAGGCAGATTAACCCGCTCAGGTGATTTTTAAATTACAAATGAACTTTTTTTCCCCAATCCATTCTCATTCAAGCAGGAGCGCAGAGAGGTGTCGCAGCTGCGCTGCACAGCCTGATGGCCAAAATCCAAATGGCCGTTTCTAATCTACTCTGTGCGGGCTCGGTGACATTTATTAGCTCCTGGCTTGCAGCACAGCTCTGAGCTGACTCCAAATCTTGGCTGGCAATTTGCTCTTCGTGGGTTGTGGAGACTGCTTTTCGAAGCACTGGAGGTACAGGTAGGGCAGAGCTTTGGGTCCTCCCTGAGGTCCTTCTGAAGTCTCCATCGTTGTTTGAACAGGGGGGTTTCAGTGGGTTTGCGTAGCTGTGGTGTAGAAAGTGTTTTCAATAGTGTAGGAACTTATTCTGGAGGATTTTATTTTTGCAAAGGAATGGAATTCGCCCCAATTAATGATGTATTGAGTATAAATGCACATGATGTCAAAACAACGCATTTAAATAGCTACAAACAAAACAATACAAAGTGCCAATCAAAAAGAAAATGTTCTTAGAAAAGCTGGCATAAAGAAAATAACAGAAAAAAGACAAATGTAACAGAACTTTCTCCTTGGCAACTCTCAAACTTCAGAGCAGATTTCAAAGGCTCTGTTACAGGGAGGTGATACCAGCTCCAGAAACCCATTTTACTAGGGACTAGTTAGTCACCTGAGGATGTAGTTAGTGCAGTAAATTGTTGCTTAAAATGGTTTAATCCCTGAAACATTGCCATTTTATATATCCGGCTTTGCAGTCCTCACCTACTGAAAACGAGATTTTTGTGATTATGGGGAAATGACTTGAGCAACTGGACAAAATCTGAGGCTGGGAAAGCTGCTTCTGTTTGGAAGAGAAAATGAGTTTTAGACACCATAAATGACTAATCCATGAAGCAACTAGTGAACGACCTTACAAGGGGAGAAGTAACTTTTGATTTATTCTACAGTAATACACAGAACCTGGATCAATATATCACTATCAAAGATATGCTTTTTTTTTTTTTTTTTTCACACCAACTGTAATGTACTGAAATTCAACATCCTTGTGAGGAAAAAGAGCCAAAAAAGTTGGCTGCAGAGAGAGCAGAATTTTGAAAAAGTCTTTAAACGACATAAAAAGACGAAGCTAGTTAAAAGGAAATTAAAAGGAGCGGCTAAATGAGTAAAATCCTTGGCTCTGCCATGGAGAATATTTAAAGCCGTGGTGTGAAGGTCTTGAGCAAACAGTCCTTGTTCTCTGCTTTTGCAGATGTACTGCATGTTCTCCGGGGGGCGAGCAGCAGGCTGGCAGGCGACTGGGTCGGAGAGGACATCTGGAGCAGCTGGTGGAGATGCTTCCCGAGGGCTGCAGGAGTGCAGGGATGACTGGAGAGGGCAGGGAATGTGCTCCGTGGCACCAGGAGATGCCGAGGAGACTGAGGAGCTGACACACAGCCAGGCTTCGGCAGCGAAGGAGCGAGCCTTTCGCAGAGCTCCAGGAGGGAACTGAGTTTCTTTGGAAGCTGGAAGCCCCTCAAAGCTGCTGAAATTGAAGTTGAAGTACAAATTCACTCTGCAAGGACACAGTGGAAGGAGGTAAATCTGTTTCAGATCCTTCTGTTTTATTTTCTTTCCCCAATGGTCTGAGCTTCCCCCGTTTCAGGAGATATTTTGTTCTCATTTGTATGCTGACACTATATATATTCATTTGGAAGTTAAAAGTCCTTTTACCAGGCCAGTTTTAAGGAAACCATCCAGGCAACTCTGCCCTGATGCGCACATCAGAAGCAGGGAGGACGCAAAATAAACAAAGCTATCATGCAGAAGGGAATGAATTCCTTGCATTACTGCTTACTGCAGTGTCATCCCAAGAAGGTTTCTGTATTTGCAACCTGCTGTGCAGAGGAAGATGGGCTTGAGCGACTCTCTGGAAGTAAGTGTTGGTAGAGGAGGTTTAGGAGCAAACCAGTACATTGCCAAGGCCAAATGCAGTCACCCAACGGTGCCGAAGGAGCACAGTGGTGAAGGTGTTCAGCTGCTAAAGGGTTTGTGCTTTATTGCCTAACCCAGCCTTAGAGGGATGGAGGGTGACAAGTAGGGTGTCAATGACTACAGGGAGTCCTGGACTGATTTAAGAACCAGAATTAGTGTTCAAACAGCCTCAGATGGTTAGAAACAATGATGTAGAATAATTTTATTAGCTGCTTGGATGAATACAGCATGCTGGAGAAGAGTTTGATTTGGTTCTTATAGAGAGAAATCGAAGCTTGGAGGTGTATCCAGGCTCTCTGAAGGTGTAAGTGAGCTGGTGGGCCAGGGTGATGTAGTTAATACACTTGTACGTGGAGGTTCCTGTGTTTTGAGCAAGTTTCCACACCAGTGACCTACAAAGAAACTAACTTTTCTAGGGGTGAAGAGGCAGGCCCACAGATTAATAAGTGTTTACAAGAGTAAAGAGTCCATTTTCACAGTGGTGGCGGGTGCCAGTGGAAGCCTACAGAGGTCTGTGCTGGTATTCATACTGATCAGCGCATTCAGAAAGGATCCAGAAAAGACTGTGAATAGTAAGCTGGCAAAATGGTAGGGAAAAATGATTCAGGAGAGCCAAATCTAGGGCTGAATGCAAGAAATTGAAGAGGGTCCCATGATACTCGTACATAAAATGGCAGATTACATTCAATTCAAATACATGCAAAGCAGAATTCAGAGGAAACGGAGTGGTGTGTACAGGGTGTTGATAGTATCTGTTGCAGCTGGCAATAGAGCTGACTGGAGGAGGTACCGAAATTCTGGCAAGGAGGCCGAAGCTGGCTTCTCTCTAAAGAACAGCTTATGGGGTAGAGCCCAGCTTGGGATGGGGTGAATTGAAGGGAGTGTGGCAGACAGCTGTGATAAAGGGGGAGAGAGGATTTTTTTGCCATTTCCCACTGCATGAGAAGTGGGTGCATCAATGGATGTGATCCATTCATATTGCTTTCCGAATCCATCTTCATATTGAAGGCGGAACGTGTTCAAAATGGGATTAGATGGGTTCATGGCAAAAATCAGGGTCAAGAAAGATCGGTCCAGGATGCAGACTTTCACATTTCCAGTGCTCAGTGAGTCAGAACGGCCAGGTGTGTCCTGTCCATGGACGAGGGACCAGCATGAATTCAGCTACGTGAAGTCAGTGATGTGAATTCAGGCACAGACATGGCTCAATAGCTATGGAGAACGTGGACAGATAGAGCAAAACTGGAGCACTCCATGGGTTTCCACTGAAGCTTTGGGTGATGGAAGAGAAATGGAAGCTCCTGGAGACACCAAGGTACACTCAGGAGTGGAGGGATGCCTACAGTGCAGCTAGCTGGGACTTCTGTGCCTGCAGCTCCTCAAGTGTGAGAGCAGGAACCCCTTCAGCAGTGCCTGAGCTCATGCCCATGGGCTAGTGACAAAGGGATAGGTAACAGGAACATGACATGTTTTTCCTGAATGACTGAGTCCGTGACACAAGACAAACGTCAAGCCACTGAACAGGCAAATCTGTATCTCAGTTTTGCTTTCCTGTGAAATGAGATGGTTTCTTTACATGCCAGCTCTGCTTGTTGTAACATCTTCTGCATGGTTAAAGCTGCTACATCCCCAGCAGCGTGGTTGTGCTGGGTCCTTAGCAATTTTACCAGAAAATAAGACAACAGAGCTGTCTGGGGACAAATGTTGTCAGACTTCTCCACTTCCGTGGGTCTAAATGATGAACTGCCCCAGTCCTGGTGGTGCTGGTGGCCAGGCAGCTGTCTCGCCAGAGGACAGTATTGTCCCAGCTGAGCTGCAGAGATATGGCACGGTGCTGAAGCATGCTGTAGTGCTGGATGCAGAGCTCTGCCCTGTGGCCGAGTTGTTGACCTAAGGCTGTTCCCTGCCCAACTCATACGCTGGAGCTCTGGGAGGAGCAGATTGTAGCAGATTACAGATTGCTAGCTGCCGCTTCTGCTCTGTGGAAAATAAGTTTTGCCCTGCAAACCCCAGTGGTATCTCTTGGTCAGATTACAGACTTAACTGTTGAAAATAAATGTGTTAATGCTATGCTTTTAAAGCTTCTGAAGGGCATTTGAGTTCCTTTGCTGTGCTGCCTGGTTACGGTGGTAGCCTCAGTCACGTAGCCCAGAAGAAAGCTATACCGTGGATTGAAACTGAGGTATATTCTAGATCTCCAAGAGCCTGGGAGGTGGGACAATGGATTGGCACATCCTAAACGAAGACACAAACACAAACGGGCACACTGAAAACCTGGGCAAGGCAGGCAATCCCTGGAGCACCATAGGGTGAGTAATGTTGTATGAAGGAGAGCTGTAAACCAAAGGAAGTGGGGAAACTAACCAGTAAAAAAAACAGAGAAAGGTCACGGAAAGGATGGCTGGACCCAGCTGGGGCTACGGTAGTGCTGGATATCTGTTCTGGGTATCTATCACTGAGCTCCTGGCCCAAATGGCAAGCTGAAAGAATCTGAGGAACAGCCAAAGAAGAAAAGAGTAGATTTTTCTCAAATATATCAGAAACAAAGAGTGTGCCAAGGAGTTGACAGAGCCAGAACATGATCAGAGTATAAAAGGAGCAATTAGAAGAGACGATCCCATTGCAGAGAAACTGAAGCAATTATTTGCATTATTGTTGATTGTAGAAGAAAACATGGAGATTCCCATGCTGTAATTAACCTTCGTGGAGGCTCATCAGAGGATATGTCCAAAACTGAAAAGCCTGGAGCAGAGATTATGGATCCCATTGACAAAATGGACAATGATAAACCATCCGGGCTGGGTTGTCTCGCTTCAGACTTCTTAAGAAAGCCAAGAATGGAACTGCTGAATTAGAAATGGCAGGCTGTAAGAGCTCTCTCAAACATGGCTTTGCATATAAAGGCTGAAATATCGCACATTTGAAAATGCGTTCCGGAAAAGATCTGTAGAAGTATATGTTGGCATTAGTTTGCTCTGCACTACCAAAGAATGGCATTTGTAGGCAAATGGGTGCACATGAATCACTGGGGAAGAGGCAGCAGAGTTCTCTGAAGGGCCAGACAAGACCGATTTATTTAGCAGACTCTAGTGGGATTCCCAAAATGCCTTTGATAATGTCCTTCACCAAAGGGCTATAAGGAAAATAAACAGCCATAGGCTAAGAAAAAAAAAAAAAAAAAAGTGCAGGAAAGTAGAAGTGATTGGTGGAAAGGTCAGAACTGAGGTGGGAGTAAAGAGGCAGTTCTCCTGGGTGGCCAGTGCTGGAGTCCTGCAGAGACCTTGGGTGCCAGGACAGGCTGAACAAGTTGATGCAGGAGAGGTGAATTAGAGGCTGCAAATATTCATACAGCTGGCTCAGGGTGATGGAAAGGTATCAGTAAAAGTGTGATACCTGCCTGCCTCATCCTCACTGGTCCCGCATGTCTGCCTGTGAGCGCAGCTGGAAGGAGGCTGGTAAGTCAGCAATAGCCCAGGTCTGCAGCTGCAGCTGCTCCCACCTTGGTTTTAAGCCCTAATTATCAATGAGTACGAGTGTTGGAGGGCAGGTCCATTGCCACGGGGCTGTTTTCTCACTAATCGTATGGAGGAAAAGCAGCAGATCACTAAAAAAGAAGCTGGCAGCAACTACCCAGTTCTGGGGAGTCACCTGGGCTGGGTGGTGAGGTGGGCTTGCTGAGCAGGGTGCGTCCATTTTAATGTGGCTAATTGCAAAATGACATCCAGCAAAACAGCGTTCATGTTTACATAACAGGGAACCATTCTTTGGAAGAAGACACAAAAGAAAGATCCTGAAGGACAGATGACAAATAGGAGTTTGAGATGCGAGCTGGTGTCTGAGGTGAGATGGAGGTTTCTGCAAAGAGATCTTGAATAAGAGCAGAAAGGGGAAGTGTCTTTTCATTCATCCCTATCTTATGGATGCTGCATCCAGTATGGTGCTCCTACCTTTAAAAAGTCTGTTTGGAAAGGACAGAGAAAACAGCCACAAGTGAAATTCAGAGGCTAGGAAGTCTGCTTTTGAGAGAAAGCTCCAAGAGCTCGACGTGCTTTAAAGAAGGACCAAAAAATGATCTGATTTTCATCTGCAGTTCACTGCAAGGGCAGAAGATTTCTGACAGTGGAAGGCTGAATAATCCCAGCTAGAGACTGAGGAAGGTCAAGTGGCTGAAGCGAAGCATAGATTCAAACAAGAAAGAGGGTGCAAGATTTGAGCTGTGCAGAGGATTAACCACTGGGATGCTGTGCAGGTTTCTCAGCCATTTAGGACTTGAAGCTTAACGGTGAGCTTGGGCCTCCTGGGCTCTTGTATTGAGGAGCACATCGGTGACTCTTGCTGGTGGTCCCAGATGGTACCCTGCTGTCACGAGTGCAGGCTTCACATAGCTGATATCTGACTGTCCTGAAATCAGGGGGTCAGGATGGCTCTCATACTGCCTTGGGCTGATAGATCTCAGCCTTGGCCATCAGGAATTGCTTGTGAGGAGGACTAATTGCCAAGCTGTCTGCTGAGAAGACATTCCTTGGAGCGGAGACTCCTCTCTTCCTCCCTTCATCTCACATTTTGCCAAAATTCTGCTCTGGCCACAGATAACGTGTGTGAAATTCAAGCGCAAAGATGGTTTTTTGAGAAATGTAGGCTGTGAAATCAGGCTTATAAGTGAGCGAAAACTACACCCTTAACTGTGGAGTCCTTAGCCTGGCTTAGAAGGCTGCTAATCCCCATCTGCCATAGAGGTAAATGACCTGGGGAGGCGTGGGGTGTTCCCATTACAGCCGGGTTTTGTGCCTCCGTGTGTGGCAGTGCTGAAGTAATTTGCTTCTCGTGTAATTAATTACTCACTCTTGTGTCTATTCCGTATGTCCTTCATGTGAAAAATCCCCCTCGTGCTAACCACCCCAGGGCTTACTGGAAATAGCTGGGATCACCTGAAACCCTCTGCTCTCTGCATCTCAAGTTAACGAGAGGTGGGGAGAAGCAGCTAAAATGATCAAGGGGATGAAGCAGCTGCCTTAGGAGACAGAAGAGACCTGAACTCCAGTTTGCAGAGGAGAAGGTGATAAGAGGGGGGAACGTGGCTGAGGTTTACAACATCATGGAGGTGGCGAATACAACGAAGGCAGAGCTGTCATTCACCAAATCCCACAGCACTGGAACTACGTGCACTTGATGAATCTGGGAGGAGAACCGTTTACAGCAGATAAAAGGAAGTTCATCTTTCCACAGCGGGAAGCGAAAGTGAGGAACTTGCTGCTGGAGGAGGCAAAGGAAACGCGGTAACAGCGGGGTCAAAAAGGGATCAGAAAACTTCAGAGGCAACAGGTCCATCAGCGGAGACCAAAGACAGCAGGCGGGGATTTCTTCTCTAACATTCCTGGCACAACAAGCGTGGATGCTGGGGGAGAACAAGGAGGATGCCCGCGGAGTGGCCAGGCTTGTGTGCATCCTGAAGAGCAGCTCCTCTTCTGCCAGAGACAGAGCCCCAGGCGAGGTGAGCATCTCGCGTCCAGGCAGGGAGCTCCCAAGGCTGGAGCTGTAAGAGCCACGGGGGCCAGCACGGTTTCTGTCACGGCACCGTTCAGCATCTCTCACAGTGGAATAGCAAGATTTATTTGCCATGCTGTGCTTTTAACAAAATACACTGACCCCTAGATGAGGACAAACGTTGCTTTCTCATAGGAGCAGACACAGTTGGAAAGCTAGAACCAAAATATTTATCAGTGACTAAAACTTTGGATTCTTGCTTTCTGAGAGTTGATCTTAAAACTACCTTTTTTAGATGTTAATCTTCTGTGGGAAAATAAAATCATCTGGGAGAGCAGCAGCGTGTTTCAGCGCCGTGTTTCAGCGTGAGCCGCTCTGTGCCGGAGGGAAAGCCGAACCTGCGCTGCCCTGAGCAACATCCTCGCTCCGGTCTTCTGGGACCTCACAGCACTGATGGGGATTTGGCCCTTCTCCAGAGCTGAAATCAGCCGTGTAGGCAGTAAGTGTGCGTGCGTGTGCATTTGAGTGGGATGTTCTCCGACTCCCACGGTTGGTTTTTCTCTCTGGATGCAAAATTTTTGCTCGAGCGGGTTTGCCAAGCACGTCCCCGGATGGCAGACCATTACCTGCAGGCGTACCCCGGGTGTGCCACGGCAGCCAGCGCCGCCGGAGAAGCCTTTTCAGCGAGGCTCAGTGTTTGAGATGGCTGCTCCGCTGTGCTAGCAGCAGCTCGCCGCTGCTGAGCTAATGGCCTCGTCTGGGATTTTGCTGGAATAACCCATCACTCCTCCGTGTGCATCACCACGGAGAGAGGCTGAGAGCAAAGAGAAAGGGTACAGAGAGGAGGAAGTACATCAGGAATAGCAGCTACTTTGTAGATTTCACTGCTTTTTGATGTCTCCCTGAAAGCAGGAGTGCCTGCCCCTCCCCGCCTCTCCTTCCTCTGCTGCAGACCTGCTGTGCTCATGAGCCAGCACAAGTGGGCTTGTGGTCGCAAAGTGACGTGGTCAGGGAAATGACTCCAGCTGCAGAACCGCCATTTTTTTGCCATTAACTTTCCAGCTGTGCCAGTTCCCCAGAGGGTGATGTCTTTGTGGCCTGTCCATTGCTGCTCACGGGGTAGCACAGGGCCGGATGGCTGCAGGACCAACTCTTCCACTCACAGCACTGGATTTCTGCCTCAGATATTTGCCCAGCTCTAGCACCAGCCCCAAGAGCATTTGCTCTCTCTTTGCATTTGTCCGTATCACCGCCGCTTGCTGCATCCATCCTGGGAAGGACGCTCTCCAAAGCACGTGGAGCGAATCGCCCTTTGCAGCTTGCCACCACCCAGCGAGGGCTTCAGGGGCTGGGGAGAGGAGAAGCTCTGCTGGCTCCTGGTCTGACACTGCCGAGTGCAAGAGCTTTTATTCTGTGTCATGCACGGTCCACCTGTGTGGCCTGTTCCAGCAGGTCTGGTCACCGTTAATACCGCTGTTATCACTACTTGAACTACATGTAACTCTCATCGCAAATCGCATCTCTTGTATCCGCTGCGTTCGGTGTTGAGCTGCAAAATCAGGCATTGTATAAAAACAAAGGGCAGAGCGCGTGTGCGCGCGCGTGTGTGAGTGCGCCTGGGCGCTCTGCGGAAACCTGAGGTGGAAATTTGATGTAGGAACCTGTCACGAGAACGTGCCCTCTACGTGGGAGGGAACGTGTTTGATTGCCTGCCTAGAGCGGCTGCATGGGCAGCCTTTGTTTCGGAAGTTATGTAAGGAGATTTTGAGTGCTGCTTAAGTGCTTGGCTGACTGGTTTGTCCTACCAGAAGTGCCTGTGCTTTCTCCCGTTGCACGAGCTCTCAGGAGATGCCTGAGAGCTCAGGATGCAGAGCTGGAGCGTGTGGGCCTGCTGCTGACTCTGATGACGGGGAAAAGACAGGGTTCCCATCTGCGCATCGATCGAATCCTAGCCCTGCGCCGGGAGCTCCTGGAGATGGACCCTTCTGCTCAAGATCAGGTGCTCGTAGGAAAATCCATGTGGGAAGGGGCTTTGGGAGGTCACCCAGCCCGTGGCTGCAGCCATGCGCACCAGGATGCCTCCGTCACTGGTCGTGCCTTTTCTCCAGACCCATCCCTGGAGCTCCCGAAGCTGAGCGCCCCTCCTCCCCGAAGGATACCCGGTAACTACTTTTCTCTCCTAAACTCATCCCCGCACTGTCCGAAATCTAGCCAGTGCTTCTGAGCACATCAAGGACAAAGGCAGAGTTATGAATCCGCTCTAGCACAGAGATAAGACCAGTATAATTAGAAACTTTTTATGTGAAGAAATGAATCAAAGCTCCTTCTACTCCTGGGACATTTTAACTCTTCACAGCTTCTATTATTAGTTGCAAAACCGTTTTTTTCTCAGTTTCAGGCTAGAAAAACCTGAAGAAAGAAGTCCACACTGAACTGACCCTGCTGAGCTGCTTGAGCCCATGGACAAACAAGTGCCGACGGAGCATGGGAGACATCTAAGGGCACCTCTGGGCTGTCACACGGAGCACTGGAAAATGGCTTTGAGGCTGGAAAGCCAACGTGTCATTCAGCCTTGTGAGTGGGCAGGGGAAAGGAGGCTGCTGGGTGTGACAGGAGCACGACCTGTGCCATAAGCAGAGAGGTGTATGATTGCTGCAGGATGCGGCACGGAGCAGGAAGACGGAAAATTGTGCCCACGGTGCCACTTCTCTGCTCAGTCCAGTGCAAAACCCCAATCTTCAGCTGTCTGCAACCAAAGTTAAGTTGTTCTAATTAAACTTTTCTAGGTAGAAAAAAAAAAAAAGAAAAAGAAAAAAGAAAAGTGAAGAACGAAAAGATTTAGCTGTACCATGAAAGGAAATTTGGGTTCCATCTCATGCATTTACCGGCTTTCAGTCCTGGTGAGCAGCTACAGCTGTTCCCCAGTCTGGGCCCAAACAGAGAACCTCAGATTTCATTAGTTCCCTGCTAAATATTCCTATTGTCTTTATTGTAGAAGGCCAGGAGGGTTGCCTTGACCAGACAGCGTGGAGCCTCAGGTCTTGTTTGGGCCCCAGGTGGTTTTAGCTGCGTTTAGCAGCTGCCTGTTGGTCAGTGCCCATTGCGTGACCCGTCTTAACTTGAGCTCTCTGAACGAACACATGCTAAAGGGTTGATGAAGTCAGGCATCTCTGTGTAGCAAACAACAGCCCTTTCTGTTAAGTGAAGCTGGAGGAGGCTACTGGGCAACTTCCAAACTTCAGCTGGGAACCAGCAAGAAGGCAGTGTTAACAAAACACATGGAAACGAATCCAAGCATGTGCAAGACTGAGGAGGAAGAATTCACTGCTGGGAATGGCAGACTCCTCTTGGCAGTGACTTCAGGGTGCTGATGACTTGCTGTCACCCTGTGGTGCTCGAGGAAGACCTGACCTCTCCAGTGTGAAGCTACCAAGGACAAATTGTGCCTGACCAGCCGAGTGATTTGCCTCCTGTGAGGAGATGACAGACGAGAGCAGGGGATATCGCATACCTGGGCTTCAGCAAGGCTTTGATGTGGCCTCAATTTGTAAGATACAGATGGGATAAATGATGGGTGGGCAGACTGCCAACTCATGGGGTCGCAGTCGGCAGCACGGAGTCCAGCTGGTGGCCAGCTTCTCGTGGCTTCCCTTGGGGGCCCCAGCACTGGTGAGGCCACAGCTGGCATCCTGTTTTGGGCTCGCCAGTAAAAGAGAGAGATCAACACAGAGGGGCAAGTTCAGAGGAGGCCCACAGAGATGGCTGTAGGCTTAAGCATATGGGAAATGAGGGGAGGCGTGAGGGGGGATCTAACTGCTGTCTTCTGCTACTTCATGGATACTCAGAGAGGAAGCCAGACTTGGTGCACACTGGAAAGGTGACAGACAATGGACACAATTTGGAACAAGAGAACTTCTGCTTGGTTAGAAGGGAAAAGTCTTCCCCATTGGGGTGGCAAAACACTGGGAAGGAAGCCAAAGACACGGTGGGATCTCCATCTTCAGAGGTTTTCCCCACCTGACTGCACAAAGGCTTTGAGTGATGTAATTCAGCTCTGCTCTGATCCATGGTTGAATGAGGGACCTCCGGGGTCCACCCCAACCAAAACATTTCTGTGATTACTGTATCAGTGCACTTCGGTGGAAGAGGACAGTAGGATGTGATACATCCCTCTTCTTTTTGAAAGCTGAGATATTTGATAAGAACCTTTCCCTGTTATGAGCACACTGAGAGGGTTAAGACAAGAATTGAGATCTTACAGGGTACCAGAAATGAGATAACTTATCTTTGCCTGTGGCAAGCAAACTGTACTATTCACGCTCTAATTTCCTGGACAACTTGTTTTTCTTCTGGGAACACCTGCTGCATTCAGAGCACCGTGCAATGAGCGAAGGGGGTCCGGGCTTGCAGGACCACAGCTGCATTGGCAGTGTGAGTGCTGAATTAAGTCTGATGCTGCTGGATGCCACAGGACTGCCTTTGGAGAGGCATGTCTAAGAGCAGGTTGCAGGAGGAGACTACATCTCCTCGTGTCAGAGGGCACCACGAGAGTCTGCAACCTCTGTGATATTTCTGAGACTTACTTCCCTGGGTGATGAGAGCAATAGATAAACGCAAGAGGAAGTAAAAGATTCCCTATTCAGAAGAGGGTTTGATGTGTAGTAAACAAGCCCTGAGGCTGTACACTGAATGATGAAGATATAAACCACACTGAGTGGTGCAGAAATGCGGCACAAAACAATGTAATGTGTAGCTGTCCAGAGAAGACTGGTTAATCTGTCTGGAAATAAAGATGTGGAGCACAGACAGTGCACCGCGTCGGTGTGAAATCGGTGAGCACTGCAGGTGCTGAGCTCTTTGCAGGAGCAAATGCAGCTGGGTGAGAGACGTGCAGGGCAGGATGGACTGACGGTGCTCAGAGTAGGCTGGATGAGAGCTCCTGGTTCAGAGAAGGGCTCGGGAGCTGGTAAGGATCAGGGTCAGGAGGGTACATAGACGTGTCACCAGCTGAGTGAGTAGGCAGGAATGGTTCCCCCAGTACCAGCTGCAAACCTTGAGGAGCTGGGACTTGTTTGTCACAGGAACCCGTTGTACCTGCGAATGCAGCAGGGATGTTTTGGGTACAGTCCTGCCTTGCAAACAGGCTGGGTTGGATGGTCATCCCTTGTATGCCATATTCAAGCCTAGAAAAACAAGGAAACGAATGTGAAAAGCAACACATGGACCCAGTCTGGCTGCTGTGACAGAGGTCATACCCAGCCGGGGCTCTTCCCTCTCCACAGGACCACCTGAGGCTCTGCTGTGCCCCGGAGCTGTTTGGAGAACACTGACTCTCCTTGGAAAATGCAAATCGCCCTCACTGTGCCTGCATCCTGTCAGGTTGGATAAAGATGCTTCAGGTTCACCCAAGGCGACCGTGCGAGGTGCTTTCTGCATCTCTTCCACCTTCGCCACCACCCTTCCCCTTCTGCATCGGGATGAACACCGGGGAGCGTTAGACCCAGATCAGCCCCCCTGAGGTTCTTTTTTAGCCTGATAAGACCCGTTAGTACACCTGTACCAATTTACACTAATTATCTGTTCATCTTTCCTAGTTGTCCGATATCAGCCCTCCCAGCACGGCTGGATTCAGCCTGGGACAACGGGACTGCCTGCCTGTGTGGCACAATTCCACCGGTACCCTGAGGTTTGTATCAGCAGACTGTCCAGGCACAGGTTATTGTTTGTATCAGCTAAATTACGCCGTGACCCAGGCCTGCTTCCTGCTGCACTGCCCAGCAGTCTTCCCTATTTACCATTTAGCTCTGAAATTGCAATAACAAGATTACTTGATAGAAAGCAAAGCTCCACCAGCTTTTCCGCTCTGGCTCTCCTCCTCCCGTTCTGCACAGAGGCCTCTCTCCCAGGAGGAGTCAGCAGTGGATTTGCTGCTAGAAATTGCTCTCGCTCTGGCTTTGCCTATATCCTTCAAAGAGAATCACTGCTAGGAAGGAAGAGCTGTTAGTTTAATCAGACTGTTTATCCCTTCAAAGTGAGCAGTTCACTTGGAATAAGTAGGAGAGCTCAGTGGGCTCAGCTGAACACCAGCTTATCCCACCAATTTTCGCTTCCACAACCAGCTTCTCCCTTCCCCTAAAGGTGCAGAGGGAGCTGGGGGGGAGAGGTGTGCTTGGCCCCGGGTTCTGAGCAGGGATTCAGCTGCTGGCGGTGCAAAAAGATGCGGTTATAGAGGAGCCTGGAGCTGAAGGTGCCTGGAAGCTGTGAGAGCATTTGGGAGAAATGTTTTAATAGGCTGTGCGAGGCGAGGAGCATCCATGGGACTGACAGCAAGTGGATTTTATGCATCAGGGCTCCTGGTCGTGGCAGGGAGGGAGCTGGCAGCTGTACCACGGAGCAGCGGTGAGGCAAGCGAGGTCTGGTGCCTCTGGTCTGAGAGTGTGGTGCTGGAGAAGGATGGCTCCATCAGGGTAAACTTAGATTTACTTTCCTACCAAGAGACTGCCAGTTCCTGCTTTGTGACATAGTGGCACTTTTGATGGAGCTAGGAGACTTTTTAAAAAATCTCCAGTCCATTTAATTCCCAGAAACAAATCCTCAAGTCAGGCAGGATGACAGGACACCGTGTTTCGCCCAATTTGGGGCCAAGGACAGAGGAGGCAAAAAAATATTTATTTATTTATTTTGCAAATGCAGTGCCTTCACAAACAGTCTTCTGTTTGAACTCTGCAGTGAGGGGCTTCCTTTTGCCCATAAAAAAATTTGTGGAGGGGGCTAAGGGGAAAGGAGGGGCTTCAAGGCAACCGCAGGGTGCGAGTGTGGGCCTAGCACCTCCAGCTCCATCAACAGCAGCAGTACTTCATTGTACACAAATGGATTCCTGGTCACCCCATCCCCAATTCCCACGTGAATCTGAGCCAAAAACCCTTTGGTGGTGATTTGGCTGCAGCTGGGTCAACCCCAGGTTTCGGGAATGGGAAAAGGAACTGGCTTCCCAGCCCCGTCCTGCCCCATGTGCTGCTGAGGAATGCAGAGAGGGGAGAGATGGTTAGAACAGATGTGTAATAAAGCCTGTATTTTCTTGAGTTGCTCTTTGATCCATACCTACGGAGTGGGGTACAGCTTTCTGTGGATGCAACCTAAAACCAGGATTTTAACTCTTAACCTGCCTCCAGTTACTCCAGGCCAGTGAGCGAGGTGATTCTGTTGCAAGAGAGCAGATGGTGAGAGTAGCTAGGGACACATCCAGACAAGAGCTGCCACATGGCAGGGGAGGAAAACGTGGCCATCTGATAGCTGAGGGTAAGGCTGGGGAGGGCAGGAGGACCTCCCCGCCAGCCTCAGGGGAGGCACTCGGTCAGGCTGTCTTCCTCGCCTTGTGACGAAGGCTCCCTGTGTGCCCTGCGGTGATGGAGTCAAGGTGCTGCAGTTAAATTGCTGATGCTGGCACTTGCACAGGATCCTGTGTATTAACTGCACTGTTGTTTTGTTGCAGACATGTGTGAAAAATTACCCTGCTGAAGCTACACTAATCGCAGCATGCAGTACGTATACTTGCAAGCACAGTATGCAAAGTCTGACCCTGCCAGGTAAGGATATGCTACAGTTCTCTCCCGCTTGCTTATAACTATTTAGTATCCGCATAGCAGCAGGCCCAGTGAACCCCGTTTATATGCTGGGGCTTGACTGTGTTAGGTATTTCACAAAGAAACCAAAATGGTCCTTTCCCCAAAAGCTGCTCAGAGGCCGAGTGTGGGACTGGGGCTCTGGGCACCCGCAGTCCGTAACATCTTCCTCTTCGTGTCTCTTTAGATTTCATGCAATTTGCACTCTACAGATCATTAACACAAATGTGTTGATCAAATCTCTGTGACTAACTGGAAATTGAGATTTTATTCCTCCCTTCCCTCCAGTAAGAGGTAATAGACCCCATGCCCAAAGCTTATTAGGGATCCAGATTGCACCTGTATAACCCTGGGGGAGTTCCTGGTGTGAAGTATGTGTTTTGTTGATGAACTTCATCTGATTTATAAACCTGCTATTCACAAATTAACTCTCTGGCACTGGCACTTAGACTGACCTGAGAAACCAGCACTGACAAATACCTCTCAAGCCCATTACATTCTCACTAAATCTACTGCTCTCTGCATCGTCTCTGCATCGGGCAAGAGCTCTGTGTTAGAGAACATATCAGTGGCAAAATTAAAAGGGATAACAGTTTAATTGCTTACTGTAGGAGATTAAAAGTTCAGCAGCGACTGAAAACAGTGTGAGGTCTGAGCTGCCAGCCACGCTGGAGGCCAGGCATTTAGCCCAGTTCTTGGTGCCGCCACCTTCCCTGGTCACTGTTTTGGAGGAATTACTGCAGAAAGGGGGCATCTCCCCCGAGACGGTGGGTGCTGGATGCAGCCCCAGTTTTGGGGTTAGACTCTGGAATGGGAGAGCTTTGCCTGTGGCCGTTGGATTTCTCACTTACCTGCCAGCAACCAGAGGCTTTTGCAGACTGTAGCAGGAGCCTGGGCAGGGGGTGGCGGGGCAGCCTGGCACCTGCCCTTGCTGGCAGTGTTGCCTTTGTGTTTTCTTTGCCATGCCTGGGCTTGTTGAGGAGCCACGACGGGGTTTCACCTGACGATGTGATAGTCCCTACGTCAAAGTCTCTGTGTGAGTTACCCGCTGTCTGCAGTTGCAGGATCCTGGAGCATCATCTGGCAATACTTCCTGGCACCTCGGCTTTCTGGAGAAAAAATTTCCACAGCTGCCTGTAACTGCATTGCTGGGCGTGCCTGGAGGAGCTGCTTTTTGCTCGAGCTGACCGCTTCCTCCCTGAGGCCATCTGGGAAGCAGAAAAAAAACGGCTGCCTGGAGTCCCTGTGCCCTACAAAGCCAGATTCCTTAGGAGTGTGCCAAATGCACAGCAACGTGAAGCTGAGAAAATATGTGTGCCATATCCCAGAGCTTTGAATATCTGCCCGGGAAGCAGGATACCTGCGGGCCTTTCTGCCTACAGGAGATAGGAACATCGGCCTGGCACCGCATCCTGCCATGTGCATGCACCTGCGGGAGGCTGCGCAGCCTGTTCAGTCCCTGCCCAGACACGGATGTCACAGAATCACAGAATGATTTAGGTTGGAAAAGACATCCGAGATCATCAAGTCCAACCGTTACACTGTCGTAGCGCTGCCGGACAACACGCACACATCCGAGTTGACAGCTGGAGGCAAAGATGGGTCTCCAGGCCACCTCAAATGGCTCTGGACAGTTGCATGAAGGACACCCAACTTCACTCGAATCTCTTGCCAGACCTTACCACCTAGAGTTCCAGGGCTTAGTTTTGCTGCCTGAATGCCTCTCAGTACTACGTTAGGTTCATCTGCACGTGAGTCTCCCACAGACCCCGTGTTTGATCTGTCAGCACTGTGGGGATGTCTGGGGCACCCCAAGGTGTCTGAAGCTGCACTATAAGGTGACATTTAGGCACCTCTGGCCCTGGTAGGAAGCTAAACACCCTGTTCCCTTGTAGGTGTCTGAGCAGAACCCCTCGATTTGCTCTCCATGGCCTACCTGGATGCAATCTCTGCTTCTAAATGGAGTCTAAGGTGACAGCTGAGCTGTTGATGCCGGCACTGGATATATCCATGGTTAAGTGAGATGAATCTGGTAGGTGTGATTCAGGATTGTGTGCGTTTCACTTGTTCAGATCTGTCCGACAGCTGTTTTATTGCAGGATGCTCTGGAGACCTCCTGGTGGTGGCACATTTTCAGTGCAGGTTGAGACCTGTGGGTCGTGATGCTTGCAGCCCATTTTATAGGGGAGATGTTGATTTTACCATTTGAGTTTCATGGTCATAATGTCATGAGGTACCAAATGAAATGCTCTTCACATTTAATTATCATTAAATTATTAATTTACCTTCATCACCCAGATTTATCATTCCATCAAGATAACAGGTTATGCTGATGAAGTTTGTTTTCGGGGAACTCCAATAGAATGGCCAGCTATTCCCTGTCCGACTGACAGGCTTGTAATTACCCAAGTCTTCTCATTTACCTTTCCAAATATTGGCACAGAAATACCTTTCTTCCCATCTGCTGGACCTCCTGGCTCTGTTCTCACTTCCTCACTTCCACCCGTAGATCTGCCTTGGCGATCTCTCACTAGCAGACCCAGACGGTCTGCACAGGTTTTTACCTTGGGCCAGGGCAGGAATTCCCAGTTTTCTCCAACGTTTCTCGCTGTAAGGAAGTCATATTTCTCCCCATCCCGAAAGCTGGGGAGCCACCCCTGGATTTGTTCTTCCTTTCCTGTGAAGCAAGATGTGACCTCCTTACAGAGAGCAACGTTTGAAGGGAAATCTGGGGCACTAGGTCACCCAAAAGGGAACTTGCAATAATTCTGTGACGTCTTTTGTGGAGGAGAAAACAGGCCTTTGGTCTCACAGTGATCTAATGACAGCTAGGAAATTTTCCAGCCCTCCCTCCAGGCTGAACACAATGTCCATCCGTGCTGATGATGCTCTCCAGTTGGTCCACATCAGCACACTTCAGGCCTTCTGGCAAGCCTGCCTCAGTTTCTCTTGGGTACTGTGCATGGCCACTCCTAATGCTTTGGTTTGTCCAGCCCCTTGGCCATTTTCTGTTCCTATCTTCTTGGGAAGCAAGAAACCAGGAACCCAAGAATTCAGCTGACAGTCTCAGGCGCTCTTGGATCAATTATTTAATTAATTAAATCATGTCACTTCATCACAGATATCCAGAAATTGTGACACTGCCTGAGCTCGTTCCCTATACTCGGTAACGTTGGTGAAGAGCACAAGGCACGTCTTAGAGGGACTCTTTCATATTTTTTTTTCAGATATCTGCTCTGGCCTGAGAGCTGCCATGCTGTGGTCTCTGCTGACAGTGGTCCCTTTCACACGTCCCCATGGGATATGAGGAGCCCCCCACAAGGTGGTGACACCACTGGTGCCTCCGCGTGCTGCCAGAGGAATCCCAACTTCCCAACAGGTTTCTATCGCCGTGGAATTAGAGCAGCACAAATGGTAAGTTTAACCAACTCATTGCCCTTTGGTGTACAGGAGTTAGGATAATTGGCTTTAGATCCTCTCAAAATCTCCACTGTCTTCCTGACAGAAGGGTCACAGCATTTAAAGGCTGCGCATGCAAGCATTAGGCAGCACTGGGGAATTTGAAACCACAAATACTTTCTCCTCAGGCAAACATGATAAATGTGTATTTACATAAAAATGGAATCAGGGAAAGCTAAGGAGTGTTAAATACCAACTCTGGAGGCTCTGATATGAAGGGAAGCACAGAGTATCAGGAACAGATGGATTTGAAAGCTTGCAGAAAGACTCATCAGAGCAGTTCCAGCTGCCTGAACTCGTATATAAGGCAAAAAGGAATAGGTGGCCAGAAAACATCACCAGCCCTACCAACAGCTGTGGTGTTGGCAGGGATCTTACCTGACATGCTTTTTCAGTGTCCTAGAAGGTATTAACAGCTATTTGACTAACGGGGTCCAGGCGACAGTGGATATTTGGATTTACAAAAGTGTGGGAAAAGCCCTTCTTTAACAGCTCTGAAGGAAATTCAGCAGTCACGGTTTGAGGGGAAAGTCCTTGCAGGGAGTAATAACATGTTAAAGGATAGGGAGCAAAGACTGGAATGAATATTTAGTTTTCATAGGGAAGGAGAATTAGGTGTGGAGTGGTGTGAAGATCTGTGCTGGAGCTGGCAGTCTTCGACATACTCACTAGAAAAGGAGATAAATTGTGAGTGACAGAATTTTTCAGTGGTGCAGTTTTATTTAGAATAGGCAAATCTAAACCTGCCTGGGAAGCCCTGCACCAGCCCCAGCTTCCTTGGGCTGCATCCTGAGCTCCAGAGAGATCCAGCAGCTCTTATGGCTGCTTGGCCTTGGCCTCACACAATGCCCTGGTGGTCGGCACCCCAAATTTAGCCTCACAGGGGCAAAAGGCCACTGCAAAGAGATCTGCAAGGAGACAAGGGTCTGTAGGAAACTGGGTCTTCATCACATCTATTGAGACTTTGCTAGTGCTCATGTTTGCTCTTGAGAAAATTTGCCAGGATCAATCTCCAGCAATAACTGCTGAGTTGGCTCCGGGTGCCTTTAAATACACTGCTACGCATCAGATGCTGAATTAAACAAACAAACAAAAACCCTTTAAGTCTGTTTAAATGTGTGCTGAGGGTAGGACTCAGCACCTGGGGCCACTGGTGTGTGAACAGCCCCAGACCTGGCCCTGTGGTCATAACCTCAGAGCTGGTGGATGGCATCTTTGACCAGGGAGGCAGGTGGAAGGCATCTGCAGCCTTGTAGCTGCTCCTGGTTTGTTTTGCATAAGTTCCAGGCTTTGCCAAAGGGCTTGATTTGAACCTTTGCTGTTCTGCTGCAGTAAACACAGAGGCTACTGGTGTGCCCAGTTTGGGGCTGGAAGCTACTGAAGAGCTTCAACCAGGGGCAGCATCCACAGCCCTGTATCTCCAGGAGATATAAGGCGAGAGAAGGGAGCTTGCATCCCTGCTGAGGCTGGATGGAGGAAAGCAAAAAAAGGCTCCTTTGCTTGATTGTATTCACTGCTTTTTCACTGCAGAATGGGAAAAACAGTCATCACCCACCCGACCTTTTGGTTCCGCTCAAGGAAGTCACCGCAGGCTGTTGCTGAGCTGTTTGGTGCTTGAGTGTCCCACGCTGCCCGTCAGTGTGGCTTGGAGACCTGGTCTCTGGCCACAAGGATTTGTTTGAAAGCCTGGCCATAAATCCTTACAATTCTCCCCCTCTAGGGCAGAGGCACTTTTTTTTTTTTTCTTTTTCCCTGCAGCATTTCATATTTAATAACCTTAAAGGCTAACAAGTATGTCAGCACCTTAATGCTGCAATGTGTTCTGGGACCACAAGTGATACATACATACCATGAATGATACTTGGACTGCATCCCAGTCCCCCATCCTCCACCTTTTTCCCTCTGTGTTTTAGGGAATTCGTTCCCAGGATCTTAAATATGAAGGATTCCTCTTCTCTGTGGTATTGCAGGAGGCACAAGAAAGTCTTTGAAATATGTTGCAGATTTAATGCTTAGGAGGAATGCTTAATTTGGTCTCCCAAAGACATCCTTCATCAGACAAATGATGAAGGGCTGCAGCAAGAAGGGACACAAATGCTTGACCAAGAGTTTGAGAAAGCTAAAAAAATACCCAAGCCAGTAAATCTTCAGAACAGCAAAACAGACAAATTTGAGCAGAAAAGTCAAGAAACCAAACAAGAGGGTCCCGTTCAGTGACATATGAATTTGCCAAAACTGCAATAAATAGACAAGCAGAGCTGAAGTGTGAAGTGTGGAGGTGTACTCCCGCTTGTAATTATAGAGAAACAAACACACTTTGTCATCCTTGTGGGAGAAAGCATCCTTACGAAATGCCTAGCATCCACCTTGTAGCTGAGATTAATACGCTGGATATTTACATGTTAATGCAACGCATCTTTGCTCAGACCATCACAATGCCATTAAATGCATTAAATGCCAGTAAATGCATTCAAGGGATTATTCAAAGGAAAATTCTAGGAGTGAATAAAAAGAAACCCTGAAAAAAGAAACGCAGGGAAAATGGAGAATGTGAGAGGCAATGGGCGCAGCCTGCTTTAAGGGAAACTTGTGACAGAGATAAGGAAAAAAAAATCACAGGGTAGGGACCCAGGGAAGGACCATTCCTTACAGATGTTTGTGGGACCCCAGTTTATAAGCTAATTTACACGCTCTGGCATGATGCACCCCGTGTTTGCAGTAGCACGGTATGGTTGCCTCCCAGTTGGTGTGGTGCCCACATTTGTCTGTGTTATTTTAGAGCAGTTTGTTCCCTAATCTGTAAACCCTTATGTAGGCACAGGAGCTTGCACGTGCCCTTCCTAAATTGCAGCCTACTTTTTTTGCAGACCGTTTCTCCCAATTTATCAAGGTTGTTTTGAATTCTAATCCTGGCTTTTAAGTTGATCCGCCTGCAGGTTTAATAAGAAATGTCTTGATGCCATCGTGAAAGTCAGGTATGAAAACAGTGAATAATGGTAGGCCTAGGCCAGATTTCCACTTGATATATTTTCCTATTTTGAGCTAAACTATCTCCCAAGTAGATTTTCCAGCTGGTTTTGCACTTGATTTAGAGAAGCTTAACTTAGATGACTTTCTCTACTTCATTTATAGGAATGTCATACAAGATGGTGTCAAAAGCTTTATGAAAATCCTTGTATGTGGCATCTTCCCTGTGACATCGAGAGGATTCTTGAAGACGACTGCTGAATGCTCTGGATCTGCGGGTTCAGGAGCCCTCCATGATCAAGCCCAGCTAATCTAAAAAATAACTCATCTAAGGACTTTCTAATCTGTTGCCTCCTTCCGTCATTTCGCTGAAGATTTCACACTTCTGTCGCTGGGGCTCACAGGAGTAGCTCCCTTTTTAGTAAAGGCAAAAAAGCAAAAGGAGCGTCGTGCTTGTGACTGTCACCTCCCAGCACCAGTTCTGCGTGGTGGAGCACTGGGCCACCTCTCACCTTCACTCTCTGCTTACTGACAGAGCAGCTCTTGGTGCCTCCCCATCCTCTGAGGCTGTCTATCTTTTGGAGCCCAGAGTCTTTGTCCCCAATTCCTCGTGCTTTTCTTAACTGTCCATCCCAAATAACCCGAAGCATTTTTATCTTTTCACTTCTGCCCCATGTTTGAAGCCAATGCAAGGTTTGTGGTTGTGAAAAGTTGATCTTTTAATAAATTTTGACCGCTTCTTCTTCATCAGAACGGTTTGCATTTGTTGTTGCTGTTTCTCTAAGTAGCCACAAGTTCTTTTTAGCAATCTGCATAGAATTGCCTTCCCTCTGCTCATCCTCACTGATTTTACCAGTTTATGAAGCAGCTGTTTTTGTCTTGTTATCCTTCCCTTTTGGCCAGAAGCAAATCTAGACAGCTTTAGCTTTTTTGTTTGTCTGTTTTACCTTTTGGGTAAGAACTGCTCTACCAATGCAGTCATGAAATTTGCCAAGCAATCAATGATTTACAGGATCCCTGTCAAGCAATTCTGAGTAGCTAAAATCCCTCGCTACCACCACGTACCATCTTTCAGATGCTTTTGCAAACCACTCATTAAAATGGCTGTTTTATTTTCTCTTCCTAGCTATATGCCTCTGCTCTAGCATCATCCATTTTTCCTGCTTTAATTCTTATTCAGAGACTATTTCCTCCTGCAGTCTTATACTCAGTGAATGTACCTATGCTCTTGATATCCTCCTTTTTCTCCTTGTTCGCCCTTCCTGAACAAGCTATACAGTTGGATATTAATATTCCAGACATAAGTTATCCCAACAAGCCCCTGTTACGCCAATTAAATCAGAATTTTGCTTTGTGTGAAGAATTCGAGCTCCTCCTGTTTGTTCTGTTTCTAATGTTTGTGTATACAGATTTCTAAGACATTAAACACGTTGTCCACTATTGTCCTTGTCCTCTTACGAACTATAAATGGTTCAAAAGCCATCCCGAAATCAGTATGGTTTCCTGCTTGTCAAAAGGTTGTTTTAGAACATTACTTCTCTGGTGGTTAGAATCCTATTAATTTTCAGCCTATATTCATGGCAAATTTATATTTATTTATTCTTGTGCCAATTTGTGCTTTGGATTAAATAGGTCTTCTCTCTCCATGGTGTTTACTTCCCTGCCGTATTTATAGCAAGCATTTCTGTGTCTCCTTAGCCTTCGCTTTGTTGCATTGAACAAACCAAGTTCTGTCATTTCTAACTGATGGACTCCCGTTTTTGAGCAGAAATCCTCGGGGATCAGCTCCTAAGCACACAGCTGGTATTTCCTCCCTTCAATTACACCGGAGTGATGTTACTCCAGACCTCAACACCAGGCGGTCCTTCTTGTGCAATAACCCTGCTCCCTTTTGTATCGATGATGCTTCAACTTCAGGCCAGCTACAAATTTTGTGGTAATTCCTGCTAGGATTGCTCAATGAAATGCTAACTCCTGGCTGGCTGCTCGTTACGTGGTCCATCGGCTACCGATAGAAATCAGCCTCAGCCTGGGGATGCCTCGTAGCAGGGAGTCCTTAGTTTGCCATTGTGCAGGTGAGCTCCAGGGGGATGGGATTGTGCTCGCTGCTCTCTTTTGCACGGCAAATGTCCAGTTTGTGGTGGAGAGGCGCGATGCTGGAGCACCGTGCACTGGGTGCGGGCTGGGGCTGGAGCTGTGGGCAGGAGCAGGAGCTCAGGAAGGGTTGGTTTGTTCCCGAGACAGCAGCATGAGGTGGCAAAACCAAAGCGGTAATTCCAGGAAAGAATGCTTTTAAAGAAGGCAATTTGTGCTCAAACTGTAAAACTCGGCAGATGCTGAAGACGAGAAGTCTGGCTTGTCCAAACACAAGTGTTTACTGCTGTCATCTCCGGGCTGCTCCAACAACCAGAAGGAGTGCTAGAAATTAGCAGGCTGAAAACTGTGTCGGAAACAAGGCCCTCGGATGGGGCTGCTCCAGGCTGGCCCCCACACTGTGCCCACCACCACAGACAGCTCCTGGGCTGGGGGATGCATGGGCTGGGGTTCTCTGCTCTGGGATTGGGGCTGGAGCACCCTGAGGCACCTCGAATGGCACCAGGTGCTTGTAGTCAGGTGCTGCAGCTAGCCCCAAACCTCTGACACTGGTCTGGGGAGGTGAAATCAGCTTGGGGTTAAGCGGCCTGTGTGTAGGTGTGCGTGGATAGGCATCTCCGTGGGTGCTGAATGTGATGTCTTGACTTTTTTACAGTCACCGGGGACTGCAAAGTGTTTCAGCTTGCTCTGGGCACCTCTTATTTGACAGGTGAATTGCTCTGGTTCAAATAAATGTGAAGGCAGAGCTGGCCAGAGCCTTGTGGTGATCTGTCTTGATCTGCTCTTACAGCCATCCTTCCAAAGAAACCAAGAGGCTTTTAAACTCAAACAAGGCAGGTTTTATTGTAATATCAACTAAAATGCTGAGCAGCGATAGCTTAAAGAGACGGATTGGATCAAATAGAAATAAAAAGGGTTTATTTAACTCTCCTCTGCCTGCTTGCAGGAAAGAGCATTGCCTCCAGGCTGGTCTGGGGTCATCTAAACGATGCAACAAACTCTGCGTAATCTGCTTCCCCCAGTCCATCCAGCCAGATGCCACTTTCCCAGATCCATCTTTCGGGAAGGGCAAGGAGAGTGTGGGAGATGGCAGGCTGTTCAGCTTCACCTCATGGAAGATGTTTTAGGGCATATAAAGGACAAAAAATGCCTGGGAGCAGCCAGCAGGGATTTACCAAGTGTGCCTGTCCGACCCGGTCCCCTCCTGCGATGTGATCGCTGTGTGGAAAAAGAGGGGGCAATGGCTGTTGTTGGAATTGATTTTGGCAAAGCTTTTTGGCTGCCTTTGCCAACCAACATCCCTGGGAGCACCTAGAAGAGGCCCAGCCCTGCCTTGGGTCCCTCTCCATGGCTATTCTCAGAGCTGGCGGTCCTTTGTGAAGGCCACTTGGGCATCCCACCTCCAGGCAGTGAGCCCCAGCCCTTCCTTTCCTCTGTGCTCTTCTCCCTCTCCATTTAGGTGCTGCTGCATCTCCCCACGGACCACGGTGTTTCTCTCGAGGCCACCCAGACCACCTGACGTATGGCTGCAGCTCCCCAGAAGACCTCACCCTTGGTGAACTTGAGGTTTGGTGCTGCCACCTGGAGAGCCCAGCGGCACCCCTGGGTGTCTTCTCCAGCCCCAGCTTCACCCTGGTGCCTCCACCAGGGAGAGGATGGCTGCAAGGAGGGAAGGCCTAGGGAAGAGAAGCTCCTGGAGCACGCAGAAGATCCATGGGCTGTCGTGAGTGGAGGTGACCGAGGTGTTGCTGTGAACACAGCTGCGCTGTGCCAGGCTGTCTGTGCAAATCCCTACATGTCGGGAGGGAGAAGCCCCGCGGTGTTTGGCGGACGGCGAGCCAGCAGTGAAGAGGCTGCACAGTTTTCTGCCGTGTGAAGAGTTATGTAAGCTCTGAATAATAACAGAGCTGTTAAATATGACTTCTCAGGGTTGAACACCAAAAAAAAAAAAAAGGAAAAAAAAAAAAAAAAGCAATCATCCTGGCAGGCACACCAGGAGCTGGGAGGGAAGCAAAGAGCTGTGAAGGAAGGATCTTGGTGACCAGTGCTCTGTCTTCCTGCCTGAGGTCAGGAGCAAAGCTGTGCTGGGAATCTGCGAGCTGCCTTTCCCCGAAGGCCAGAGCTGATGTCAGGCCTCTGGTCCATCTCCACTCCTCTGTGCTTTGCCACCAACGTGCTGTTGGAAAAGGGAGCTCAGGACTGGTCCCATCCTGCCTTCAAAGGGGCACAGTGAGGACAGAGCGAGCAGTTTTCCCTCAAATCCACAGTACATAAAAGCACAGCTCCTCCCCGAGGAGAGCCTGCTAAAACCCCCAGGGGAAGGCCACTCTTGCAGAACCCAACCTTCCATTCGGCTCGTGAAGCTGCTGTTCCCTGGCCCATGGGGAGCCTCCCCAGCCCACGGAGGACACCTGCCTCCACGTCCCCGGGCAGGCTGTGCTGCAGGAGGCATTGCTGAGGCTCCCTCCAACTCAGAGCCCAGTGCTTGGGGGGAAAACTCCGCTGTTTCCTCGCAGATGCAGCCAAATGCCCGCTTTAGTGAGTTAACCAGTGCCAGGGGATTGCCACTGGATTGCACTCACAGCAACGTCTCTAGATGGGGTTGGTTCGGGCCAAATCGTGCTCTCCCCAACTGTTCCTGGCTGGGCACAGGGAGGTTTTGTTGGGCAGGGACTGCGCCGAGGAGCAATTAGTGTGTTGGGCTCCCCTGTGGAGGTTGAAGGGATGAGTTTGATCGCCTGGATATGGGCTGGGTGATGCCAGCCAGCAGCAGTGCCGCAGAACAGTTCCTGGACACGTTTAATTTACCAGGACAAAGAGACAGCCTGGCTGGATGAGCTGGAGAGCTGGGCTGGCAAAGGGCTGGGTGCCAGCAGTGGGAACGGCGCCTGCCGCATGGAGCAAGGTGTGCTCAGAGCCAGAGGGCTCACGGGAGGGCAGTATGTGCTCCTTGGGCACGGGTGGAGAGCTGATGGTCACGGAGAGGGTTTGTGCACGGGGATGCACCAAGGGGGAAGGCTCTTGTCACGCAGTTGTGTCCCCTGAGGACACACACCCAACATGTCCTTGCCTGTGCCGGATGGGAGCACGCAGCATCGTGCTGAGCTCAGCTCTGGTCCCAGCACACCGTGGCGAGGCTTGGAGGGTGCCATCAGCTCTGAGCCACACGGGGACAAGCAGGGGACTGATCCGGTCCAGAGACAGCCCCTGAGCTGAGCGCTGCTGGCTCCAGGGCAGTTCTGGTGCTTGGCTGCTTCCCTGCAATGGGCTGAAACCATGTGTGCTCCTCCCCGATGCCGGGAAGAGGATGGTGCCTTTGCAGCTGTTTGTTCTTGGGAACTGACAGTCCCAGGAAAGCTGCCAAATCTCCGGCTGATGGATGAGCCCCTCTCAGAGCCTGAAAACCTTTCAGCCAAACAGAGCGGAGCTCTTTAGGGAGCTGCGTGTGGGGATAATTCAGAGTGAGGGGACAGAACCGAGAATGGGAGAATTATAAAGGGTGGTGACAAAAACACCTCTCCCCGTCGTGGAAGTCCCCAAAACTCTGCTGGGAAGAGAGGTGGGGAAACTGGGATCGCTGACCTGAGACCGGGAGGATGTGAGAGGCATTAGGGCATGGTGATGATGCGAGATCCAGAGATGATGAGAAAACAACGTGTCTTAGGAACAGGGGATTTCCAGCAACACTAAAATGAGCAAATCTGGAACTAAGAGAATTAAATGATTTCTGTCACAGCTGCGGAGCTGGGAAGCTGCTGGCCACAGTGTGTGCCATTAGCCTAAGGTGTCTTGGGAGCTCCAGCATGCCCTTCCCAGCTGAAAGTTGCCTTCAAGGGAAGTCAAAGCACCCCAGGGTCTACGTGGGTTGACTTTTCGTGGATACCATGCTTGTAGAGAGCAACATGAAATGGTGAAATCAGATTGCGAAATTGCTGGCCAAGATTCCCAAACGCAGGCAGCCGACCTCTGCTTCATGCTGCTCGCACGTGGATCTCCCGTGGCCCTCAGGGATGTTTCCTGAGCATCAGTCAGGAAAGCAGCCCGGCCCTCAATTTAGCTGATGCTCAGCCTGATTCAGAGCACAACCAAGGCCCAGTTCCTGGTGATCCCATGTCCTTCGCTGACTGCCTTCACCTTGTCCATTGCTCGTTTACACCTCAGTAAGGCCAAGGTCTCTGCTGAGGGAAGCAGTTTTTCCCTAGGCATCTTTCACTCCGAACACCAGGTCTGCTCAGCCCCCTTAACTCGGCTGTACTTGAAGGATGGCAGCAGCGTGTAAATCAGCTTGTCCTTCGCTGTGACAGGCGTGGGCTTCTGCCCGATCCCTCCTCTTCTGGTCTCGTGGGAAGCTCAGGGAGGACCACTTGTCAACATTTCTTGTGTCTTTTCTTGCCAGGCTGCTGGCTCTGGAACCTATGGGTGGCACCGTGAGGGACAGCCACCACCTGTGGCTGGAAGGGACACGCGTAAAGCCAAGCAGAGATGAACTCGTCTGAAAGGGAACCTTTTTTTGCTCACATTCTGATGTTTGTGCATGTCCACGGCACCCTGCATGCCCTGGCTGGAGGCACTCGAGCACTGATGAGCTCCTTCCCGAGAACCATTTCCAGCTCCTGGCTCAGGGCCACCAATAACATCCTTCTGCATCCGGGAATTGCTCCTGGCTGTCAGTCCTCCCACGGGCAGGGAACTGTCGCTGTCCAGCACCTCAAAACCGAGCGGTGCATGTCCAGAGATGGGAGATAAAGCCTGCACCACCTGGTAAAAAATATGCCAAGGTGTCCGGTGCAAGGCACGGGGGCTCACCCAAGGCTGCTGGGCTGCGTGCTCCTGCAGACGAAGGAGATGGGTCATTTTTGAAGCTCCAGGCACCGATGTGAAATATTTTGGCATCGGTGGGGTATATCTGGTTGCCAGGCAGTGGAAATGGTCAAGCCGTGATGTGCCTGTGTAGGGGATGAGGGACCCTGGCAGAGCCCAAACCTCTTGGTGCAGTCGGTGCTTTTGGGCCAAGGGAAGGGGCCGCCAAGTTGTGCTCCTCTGCAGGGAGGGGAGCAGCGTCCTGCAGATGTTTGGCCCGGGCTGGATCTGTCCATGCTGTGCTGGCCATTGCAAGCTGCTTAGCTGTTCCGATGTTCCCTTCCTTGCCCTGCTAAGTAGCGCCTGGAGCAGCTCCGGGAAATTAAAGCCTCAAGTTTTGGTGGCAAGTCCTGTCTGAATGCACTCATTTCCATCCTCCCGCGATTATTCTGGATTCAGACGATGTTCCTGCAGGGGAGCTGGGGGCGATTCCCTCCAGGATCTCACAGAGGAGACCCGTGAGTCTGCTCAGAGCCCCCATGGAGCCAGCATTAAGTCGCTCGGGTGCCCGTGGCCGGGCTGATATCTGCTCGCTCTGCTCCCGGGGAGCAGCAGCCGGAGAACAGCAGGGGAGGGGGCCGAGCAAGCTGTTGTTCAACGCGAGTACAGGGGCCAGAAGCGGAGCAGGCAGGCAGGGGGTGGCTGGAACAGGCGGACGGAAGCCAGAGCGTGGCACCGGGTGGTGAGTGGGCTGGCAGGGACCCAGGGCTCAGGGAGCCTCCGTGCTGGGGCTTCACCCGGGCTCGATGCATCCCCAGGGAGCAAATCGCGCCCCGCTTGCCTGAGCTGTGTTTGCGTGCGGCTTGGGTGCTGTTGGGGACTATAATTGTGCTAATAAAATGGCCAGAAAGAGCAAGAAATGTGTCTGTTCCCTGTCATTTGTGCCCTGGTGGCCTTGGAACTGGTGCCCGAGGAGGCAGGATGTGCAGGAGGGCTGCATGGCCGAGCCAGCTGGGGAGCGGGGACGGGACGGGGCTAACACCCCGAGAGGTCTCTGGGTTGGGGACATATGGCCCATGTGGGATCGGGGCCATGTCCCTTCCAGAGAGGAGCCTGACTCATGCAAGCAGCCAGCTCTGCTGCCAATCTGGTAGGCAAACACGTGTTCGTGTGCATGTGCTGCAGCCCAGCAGGGCCAGCACAGCGCCCTGGGCACAGCCCGGCTTTTGCACACCCCTGTCCAGGGCTGGGAGGCAGCTCGCGGGGCTGCCCCTGCTCCTGGGCAGCTCCTCTCGGCTTCCAAGCAATCCCAAACCCCTCCGGGTGTTTCTGGGGGGGCACTGCCCTCCTTCGGGGCTGAAGGCATGAGGGGGGCCTGCTCTTGCCCTGCTGTGGTAGCTGGGGGATGGATCCAGCTCGTGTGTACAGACACCAAGGTGTTGATGTACACCGCGAAGGGTCTGCAGGAGACCCGAGCTCCCCCTGCACTTGCTGGGGCTGGAGAGGGAACCACTCCCCAGTGGCTGCGCTGTCCTCGGAGGAGGCTGCTCAGGTTTGGACACCTTCCTGGAGACATCTAAAGGTTGTCCACAACCCGGGGCTGAACAGGCAAAGCAGACGTGGGAGCAGACATGGGTTTTGCCTTGCAAGGTACGAAAGCAAAGTGATCGTATGGACAAGGACGGGGTGGCAGCAAGGAGCCAGGCTTGCAGTGGGATCCAGTGGGGACACAAAACTTCCTCCTGCTCCCCAGCAGGAGTCCAAATCCCCTCAGACCCCAGGGCTGGTGGGCCTGGCTACCTCTGCCCTGGTGTTTCTGGTCCTTGTTTACTCGCTTTCCTACTTAACGAATAGTTCTGCAGCTAATTACTGATGGCACTATTTATAGCAGCCTAGCCCTCCCTAATAGGTCTGCTTGCTGCTCCCTGCCGGCGCACTGCTTTGATATAAATAGAGAGCCATGGAGATTGGAAAGCTGGAAGATGGGAATGTGCAATGGCAAATACGGGGGAAGAGGGTCCCAGGCACGAGACCCCGTGTCCTGCCGCCCTCCGCTTTGCTGCAGCATCTTGTGCAGCCTCACCCATGCCTGGTGCAGGAGCAGGATCAGTGCTGGGGGGCTGTGCAACTCCATGGGACTAAATTCCTGCAGATCCAATCTTCTCGGGGCCTCAGCCCGGCCAGAAGAGAAGTCTGGACCGTCGGCAGCAGCAAAAGCAAGGGATGCACGTGTGTGCATGGGGAAGAGACCCGAGAGGGACGGAGGGGAGCGTGGGTGGGATGCAGAAGGCGTGAGCTGAGCCCCACGTGTTGCTGCACACTTGGGTGATCCCAGCCCCGAGGGAGCTCTGGAGCAGCGTGGACCGAGGCTGAGGATGGGGGCAAGGGTGAGCGTTCCTGCAGTTGCTCTGCATTGCTCAGGAGCTTAAAGCGGCAGCGTTTCCTCGCATGGCCTCTGCTCAGCCAGTGCCTGGCTCCCAGCCTCTGTGCATCCCATTTGATTGCAAACTGGAACCCAGAGCCGCGCCAGGGCCGTGCTCCAGCTTTGGTTTCCCAAGATTTCTCGGTTTTGTAAACAACCCGAAGGAAATACTTAACTTAGCATGGGGGTTAGGTGAGGACGCTCTGGATGCTACCAGCCTGCGTGGAGTCAGATCGCAGCTGGACAAATTAAAGGATGAAAAATGCATCAAAGGCCATTAAACCTGAAGATGCCATCTTGGGCTTGGGAAATCCCCGAACCACAGGTCAATGGGGGCTGGGAAAACATGCCAGGGAGCTTACCATGTTCTTCCACCCTCCCTCCATTGCCTGCTGTTGAAAATGGGGATAGATGGACCAGAGATGGCTGTTTTTAAGTGGGTTGAACAAGCCATTGTTGCAGAGTTTTGTCTCTGCAGGAGCCCCATTGTGGGCTGTTTCCTCCACCATTGCTGCAAATCCCCTTTTCCCCTGTCAGATTAAAACAGGAATGAGCCCGAGTGCCAGGGAGAAGGGTGCGTTACCCCAGTCTGTCTGGGCACAGGGATCTGCATTTCCAAACTGCCCCTGACACGGGGTGCAGGTCTCACCAGGCTGTGGTGGGTTCCCAGAGAGTTCATCTCCATTCCCGTGGCTGCTTCAAGCTGACCTCTATGCCCAGCACCAGCACGCTTACACCCCGCTCTGCTGGGTGTGGGCAACCAAAATTACCGGCCCTGTCTGAAAACGGGAAAGGTTAGGGTGACTCAAGGGATGTACTTCCAGATATTCCAGTATGTTCCTCGTTGCCATGCTTAAAGAGCTGGAATAGCAGATTTGTTTCATCCCTGAAGAAGAGGCTTGTGTCTGAAGTTGTCCCCGCGGATGGGGAGCATATGATGCTCTATCAGTAATGACAATGACGTGTTCTCGTAGCGAACTGCAAACTTAGCTGTTCCACGGCACTGTCTGCAGGAGAAGGAGCTACAGAGCAGTTCGGGGGGCTGGCTCGTTAGTGGCAGAAGATTAAATGGTGAGTGTACTCGGAGCATTTGGTGCTGCTTCCTGAACGACAGACACATTGCTAGCATAAGCTGGGTGGGCTCACAGCGACGCCAGCCCCGGCTGAGGGCTGCAAAGCCCCGAGCTTGGAGTGGGAGCAGCACGGGGATGAAGCTTGCTGCGGATCAGGAGGCACAGGACGGCAGCGGGAGGTGATTCCCTGCATGGAAGGAGAGCCCTGGGAATGCTCCTCACCCAGGCAGCTCGCTGCTGCCTTCGTTAGCCACAGGTTAACCAGGTTTGCTCAGGTCGCAGTTTCTAGCTTACCCTGAGTGTGCAGGCAGAGGCTTTCTGAATGATGCTGCCACGAGTCAAGAAGCTGAAAGATGAGTGCTGCTGGTCTGGGGGCAGCCAGGGCTGACCATCTGTCTGTCCAAATGATGACAACAAATGTCTCTCCACCCCTAAAAAAAAAAAAAAAGCTCTCAGCAGAGCTTTTGGAACTTGACTCTAGGAGTCTGATGCTCAGGTTGCTGAAGATTGGGCTGGGCAGAGCCTGGGGAAAGGCACCACTCTTCACACCGCTCTGGGCTCCCAGCGCAGGCTCTGCACCCACCGAGTGTTGGTCAGGTAGAGGCCAGATCCTTCAGGAGCCCTGCCAGTGCCACCTGCCTGCCTCCAATTATCCTGCATGCCTCTCAGGTCCCATATCCCCTGTGCTAAACGTTTAAAAGCTCTGCAAAGACAAGGTGATACTCGCAGGCTGCCTATTCCCCCCTCTTTTGCCTCCAGACCCTGGGCATCCCCCATGGTCGGGGGCTGCTTGGCACCAAACTGTGCAGCCTCCTTGGGGTTGGGCTGGCCATGCAGCTGGTTCTGATTGTAGGGAGAACTGCTCAGCGGGCTGAAAGAGCTGCAAGAAGCCCTTTGGGTTGGTAGCTTTCCCCCTGTGCACCCATGGGAGCTGCGTTTAAGCTCCAGCCCTCACCCAAGGGGGTGGAATGAAAGTGAGCAGGAAAGCAGAGGGAAGGGAAGCGGGGTTGGAGTGAGCGTGGCAGGGAGTGGGGTGTGTTTCTGGTGCTCCCCTTGGCGAAAAGGGATGCTGCACCAGGTAGCTGGGAGCTCACAGCATCCTTCCCTTCCCCTGGCTTCTGCCCAGTCCCTGCTCCTCCATCATCTCTCATTCCCCTGCCTGGCTGCAGGCAATCTGCAGTATTTCTGCTGGATGCGTGCAGGGCCGGAGGCTGGGCTCGTGCCAGCAGCCTCGCCCTGCTCAGACCAGGCAGCATCGAGGCTCTGCACCGTCATTTCAGCCAGGGCCTTGCGTGGCTGTGACTCAGTTGGCAGCGGACCCGCGGTGGTGCCGGGCAAAGCTGGAGGGATGAGGGTGACTGCGGCTCTGCCGGCTCGGGGAACAGCGCCAGGGTGGGACGGGTTTGCAGGAGTCCCCCGGAGAGCGCTGTGATTTGTCCTGCGGTGATAAAGCGAGGCACCTTTCCTTCATGCCCAGCACAGGTGGAGGATAACGCCTGGCTTTGTGCAGCTCCTCTTGGCCCGACATCTCGCCCCTTCCTGCAGTGCTCGCGGTGCGGTAGTGGGAAGGGGGAGCACGGCACCAGGCTGCCGCAGGGCAGGGGGTACTGGCCTCTACCCCCTTGTCTCCTGGGATAAGCAGAGATCCAGGGCTCCTGCTAGGGGCTGGGACAAAGCCTGCTCCCCCACACCTCAGCTTCCAACATAGCTCTGAGTGGTGTTTCTTACCGGTGGGATCTCATTTTGGGGCGAGATAGGCTGGGATGAGCTCACCTTCCTCCATCCTCCTGTTGAGCAGTGCATCAAGTACCATTTTGCTTTTGCACAGCTGCATGGGGAACAGCTCAGAGCAGAGCCTTGTCCTGGCTAGATCATGCTGTCCCAGTTAAATTTGCTGGAATCAGCTCTGGAACCTCAGAATTAGCTCTGGATTCGAGTCCCAGCTTGGTTTGGGGACAAACCTTAGGTTCCCCCTGACCTCGTACCCTGCACTGTTTCCATCCAGCCCTGCCTGAACTCGCCCATGGCAGGAGGAACGATGCCGGAGCATCCAGGGACAGAAGGGGAGAGGTGGGGACAGTGGTGGAGAAGTAACGGCACACGGGACGGGGTTGTGGTGGCACCTAAGGGTGGCAGCCCTGCTGCCGCCCAGCACTGGGCGCCTTGGACTGGAAGCAGAGCAGGTTTGCGTGATGAGCATTATCAAATCATCCCAGCCTAAAATTAGCCCTTAATGCAGGAAGGGGAAGGGCCTCGCAACGTGGAGCTGAATCAATAACAGCGCTTCTCCATCTCCCCATACCTCCCTGCGGCTGTCCCCAGCAGCAGAAGTGACACACCGTGCCCGCGCTCCCCTTTGCCTAAGCGATGTCGGTATTTGGCCGCTGATGTTGAAGCTGAGATCAATACTTATCAGGATTTATGGTCTGTCATATGCCAGAGAAAAGAATGCCATTCCTCTGTCCAGAGACAGACGGAATGACTCGATGGCGAAGGAGAGCGGAGAAAATGTACTGCTGGGCACTGCTGGCACAGAGCAGCAGCAAGCGGAGTGATGAAGCTCTTAGCAGTGTGTGATGGCCCAGGATATATCTCTGTCCTTTAGCAAAATGCCCAGTCTTGAGTATTTTTTTTTTTTTCCCCTCAGGGGAGGAAGGTGCAGGTGAAAGACCACCACATCTCCAAGCAGGCGTATAGCAGCGGCACCCAATATTCATAACCGGCAGACACGCAGGGTAAGCACTTCTTAACTCAGGGCCCAGCTCCCTTTTGAAGGATGCACCCATGGGAGGCTCCAGGAGGGAGGTTTAGGAAGAGGAAGCCGGCCTGTGTTTGACACCAAAACCTCTTGAAACCCCTTGGCCATGTTCACCTTCAGCGGTGGGGTCTTGCTGTGGCTCCTGGGCCCCTGCCTTGCAGAGGGAGCTCCGGGCGCTGCTGGAATAATCTGTCTCCCTCTTTCCCTCTCAGCGGGCCTGGCGTTGCTCGGTGCGTTCGTGAATCCTCATCAAAGATTTATGACCCTCTTTAGAAGTGCTCTCCTTAAGCAACTCCTATTAACACAAGAGGTAAAGCCCTTCAAGGAGCGGCTGCTTTTGCCTATAACCAGGAGAGGAATTATTGCTGGAACCTGCAGAGGAAAGAGTTTTACGAGCAGTCCGGTGGCTGTCTGAGACTACCACCGGCTTCGCCCTCTGCCAGCACCAGGTCTTCAGGGCAGGGGAGTCATGACAGAGCCTTGAACCTCAGGAAGCAGCTGAAAGTAATCTTAAATGGTGCTTAATAAATAGAGGGTGCTGGTAGGGAGGAGCCCCTGGTCCAAAATCAGCAACTCAGCCCCAGCTGAGTCCCTCTTCGGTGGGGTTATCAGGGCCAGGAGGTGCAATTCCTCTCCAGAACTGAGCCTAGAGCCAGCAAAGGAGCCAGTGGCTGGAGGAGTGCCAGGGCTGATTCTCGGTGCCCTCACGTGCCCTGCAGCCATCAGCAACTGCCCCGAGGTCTGCTGTTTGGGATGAAAGGTGACATGTGCTGAAGGGGGTTCTTACCTCAGTCCTGCTTGGTTTCCTCCCTGCAGCAGGTTTGTGGGACTGGACCCCAGCCAGGATGCCCTGCAGGCGGACATGAGGCTCCCTGCCTCCCTCCTGGAGGCAGCAGGAGAGGCTGGGTCTGGGTCAGTGCCGGGGGGCTGGCAAGCTGCCTGAGGGCCCTCTGCTGTGCCTGGGAACATGTCGTGGCCGTCCCCATCTGCACGTGCCCTGCGCAAGCACCTCTGATTTAGTCCCTTCCAATTAATTCCTGTACCAGGCGTGTGTAAGTGCGCGGTCTGTGCTATTTAAATGGTGGGAAGAGGGAAAGTCTCTTTGAATATTTACATTAGAGACGATGAAATTTAATCAGCAATATTAACAAGTGAGGAACCCTGCTGAGATTGCCAGTGAATAAAAAGGTTTTGACAGAGAGAACGAATAACCTGACAGTAGCTGCGAGAGAACCTGGAGTAAAATCGCTTCAAAGGCAGTTAGTCCAAAGGGATGTGGCAGAGAGCTTTCTTTTTACAGCTCCCTTCAACTAAAGAGCCCTGGGACTAGCGGTGGCTGTTTTCACCATCCTGCCTCCCCTGGAGGAAGCATGTGTGCTTGGAGGTGTGCGCTGCGTGCGTGCTGGGGGTGTGGAGACCCCATCCCTGGGATGCTGCTGGGTCTTGAAGGGTGTTGTGCTTGGGCCCCAGCACTGTGATGTTCAGGGCTGTGCCGCGTGTCACCGCTGCTTGCTGCCATGTCTGCCCATCTCCATACACTTTGCGTGCTTCGGGTGTGCACGGGGGATTGGTACGTGCAGTTTTCCACGAGCCACGTAAAGGATGGAGAATGTGCATGGCTTGAGTGTTGTGCAGCTGGGTGTTATATCTAGGATTTTTTCAATCTGAGTTTAATAGTCACCGACTTTAGTAGTCGCTGCCGTAAAGGCTGGCCAAATTCTGGGGGAAAGGAGAGCGGGGAGCAGCAGAGGATGGGGGAATGGTGCTAAACACCCCCTGCAGCTGGTGGCATGGAGGGGTTGTGCTGCCTGTGGGCCTTTGGCTGCTGTTGGCTTTGAGATGGAGAACCATGGGGGTGTGCTGCCTTCTGCCATGTATTTGCCATGGTGAAAGAGTGGATGAATCTGTGGCCACATACCTGAGTGACAGGGGGACCTGGCAAACATCAGCAGGCTGGGAGTGTGCGTCACAGCCATGGTTTCAACCCAGCACATGTGTGAGCTGTGCCCCAAGGCTGATGTGGACCTACCTTTCCTAGGTGCTTCCCAAGGCTGTCTGCAGGAAGCCCTCAAGGCTACAAGCCAGCTGATGAAGGCTGGCATGCTGGAGATGCAGACATCTCCCAGCTCATCCCAGAGCTGCCTCCTGGATGGAAGATCCCCCTGTGTGCAATTACTAGGACAGGTCCCAAATAGCTCCCGACATCTCAATTTAGTCAGGGAATTGCATCCTGTGCAGTGGTGCAGCCTTGGTCCTGAGACCAAGCAGAAATCTTCATCTCAGGTCAGTTTTCTGGCAGGATGCAACCCGAGCCCAGGTGTCCCCTGGACGCAGTGACAGGTATGGGGATGAATTGCCCCCTTCAGTGATGCTCATCCCATTCTCCACATCTCCATAAAATGTTTCTGCCTCAGCAGAACAGCACGTTTGCCAGAATTTTCACAGCATTAACACCACAATGATTATGTTTTTACCCTTGTGCAGGATATGCACTCGCTCTGTGTCAGGAGCTGGATCTCAGAGTATCTGAGCAGCCACAGCATAACCCAGGAATATGAAATTGGCTTCTTCTCCAAGAAGTGAACCATAAGCTTCACCTTTACCCTGGAGAGGCTCATTAACAAATATGTAAAAGAACAAAAATTGGGCAGAATGCTTGTCTGCATCATAGACTTTTAAATAGCCTTTAACTCAATCTACTACTCAGAGCTGAACATTAAATGGCTACAAATGGAACTGGTGGGAAAACACGACCTCATTAAATCCGTGCACCATCCATCTCGGGCTGGATGAAAACAAACCGCATGCAGATAGGACTTAAAGAAGAAAAAAAAAAAAAAAAAAAAAGGAAGGAATAACAGAGAGATGCAGTCTCAGCCCAGCAAAGGTCATCATCTCCGGTACATCAATTACTCCCCATCCCTACTGGAGCAGCCTGACTCAACCACATGGGATTCTTGGGTCAGCCTGGAAAAAACAAAAATGATGATATTTTAGAAAGAGCCCCAAACCAACCAAAACAGTAAATTTTTTATTACAGAGGCAGAGAGATTAAACATATCCTAAATTATACATACATGGGGCTCATTACAAACACATCAGGGAGCTTTGGGCTGGCTATAAAAACATTACAAGGGAAAGCTTTGCAAGTTTGTATGCAGTAAAGAAACCACTGGATAGATAAAAATCCCAGTAAAACTGTTGCTAAAACTACTCAGAGGTAGAAGTCTGCTTCTCCTATTCGGGACTGAGGGCTAACGTCCAACTTTAGCAGCAGCCAGACTGACTGAACGAAAACCCCAGAGAAATGTTGCCTGCTCCAGCCCCTGAGAAGTCCCCCTCTGGGTTCAGAGATGAAAATCACGGGAAGAAAAAGCACAGGAGTTCAAGTCGTCCGTCCCTCCTCCTGTCAAATTCAGCCAGCAAAGCAAATAGCCCTGCATAAAAAGATGGAAGATCTCTGATACACTAAATGCAGATAAGCAGGGTGCTGGCAGAAGCAGACTCGCGGTGCCGCGACACCGAGCTGTCTCAGCTAGCTGCCTGGATAGGCCAGCAGGCACTGAGTCACCGCGACTTGCAGAGCTGAAGCAGATCACCAAGTACACGATTAGATCAGATTTAACATGAAGATGCATCTTTCTTGCACCCTTTTTCTGTAATCTGGTGCAATTTCATGTCTGGACGCTCCTGTAGCAAGAGGTGAATTCCTCCAGGCAGCCATTACTTGTTGCATCCCAAGCAGTGCACGTAATTTGCGCATGGTTATAGCTGAGGCGTGGGAGTACAGGTGAGACAATCAGACCCTAGGAAGTGCTGAAGGTATTGCAAGCCTGATAAAGGCATCAGTAAGCAAATCCGGAATAGCAGAGAGCTGTTTTCAGCAGCTGCAGAGGGGATCTCTGCAGAAAGAAATAATTACCAGCTCTGGGCCAGGAGGATGGAGGTAGGAGAGCTTCGTGGCACGGAGCAGCCTCCTGCCGAGCCAGCGAGGATGCTGCAGAGGTTCACCCATGAACTTTGCTGGGCGAAGGTCATAAGTGCTTCAACACTGGCTTGTGTGGATGGCTGCTTTTATTTTGGCAGTGCCGTGCAAGTAACTAAGCCAAATAAAGTGCATCTCTGTGCTCTCATGTTACCATTACAGGAAGAAGTTTCTTCATGACTCATTCCCATTTTATTCCTCTGACTGCTTGCAAAAAATACAGCAAATACGTGCAGAGAGGTGAAGGCTCTTGCATTTTGCATTGGAGGCGGGACTCATCTGGCTAAGTGTAGACAACTTAAATGTAGCTGCCTTAAATTTCCTTCAGAATCCAGGGAGCTCTGCAGAGACGTTCAGTTTGCGGGTGAGGAAACCTATAATCACCCTCCCAGCTGAGGATGTCGCTGTGTGTACCGGGTGTCTGAACACCCTCACACAGTCAATGGAGACGTTGTCGATGCAGCTGCCGGAAGGTGATTCAGCCCAGCAATCCTCTGCTTTAGCCTGACCTGGTTTCCATCCACTGGTCAAGATTCAGAGCCGAGAGTTTCATTACTCGAGGCATTTTGAGCCATTTGAAATAATCCAGGTGCCCAAGACCTCCTTCCTGGAGACCTTCTGGACAAGCTGCCTTCTTGTGCGCCCTTGGCGCACATAGCGCTCCCTCTTTGGCCCTGCCTCAGCCGTGCAGATCCCTAAGTGGAAGGCTTTTATCTGCAGCAGGTCCCCACCCCTTGTTGGTATTGCAAAAAAGCTCTTAGGATGGATTTGTTCATGGTGATGGTGATGCCTGGGGCTCAGCTGCTCTCGCTGAGGCTTTTGGTGCTGAGATGCTCTGACTTCCAGTGATTGCAGTGCAGGCCATCTCCCGCAGTACATCAGCACTTCGAGCACAAGCCTAACTGGGCTTTTAATATACTCAGGGGATATTTATGCCTGGCCCCAGCACTGTGTGTCCTGCCAAAACCTCAACCAGCAGAGCAATAACCACAGCAACTCCTGCCTCATTGACTTCAATCTGGTTCTGTGGGGTCCACCAGAAACTGCGTCTGGAGCATGTAGACTCGTGGTGCTGCAAAAGCATCTGTGGCCAGTGTGTCTAAAATGAAGAAGAAAAAAAGAAAAAAAATATATAAACTGCTTCAAAATTCATGCTCCAAGCTGGTGGAGCGTGCTGTACCCTGGGACACCCGAGCTTGAAATGTTGTGAATGATAAGGGCTAGTTCCTCTTGGTCAATGAGCACTGCCACCACACTGCTTTCCCATCCAGAAAGTTTGTTTTTTCTTTTCTCTCTTCTCAGTGATTTCACTTGCCACTTGCCAGAGGCAGGATTAGTGCAAGCTGCATGTTGCCCTCATCCACAGGACTGGTAACTCTCCTCTTAAACCCCAGCGCTAATGAAGCACTAATTCCTCCTCACATGACTCACTTTTTGGATGCTGCTTCTTTTCTTTTCCAAAGCTGCTTTATAAAGGACTTGGCTGAATGCAGAAATTCCCCCGAACCTGCCGTCTGACCCCATTCAGCTCACACACAGGAGCGGACGTGGGGCTGACGTGAGCGGGCATTGCCCCGGGCGCACGCTGGTTGCCATGCCCTCGGCGCGGTGCCTGGCCCCCAGTTTCATCGCGTTAGCAATCCGGGTCAGTTGTAAAGCGAATGCTGATTCTGCTGCCCTATAAAACATCTGAGCATCTGCATGGGCATGTGCCTGGGAGCGATCCTGCTGCACAGCGCGTCCCGTGCTCTGTGCCTTTTTTCCCTGATGTGTTAAACGTCGTCCCGTGGAGCCTCTGGCTGCAGACACCGCTCAGCTGCTCCCCTCCCTGCTTTCCATCAGGCCCCGTGAGAGCACCGAGAACAGACACCAAGGTGCAGAGTGTCTGCAAGGGGTCACGCACACAGAGCTGAGTCTTTTGACTCTTCAGGACTCTTTCTTTTTGCTGAGGTCAAGCGCTTTGTGACAGGTGGTTGTGTAGCACACTGATGCATGAGTGAGCACGGGCACAGACGCCCCACCACGAGCTTCTGTTCTCATGGTGAAGCAGCAGGAGGGGTCGGAGGTGTTTGCATTGGCCTCTGTAGGCTCCAGCTCTCACTGCAAAACTTCTTCCTGCACAGGCTTCTTCCTAGCCCGACTTGTCACTAATACATCATAAATTAAGCCCGGGGCTTTAGAAGACATTTTCCATGGGGAGAATCTCTGCCCCTGGGAGCCTAGCCTGGCTGGCCAAACCAGGCTGTTTGGCCTCAAAAATATATCAGGGGCTGCCTGGGATCTCTTTGACTTTGTCGCCTTTGGAAGCCTCTGCTGAGCATGACAAGCTGACACCTGACAGCTCTGTGAAGCGAGCATCTGTCTGGAGGAATTAAGAGAGATTACTTTTTTATTATTATTTATTTCTACCAGGAATAACAGGAATACGAGCGCTGGCACAGTCTCGCTCGCACATGGAAACAGTTAACCTGGCAATCCCGGCGGAGGCAAGCCAGGCATTGTAATAGGTATTCCTGTTCTGCATTTAAAAAGCAGCAGGAAGATGTTTCTCGATAACGGAGATAATGGAATACTTTCCGATTCGGAAGGAAGATGTGAAGTGGCGATTGCTGAAGATGAACTTCTCCAAGGCCCCAGCCGCGACAGCTTAAACCCAGTGCCAGTGAGAGCCTCGGCTGGGGACTTCTCCCAGCAATTAACGCTGAATGGCTTTAAAGACGTGTCCCAGTCCATCTGCATTCCCGCACACCTCCAGTCCTCGCCTGCCTCGCGCTCGTCAGCCGTTAGCAGTCTCTCTGGTGTATAGATGTGATTACATTTCTGTAACTAATTTGGCAGTATGTGTTCAAACTCTCAGCCGGCTGCAGCGCCGGGAGCGTGCGATCCCGCGGTCACGTAGCAGCAGATGGCACCGATTCGCGGTGACACGGGGACCCCCGCTCCGGTTTCAGCCCCAGGCAGCCTGAGCAGTTTTCCTTCTGGATGGTGGCATGGGGCCAGGCGTCCAGACGAGCAGAGGGTGTGAGGTTCACATCCCTGCTGACGCCAGCCCTCGCCCCGTTCCACACTGCCTTCGGGGAGAGATGCTGATTCCCACCCATGAATGCAGCAGGAAAAGGGCAGAAAAATCCCCCGTGAGATGCATGAGGATGCAGAGGGATCCCTGTGACTCCGTCCAGGCTCTTTTTACTGGATCTGTTTCTCAGTGGCCTTTGCCTAGCGCTGCCCAAACAATGTGGTAGAGCTGGGTCCTCGCAGGAATATCGGGTGCCCACTGGTGTTTCTTTGGTGTGGGGAGTGGCATGCGGGATGAGCTGGTGGAGCCCCCTTTGGAGTCCCCATTTCAGCAGCCCTGTTTGCTGCTGGTCTCCAAAATGGGGGTCATGCCATGTGCAGGGGGCATTGCAATGTTGTTGTGCTGCCCAGCGGGTGTGAAGCATTTTTAATTGGAAACGAGTCCAGCGGGAGCCCCACAGGCTGCACCACGCACGGGGCAAGCTCAACTGGTCCTTGAGGATGGGGAAGGAGCTTGGTGTGGGATTGGGGCTGAAACTGCCGGGTAGAGATTATGTCCTGAGTTTATTCTCATTTGTAGCTCTAGCTGTGCTGCCGGTATACCCGTGTCTGGCTATGCATCTTGCTGGTCTTCATCTTCTGGCTTCTTGGGCTGACCTGGGCTGGTCTGGTGATCCCTGGGCTGCTGCTGACCCTGGAAACCTGCTCCAGGTCTGCTCTGATCCGCAATCCTCACCCATGAGGACAAGTCCTGCGGTCCCCCGCTATGTGTGGGTGCAGTCTCTGCAGGCAGAACTCGGGGCAAATCCTTCGTGGGTGGGCGCGAGGTGGGTGGGCGGGCACGCAAACAGCGCGTGGGGGGAGACGGGGGCACAGAGCCCGCGTGCTTCCCTCCTGCAGCAGGTTTTCCTGGCCGAGCTCCGCACGAATGTCCCTTAGCAACCGAAGCGGTGCCTGAAGCGTGCTCGTGTTCCCGTTTCTCCTCCGGGAGAGGTTTATTTTGGGGAGAGCAGCTCCAGGAACCAGGTGACTATGAAAATCCCTGGTGCGTGTGGGTGAGGGCTGGGCACAACCCGGGGGACCTAAAGCACGCGGGGGACTTTGTGGCACAGCGGCTGCATCAGGGCCAAGGAACATTTGTGCTGGAAAGACAGCATGCATGTCCCATGCCAGCAGCCTCCCAGCAACTTGTCTGTTAGGATCGTTCTTCCACAGGCAATGCTTGGTCATCCATCAGCCCTGGCTTTTTTCAAGCCCCCGTGGTTTTGGTGCCTGGGGCAGGAGCCTGTTTGCCTAAACAATGTGAATCCTCTGTGTTATGGATGATCTTTGAATTTTCTATGCCTGGGTGCTTAGTAAAATAACATAAAAACAAAAAGAGTCTGCCTAGCTATTTGAGATCATTGAAACCCCGTGATTTGAAAAACACAGAATCCCCCAGCCCAGAAGTATTTTAGAAAATATAAACGGCTTTAGCATTATCATCGCAACCTCTGAGAATACAGTCAGCGCAGCGCAGAAATGAACAATTGCCACGACTCCTTGTGAAGAAATCCCAGGGTTGCTGTATCGTTGTCACCTCTGTGATGCTGCGCGCCGTTAACATCCCCCCGGCAGCATGAGCGGCGCTGACGCCTCGGCTTCTGCTGTAGCCAAGGGGAAACAACCCACAGAAGTCCCCCGGCTTGGCTCCTGGCCCCTTGTGCTTTCAAAGCAGTGCCAAGGTCGGCTTGGGGTCCTCTGAAATTCCCAGGAGAGATTTTCAGCTGCTCCAGGGAGGAAAAGGCTTTGGATCAGGCTCGTCTGGTGCACCTGCAAGGAAGCACGAGTGCCTCTGGGCGCTGTGCTCCTGGTTTGTTCGTCTGAGCCTTGCCTTTCCCCGGTGGTGCTTGTTTGGATGAGTGCAGCTGTACCCAAAGGAAGCAGTCTTTGGAAAACCTGGGAAGTGCCAGCAGCTAATTATTTGTCCTTTACCGATAGGTATGCTTAGACTGATTCCAAAATTATCCAATTCACTAATTGAAGGATGACCCACACTTTGCTGAGCATATAGCAGGGAACACGCGGGGACTCGAGAGCCCCCTTTGGCCACTTCCTCACCATTTATTTATCCCAGTGGATTCCCCATCCACTGAAACACATGGGGGTTCCTTGGTGCTTGACTGGAGCTGCCCCAGGGTGCTCAGTCCCTCCAAGATTGTTTGCATTTTCCACCAAGGGGCCATTTGGGATGAGATTCATGTCTCTGGATGGGGTTTTCTTTCCCTGGTTTTATTTTTAGGGGTTGAGGAAATACAGCAAAGAGCTCTCAGTCTCCTTCCCAGGCCATGAGACTGTTGCATTTTATATACAGTGTTTTTCTGAATCAAACTGTACACTCATCAGAAAATGGACCTTGCTGTTTGATGTATGTTGAAAAGTGCCACGTACGTTTATTGTGTTGTATAAATAAAATATAATAATGCTGAGACTCAAGGACTCCCATGGAGTCATTCAGAAGAGAGGCAGAAGGCCAGTGAATGAATTTGGACAAGATTCAGAAAAGGAAAAGAGATTTTATTATTATTTTTTTTAAAACAGAAAATGCAAGAAAGAGAGGATTACCTGCCACAGGAACAGGTCCTGAGCTGCCAAAAGACTGGACTAAGCACTACCACCAGATCTTGTGGTTGATGAATGGCAAGACATATGCTGTGGATGGGATTTTTCTGCTTACAAATCTGTCTGCATGGGCGGCCCAGGGCTGCTCTTGGAGCTGAAGGTGTGGGTTTTGTTCCAGGGGCCAAGGCTCCCGCTGTCCTCCCTCTGGGACCTGCTCTCCGCTGTGGTTTTTAGGTTCTGTGAGCCCATCTCAGCTTGGGAGCTGGCTTCTGTGCTGCTTGTTAACATCTTCATTAACAGCCTGGTGATGGGCCGGAGTGCTCCTCCTGCAAGTCTGCAAAGGGTGGAAAACTGAGTGGTTGGGGGAGCAACCCCAGGCTCTGTTACATGCAGGCTCAGTAGGACTTTCCCTGTGTTTAAATACCTGAAGGGAAGGAAAATGAGACAGGCTCTTCTCCATGGTACCCAGTGAGAGGCAACGGGCAAAGCCCCAAATCCAGGCAATTTACATTTAAATATAAGAACAAAAGAAATAACATGCAGCTGACTGAACACTGTGAAGTGCTGCAGGTTGTGGAGGTTTTGGTGCCACTGTAGGGACTGAAGCAGAAATATCTCGGGAGGCAATGAGCAGATGGCAACTCTGACCCATGCGTGGGGAGCACACGAAGGCCGGAGGTGAGGAGCTGCGGGCAGCGAGCCAGGAAGGAGGTGGCCAGCAGCAACACATTTTTGGAATAAAGCTCCCAGCAACCCTGCTACGACAGAGCAAACTGTTGAAGTCGAGCTATTAAGAGCCCGGCTTTCAAGAGAGCCCAGCACTTTTTTGGGCACTTGGTGGCCAACAGCAGTGCTCTCTGCTGGGGATTTGCATTTTCAGCACCAGGCTTTTGTGTGCGGGCCCTGGCTGCCCTCTCACTTCACACGAGCCCGTTTCTCCTCCTCAGGCACAATAACAGTGAAATCTATGCCGACGGGGCATGTTAATGCAAAACTTCCCTGCCTGTTTGCACCTTTTCCTGGAGAGAATCCAAGGCTGCTGCAAACACAAAGGGATTCATCACTCTCCAGCTGTCTGCAGACAGCAAACCAAGAGCAATGTTTGACAGTGAGGAATAATTACCTTGCCAGCTTTGCTTTATCCACATTTCAAATTCAGAAGGGAGATAAAGCCACGGTACCAGTGGCTCAGGCAAGGAGCCCATCAAGAAGAGCATCTAGCACAGCTGGAAGCTCCCTCATCCCCGCAGAGACGCGGTGGAACCCGGCTGGCGGGATGAGAGGTGCTGCAGGTGCCATCTCACCCATCGTGTCCTCTGCCTGAGTTCTTCCAATCCAATCCTCTCCAGTGGCTGGTTTCTCTTGCAAATGACCCCGTGATGCTTGGGATGCCCAACCAAAGCCTGGCATCTGGAATCCTGCCCAGCCTGAGCAATGGCATCCCAATGTGAAGTCGGTGCCAATTTATTTCTCTCATCCTTCCCCCCTCTTTAATTAAGCTAGCTGGAACAAGAAGGGCTCCCTGACCCTTATGGGGTTAAATGAGCCAATCTCCACGGCAACCCGCTTCTGAGCAGGGCTGACATCTCTCCCCCAAAGCCCTCAATTCCTCTCCTCTGGTCCCCCTTTCCAGGCACACTCTGGGGCTGGGCTGCACTGCTGACCCAGGGCCCCCCCCATGCCGCAGGAGCCTCTGGAGGGAGGAAGATTTGGGGGGGCTGGGGGAGGCTGGGGGGCTGCCTCCTGCTCGGCTGCATGGCGGGACCCATTCAGCTCACTTCTGGGCTGGATCAGAACCCAAAGAGCGTATTGCAGAACCAGTCCAGCTGTTTCCAGGTGTCACGGCAGAACAGGATCCATCTCTGAATGATGCGCCTTGGAGTTTAGATCTGAAAGAGCTCACCCAGAGGAAACAAGGGCAGATGCTACAAAATGGGAAAGTGCCACCGGAATCACAGGCACACAAAGTGCCTGGAGATGCCGAGACAGAAGGGGACAGAGGACGTTATACCTGATTAAAGTATAATTAGATTAGAGCTTCATGCTTGTGCAAGATGTCCCCTTATGCCTCCATTGGTTGGTATCCACCAACGAAGCCTTTTCTTGCACAAAGAAAGAAGTTCTTGGGCTTTCTCCCTCCGTGATGTAAAGTCCAGGGCAGATTTTTCTTCTGGTGGCCACTCAGTTCAAATGCTGGTGGCTAGTGAGGTTTCCGAGCACTGAGACAGGAGCTCCTTCTTTTGTTTCCAAAATAAAACAAACAAAAAGCTTAAAAATGTCATATTAGAGGAACAGCTTCCAGGCACCATTGCCTCCGTAGCATTTAGCATAAATATGAAAGAAGGTAATGAAAGGGAAAGGTTGGGAAGTTACTTGACTGTGTGCTCTATTTATGTACCTAGCAAAGAATATGAATGGAGGAATATTTAATATAACAGGCAGAGATGTACTAAGACTCAAGGATGAAAGATTTTAAGCAATTTCAGGCTCAAAATATGATTCAAACATTTAACAAGGAGGGGAATCTATCAGGAGAACATATCCTAAAGGAAGCAATAGATTTGCTATCTTTTTACATCTTTAAATTACATTTGGGAGCAGAGCTCATTTAAGATTCATTTAAGCTATTTTAGATGCCTCCTTTCGGATGACATGACCTGCACCCATTACCTCCACTGGCTGTAAAGGGAGCTTTGGGTGCCTGGGCGAAATGCAGGTGGCTGTATTTTAAGCATCTATAAACAGTCAATTGACTCCTTCCCTGGGGTCTCTCTCTAAAATAGCTGCTTCAGATGAACCATGATAAACGCCTGATTTAGGAGCGGCTTGGGAAGATTTTCTAAGCCTGGATTATGTAGGCAACCCCAGAACAGGGATGAAAATTGTTTGGCTCTAAAATTACAAATTTAGGGGCAAAATGAAGTGTGCACACCCAGCTGCAGCTTCAGCCCTGTCATAAGCACAGGCACAGACGTCTGAACGCTTTCTCCAGGCTGCATTCCGCTTCCCAGGTGAGCCAATCTGTGATGAAATGTGTCAATAGGCTTGAGCAGGTACATCTTGCTTTTCCTATTAAAGAGAATGCCAGAGAGGGCTTTTGCAAACTGGCTAGATGTAAAGTGTTTGATGAGCTCTGCTTTCACAATATATTGTGGGAAAATACACAGTAATGCAGAAAAACATTAACCACACACAGAATAGACGTGCGTGTTTGCTCTTACCTTGCTCTGAGCAGCGATTTGGTGTGATTACCCTCCTTTCCAAGCAACATGGGGCTGTGCCAGGTCCCCAAGGGCACAGAGCCTTACTGGCCACGACTGACCTCACCTAGGGGTTCCCCAAACCTGCCCCAGTGCCTGTTGTGGGGCTTGGCCTGGGCATCCCCTGGCATCCCCTACGTGGCAGAAGCTTTTTAAAAAGAAACTCATCTGGCAATGGAATATGTCCAGCAAATATCTAAATTGCTAAAGATTTCATTTGAAAGAGTGCAAGTCCTGAAAGAACAGAACAACATTGCAATTTGATAAAGGGATAAATGGGCTTTTCTGTTGGGGTGTTGCTGAAAAATTGTGTATGATGGGGTACATAAAAAGCATGATAGCAAGCTGTGAGGACATGTGAGGACATTTAAAGTCATCGTTGTGGGGTCAGCAAGGTCGGGAAGGCAATCTCTACATTAGCTCATAGCATATTTTGTGTATAAATTGTGGCGTGGTGTCTCTGTTCCAGGACACGGTGGCCTTATGTCATTATTTTCCCAGAATAAAGGAGGGGGACTCACTTCCCCTCTAAGCCAGCGGCCATAAGGCCGCTCTGGTTTTATTTAGCCAGGATGGATGAAGCCATTGTACAAGGTTTAGGGCAGGAAAGGTCCACAATAAATCCAGTCTCATCTGCACCACGTGGGAGAACTCCACAAAGGGTGCACACTCCGGGGCTCATCTCCGATGGCCGCACTTGCTGTCGCATGGCAGTCCTTCGACATCTTCCCCGTGTTCTCCTTTCTTGCTGAAATTGCTGTCTTGCATGATAAAAGCTTTAGTGGGATTTGATGAACTTCCGTAAGGCGCTTGCCTGGGCATCACCTGACTGAAGAACTGGAGCACCAGCAGCGCTACTGGAAGCCCGGTGAATTGTCAGGTCTCAGTGTAATTATAAGCAAGGAGTCATCGTGAGATGAATCCGTTTCCAGCGGAGCATCTCAGGGATATCTCCAGCTCTGAGCTCTCATGCTCCAGCCTTCCTCTCACTTTAGCTCTCCCACATGTGGTTGCAGCAAAAAAAAATAATAATAATAATAAAAAAAACCTTGTTGCACCTACTTTTTGGGGGTCTTTGGTGGTGACTATCCCCATGAAGCTGGAGGAGGAGAGCTAGGGAAAGGCAAAGGACCCCCTTTACTCAGCTTTCCCCTGCTTCTGTGCAGGAAAAGGTTGTGACGTGTCCAATGGGGTGAGAATTCGGGGGGAGGTCTCAGGGACAGGAGGGTGTCAGGATGTGGGGTGGCAGCTCCTCGTTTGTAGAAGGAGAGCATGGTGAGAAGTAGGGGCTGGAGAGGTGGCAGAAGGAGAGGGGAAGAAGCATGAGGAGCAGGGAGACTGCAGAAGAGACCACTGCAGAATGGATGAATGTGCCCTACCAGGAAAGAACTGCCCTCACAGGCTTTCATGGGAGGTTTTGGACCTGGAAAACCCCTTTCCTTATGCTCTTGCTGTTGAAGTTACACAGATGAGAATGGGGCTGTTTGCTGGGAACACATCGCTGCTAAAACGTGCCCCAGCCGCCTGGCATCACCCTTCCCCAGCCCACCTGAGGGGTTCCCATCCTCTGCTGCTGCCTGGGGCCAAGTGTAGTGCTTGGGCAGGTAACCTCTGTCCCGGCTCATGATCCAGGTGGGAGTTTGAAGGGGGTGGGCTGAAGGAGCACAGGGTGTGAAAAGAGGTGAAAATGAGCAGAAAAGAACTGAAGAAATATCAGGAGAAGAAAATGCTGATGATGGAATCAAGCAAGAAATTGAGATTTGGACACTGCAGCTGCAGAGAAGATGCTGTCGATACAGCTCTGACCCAACTGCTGCAGTCAGAAAACAGCTCGAGAAAAGAAGATGGAGAAGAGCATTGGGGCCAGCAAAGGTCAGCATTTCTCAGTTTGGTATTTGCATGTGTTACTTCTGGCTGGAAGTGATGGCTGTGCAAACACGAGATTCCCTTTGTGCAAACTGTCGAGACAGATTGAGCAAAGGCTTCATCTTTCTCCCCTCCTCCCCACACCCCACAGGAGATGGGTCGCAGAGAAAGTGTCCCTGCCTGGCTGTCTCCTCCGCCTTCTAGGCCCTGCGGTTTCACACCTATTCTTTATTCTCATGCGCTGGAGCTTTGTGCTGGCCTCCCATGGGGGCACGGCGATGGCAGCACGCTCCTGATGTCCTGTACGTGTGTCCCTCCTGTTTCCCCAGCCCAGGTGGCAGTGCAGAACTGGTGGCCTTCAAAAGGCACCTGCGAGGTCTCTGCCTGTGGCAGGATTTGAAAACAGAGAAATTGCTGTTTGGCTGTGGGAGAGGGGCCACCCTGCCCCTCTCCCCACCAGAGGCCGGGCTCCTTCCCTCTTCTTTTCCAGGCATGGTCCAGCAGGGGAAACATTCCCCCCTGTTGTTCACAGCTGGGGAAGCTGCCCCAGTAATTCCCCCCTTGAGACACCCTTCAATTTTCATATTGCACAGGTACTCCCTTGTATTATTTCAGTTTTTTTTTTGTTTGTTTGTTTGTTTTTTAAATATCTTGCTGGTGTCTTGAAGCTGAGCTTTTTCTCCCTTTCCTGAGGGAGTCCCCATATTTCTCATATTTCTGTTAATCCTCGTGGAGCAGCTGCAGATCGTGTCACGGCTCTTAACAGCGGAGCAGAGCCGATGCCACTGCACTTACCCCTGGCAGGTTAACCTTGTTACAGACATCCAGAAGACCTCGTAAAAATGGTGTTGCCTTTGGCTGGATCTTGTTCCTTTAGTTAGCTTATGAGGACGCCATGTGGGGCAGTGACAGAGCCCTCACTAAAGCAGTGATTTATCACAGCAGTGTCTCCCTCTCCATCTATTTCTTGTCAGAGGAGAAATTAGAGCAGGAGTTTTGGCCCACGTGTCCGGAGGGCACACGATGCTGTTGGAGGGAGTTACACACAAGTCAGAAACTGCTCTAAAAGACATTTCTCTCCAAGCACAGGGCCTGTTCCCCGGTGTTTATCAACCTGCCTGCTCGCCGGTAAGCACAGCTTCTGTCCCATCCCAGTGCGAGAGGATGCTTTTCCTGGGGTCACTGGGATTTCCTCCTTCCTTTGGGCCTCTTCAAAGGCAAGCTACGTTGCAGCTTGTGGTACAGGACCGGGAGACTTGCCGTCCTCTTAGCAGGATGCCCAGTCCCACAGGTGCTTGGTGTCAAGAGGTGCTGTAGGCAGGCACCTGAAATGAGGTCCTTTGAATATGCGAAGTACAATGCATCGTTAGTCGTGTTGTTACCTATTGTTAGTTCTCTCAAAAGCCATTACCAAGGCTTCAACCTGAGGCTTAAACAGCTCCTAATTATGCTAAAGCTCTGGCTGATGATTGAGTTAGGCTTATCTTTGCAGAGACAACTTGCAGGTGTTGTGTACACAGCTCAGGGTGCTGGAGCGTGCAGGAGGAGCGGATTTCTCTCTCCACTTCCAGTCATCCAGGGAAGAGGCATCTCCATCTGTGCAAGTGCCCTGCACAACTGTGACGGCCGAGAGATGTGGGGGGCGCTGATCCCCACAGTCCTGTGGTGAGGTGAGGTGTAGTGGAGGGGTCCCGTGCGTGCCAGATGTGCACGTCCGTGTACTGGGCCTGGGTGGGATGGCATTCACTTTTTCTACAGTGCTGTGCTCTGCCTTGTAGCTTGAACAGCTTTGGTACTACTCTGAAATCCAAGGTGAAGTCCTGGATAAAGGTTTCTGGTCATGGCACACCTGTCTTGATAGAAACCATGTGTGCGTGGCAGGGGTTGTTTGGAGAAGGGGCTCACTGGGTCCTGGGGAGGCTGCATGAGGCACCTGCACCCCTGTGGCTGCAGCCTTGGTCTGCACACATCTCACCAGCCCCCTGCACCTCTTCCAGTCACCTCGTTCCTGAGACTCCTGATGCTCATCTGTCTCTCTGATATTAGTAGTATTATTACTGTTGTTGCATGAGGAGCCCTAAGTGCCTAACGCTCCTCACAGGGTGCAACAAAGCCCACCTCACCTTCACAGCTGTGTTCCCACGCAGCCGTGCTGGCTTACGTTGAGCTTTTCATCCACCAGAACCCCCAAGTCGAATCCCCCTGCCCTGTCCTCACCTGCTCCTCATCACCCCCCACCCTACCCCTCTCACATCCCCTCTCCAAGAGCTTTACGCAGCGTAGCACGTGGCGCGTACTGGCCAGAGCCATCCCACCTGGCAGGAGGTTTGTGTGCAGTCTGGGGAGGACCCAAGCTTTCCACGTGTGAATTCTTATTGCTCCAGGTAGAGAGGCAGACCCTTGCTTGCTCAGCATGGCCCGGCCCCTGGGCAGACGGACGGATCCCCTAAGCTGCCACGCTGGAACTGGAAGCTCGATGCCCAGAGCTCGAGTGCCTGCCAGAGCCGCCCGCGGTGCAGCAGCACAGCAGAGGGCTGAAAGGGACAAATGCAACCGCGAGATCTGGTGAGGACCCAAGAAACAGAGAAAGACAAAGGACTTGGACCCGTCTGCTAACATGAAGTCATCTTATCACCTGATTGCAAAGCCAGAGAGCTGGGAGAGCATTTGAATGGCTGCTGCTGCTGCCGCAGTGATAAATTAGATCACTTTGAGAGCACTTTAGAGCTGGACGGAAAATTCAGTGGCTCTCCTGCCAATTTTATCCTGTAAGTGGAATTAGTGCTTGCTTTAGCTGCACTCTCCAGCCACGAGCAAGTGTCCCCCATGCACCGCCTACGGAGGATTTTGCTCCTGGGACCTGAGTCTGTCTGAACCAGCAGAAAGTGGGCAGAGGAGAGAGCTCCGAGGGGAGCAGGATGGGAGCAGGAACCTGCTTGGGTCTCCCTGCCTCAGACAACTTGTAGGTGGGTCTGCAAAGCAAGGTTTGAGCCCACCTGTGAGGACGTGGCTGACATGGCAAGACTGGGAAAAGAGGACACAGGAGGGGGCACAGAGCCCTTGGGATAAGTGTGGCCAGAGGCTGGGTGTGCGAGTCTGACCAGTGCTGACTGATGAGCTCTCCACTGCAAGATGCAAGAACAGAAGTCCCCAGATGGACTACGAAGTGCAAGGGAAATTGTTTTAAGAAGTAACCTGACATGCAAAGCCTGCTGCCTGTGTTGCCAGCACGTCAGTGTGGACACCCGATGGTCAGGTCAAGGAATTGGCTGAGTGCAAGGTTTGCAGGGGTGAATAAAATTTCTGGAGTTGTGCAATAGCCTTGGAAACATTCAGGTGTTTGATGGCTATTGAAAGTAGACATCAGCTCTCTGTCTTTTCAAATCAACCCTTTTTCTCCTTCAGAATGCTTCACAAAGCCGGACTGGCCCGAGGGCAATGGTTCTTTTGGGTGGAGGCTGGAGGAAGAGCTGAGTGGGTGAACAAAGGGTGGAGAACAGCGGCAACCCCTTTTGGGGACAGACTTTTCCATCTAGCACGTGAGGAAGCTTTCAGGAAGGATGACTCCTGCTTGCCCCCAGGATTGCAAGCTCCATGAGCAGGATGGCAAGGGACAAGGACACGGTGGTAGGACAGCTTCGGGTAGCTGCAGCTCCTGGAAGTGAAGTGGGTTTAGGGCACGCCGCTGGTTTGACTGTGATCCTGGTGCCTCGAGGTCGTTGGCATTTAGCCAGGACATTTCCCAGACACAGCAGGGGCAGGATCTGGTCCCCTCTGTCAGAGGGCAGGGTGTGCAGTCCTCTGCGTTTGCCCAGGAAGCCACCCCCCTGTGGACGCCAACACAACGTGAAGGCTGATCCAGGACTTTGCTAAAATCCTCTGCTTAATTTATAGCCTAAATATATTCATCAGCTCATCTGGTTTTGCTCTGAAACATTTTTCACATTTGATATTTGAAGAATCCTGTGTATGAGGCACCTGCTTAACTTCAGGCAATGTAAGAAGCACCAATACATTTGATAATTAAATGTTTGCTGCCACCTAATTGTCCCTTATTACACATATTCTTTGAGCCGAAAGCCTGTCTACTGGCAGTCTCCCCGGAGTGCTGAGCTTCAAAGAGCGCTGCAGAAGAGTTTCTTTTCTTAAAGCACAGTATATATTTAAAATGGAGCCATCTCCAAATCTGTCAGGAAACAGATAAAGAAATTGAGAGAATAGCAGACCCAGCGGGCTAATTATAAGCAGTCAAATATAGAAAAAAGCAGATTGCAGCAAGCTGATAAAATGACAACAGCAATAACAGCGAAAAAGCCAGCACTTACCTATGAACACCAGAGCACTCAGCTGAGCATGGTCTCAGCTCTAATCACAATTTCCATCTGCAGATCTGAAAACCCGGCCTCTTTCTGCTGGCAGGACGACGTGGTTCTGTATCCAGAGATCAGCTGCAGGCATCAGCTTGACTTCAGCCTAAAACCAGAGGAGATCTGGCCTCACGAAGGCGTTTCCAACCACCTTCCGTGCCTCAGGCTGGCTTTTCCCTGGATTTGAAAGTCCTGCTCTGGGCTCTGCTCTGTTCTGAGAGCTGTTCCCAGTAGGGCTGGATGCAAGCCGCCTGCCTTTGCTGCCGCTCGGCTCTGCGTATCGCCTGCTTGCAGAGATCCCAGGAGGGCTGGAGGAACTCTGTGTGCTGGCAGCGCTACAGCCACCGCCTGGGCTCGTGCTTCTCCATCAGACGTAGTGAGCAAACTGTTGCATTTACACAGGCTATCAGCAAGGGAAGCACTGTTTTCTCAGCTATAAATACAAATATATTCAAGGCAGTCAAGATTCTTTTTAAGCAGGAGCAGCTGATGTGTGCAAGCAGCTCTATTTTCAGCTGCACCGACTAAGGAAGTTTTTTTAGCACTTTTAGTTGAACTTTGTTGTTGTCGTATTTCCTCCTCAGTTTTTATCCTGGCCTGAGAAAATGAAGTTTATGCACAAATATGGGGTGTGTCTGGGGAAGCTCCTTGCGGGAGGAACAAGCCCTGGTTATGGGATCCATGGGATAACGGTAGAGCTGTCCCCAAGACTCCACAGGAAGGATAGGAGCCGTCAGCAATCCTGCAACACATTGCTCCAGGGAATGGGACATGTTTGCTTGAATTTCATCATCTAAGCCTTGGAGGTCAGTGTTTGAGCAGGGCTGGGGGATGGAGAGCAAGGGGCACCTCCTGAAGGGGAGCCAGCTCCGGCCAGGACAGCTATCCACAGCTCTGTAGCTCATTCCTGCTTCTTGCCACTGGCTACAAAGGGCCCACAAAGAGATGAGCTCATTGGAGACACCTACTTTGCAGCCGGCTAAATTTGGGTAGATGACTCTCACCAGTAGGCTTGACAACCTGGTGATGAGGGCTCCGCAGAGCTTCTGCATTCCTACAGGAGGGGGGCCAAGAGGCTTTGAGGCTGTGAAATTCGCTGTGTTCAGACTGGGAATCACAATGGACCTGAGGGTGGGCCCAGGGATGCGGTGGGATCAGCACATCTGAGTTAGGAAGTTAAATGTGCTTGGGGCCAGTCTGGAGTAGGGAGGCTAAACTGAAACCATGGGGGTTGTATCCACACCATTAAACTCGCTTCAGAGTAGGATGCCCACAGTCAGAGTCTCTTGGGAATGGTCCCTCACCCTGCCTGGAAATCACTGGGGAGAGATCATTTGCATGCCGTGCCATGTCATGGGCAAAAACATGCTGGAAAGCACTGAAATAATGTAGTGCTGAGGATGACAGAGTCACTGTGCCCAGGAACATCTGATACCGCTTAATTTCCCAGTGGAGATGGAAGCACAAGGCTGCACTTAAGGTAGGGGACTGGTATTTGCCTGGCTGGGAGCTGGGAAGATGGGCAGCGGGGGGACATGGGGCTCCTCAGGTGGTCACAGGTATGGGATCAGGGGGCGGTGAGAGCAAGGGATAAGCTTTTGGGGCAACGGAGCTGATGGGTCTGTGGTCTTCTGGAGTCAGGAGCCAGAGGCTGTGTGGGCTGGCAGATGTAGAGCAGAATGTGACGGGGTGTGCAGTCGTGAGATGTGGGAGTCCTGGGCTCTGTCATTGCGAGAAGGGGGACCTGTGAAGCCAAGATTACTCTGTAGGATTAGTCCCGGTAGGATTAGTCTAATATGTAATAAGAAATGATGTGATGGCAACACCTGCCCCCTATCGACAGCTGTGTAGTGTCTAAGCTGAAATGACAGATCGAAGATGGCAGATACAAAGATAGAGGTATCCTTAAATGAAGGTGCTTACAAGGCAGCCACGGCGGATTGAGCTCTGGACTGGGAGCACCTAGGTTTCAGGATTACAGGTGGCTCTCCCCAAAACCGGGCATTTCCCACGGTTGCCAGTTCCATGTCCCCGTGCAGGATATGCCACGGCTTCTCCAAGAGCAGGCGCTTGGCATAACCACGGGCAGAGCCCAAGTGCTCATGTTTGGGCAAGTGAATCCTGAACACAGTAAAGAGACAGCAGGGGCAGGAGGCTGACGGAGGTGACAAATAAAATGAGGCTGAGGGAACTGGGGCTGTTTAATGTGGAGAAGGGGAGGCTGAGGGGAGACCTCACTGCTTTCTGCCACTACCTGCGAGGAGGCTGCAGCGAGGAGGTGTCCGTCTCTTCTCTCAGAACGCCAGGAAACACCCTCAGGTTATGCCAGGGGAGGTTTAGCTTGGGTATCAGGAAGAATTTCTCCATGGAGATGATGGTCAAGCATTGCAACGGGCTGCGCAGGGAGGTGGTGGCATCCCCAGCCCTGGAGGGATTTCAGGGACATGTGGAGGTGGCACCAAGGGACGTGGTTTGGTGATGGGAATCAGTAGGTCAGGTTAATGTTTGGACTTGGTGATCTTGAAGGTCTTTTCCAACCTAGATGATTCTGTGATTGTATAAAACAGAGGGTGGCACGCAGCTAGTGTGCACCCCTCTGGTGCATGACTTGGTGGCACGTGTGCAAGGCTGGAGGCACCTCGGGGTACCAAGGGCATTCCCACAGGACTGGCAGATGTGACACAAAGTTTGTGCAGGAGGATTGAAGGTTTTCTGGAGTGACATTTTTCTAGACCCTGCCCTTCTGACCCAGCCAAGTCCTTCCAGGCTGAAGTGTGCGAGCTGAAGGAGGGCAGAAGAAAGCGTGCATCTGTCTCAGCCTTAGCAATAGCTGCACCCTTTGCTGAGTGTTGCCAGCCCTGCCCATCATGGGGGTTTCAGTGAAACCCCAACGTGTAACCACAGAGTGCTGTGGGTGGCAGGGCTCACGGAGTGTTCTGGGAAGTCCTTCCCAATTTCTAGGTCCTCTTGGCCCACAACGGGGAGAATGGGGGTTTAGCCACAGAGAAAGCAGACAGGGTGGCTCACCAGCTCTGCAGCATCTGTTGGATGGCAAATCTCAGAGAAAAACTGTTTTGCTTTTCTCTGTCTCTGTTTGCAACTCACACCCCCTCTTGATTTTTGGGAAAAGCCAGCGGAAACCCAGTCTAGCCAGGCATGCACATCCTTCAGCTCTGGGCACAGAACACGAGAGTCTCTGACAGGATCAGTGCTGAGCATTAATGATGGCAAATAAATAAATAAATAAATAAATAAATAAATAAATAATAATAATAAAAAAAAACAACACCCAGAACGGAGCAGGATTGTGTCCCACTGCTTGCTTCAGCACCACGGTTTGGCTTGGAAGGGAGCTGGGAGGGGATGGAGGCATCTCACAGACAGACAAGGAGTCAGCACAGGCAGGTGGCATTTGCCCTGGGCACCCTCCCTCCGGCACCCAAAACATGAGCATCGTCTGCCTGGTATTTTTTTAAAAGTCCCAGCTTCTAGGAGCATCTGGTGGGAGCTGATTCCAGATCTGGCGCTCTGCTCCAAACTCTGTGCATTTTGGTTGCAGTAAGCCCTTTTATTTATTTTTTTATTATTATTATTATTTTTTCAGAGCAACAGAAATTGATTCTGGCTGAAATTTCTCACAGCAAAAGATCCCCAAATGGAGACCTCACGCTCCTCTTCCTACCTGCTTCCTTTTCCTGCAAAAGGAGCACTTTGCTGCCCTCTCCTGTCCGAAAGGCAGGCTGGAAACATCCGGCCTGCTGGTAAATATGCTTTCAGGTCACCGGTGGGAGAGAGGAAAAAAAAAAAAAAAAAAACCATTTTTTTTCACCTTTGCCTCGATGCATCCCTCTTGCGAGCATCCTCGGGCTGGCTGGGCTGACATCCTAAGCCTGTGTGGAGCTGTGGCTCACCACGAAGAACAAAAGTCGCAGTGGTAGCAGGCAGCCGGAGCTCAGGGCACTCGGCGAACTCGCCTTTGGGAGGAAAATCCAGCTTTCCTGCAGCTACGGCGAGTGCTGCGATAAAGCTGTTCCTGAGACGCCTGCCCCCGCTGTGCTCTGAGAAGGAGGCTGAAGCATCATATTGATTGGAGAAAAGGCCAGATAAAGGCTTTATCTGGGATGTCTCAGTCTGAGAAAAGAAATTGAAGCATGTTTCTGTCTGGACATCCCGCTCTGGTCTTCAGGGGCTGCCTGCCTGGATCCCCAGCCAGCTCGTGCTGTTATCAGTCCTGCCTTGCTATCACGTTCCTTGGGTGACAATCTCCAGCCGCTGGAGAACAAGAAAGCAGCCGCTTATCAGCTCAAACCTGTCACGTCGCACCTCTGTTGAAGGGACTTTCCATCGTTTTGGTGGTTCCTGTAGCACGGGATGCTGCAGTGCTGCATCCTGAGGATATTCAACCTGTGCTGAGCGCAGTGTGGCGAGTGGAGACCGATAAGCTCCAAAAGGATTTTAGGAAAAACAGCCACATTTTTCTAGGCACTGACAGACCCTCCTGCACCCGCGACATGTGGAGTCTGGTGTCAGAATGAGAAACTCCAGGGAAAGGTGGATAAATACAGGAAAATGACCCATTGTAAGAAGCAACCCACCTCTCTCCAGCACTGGAGATGAGCTGGGTGACAGCAGAGACGTCAGGTATTGAACACGAGACCATGCAGTCTGGTCACACCTATAAAACAAGCCAGTGAATTTTACAGAGTTATTAATAAGCCCAACAACTGGCTTTTGTTGCCTTCTCCAGAAAGGCACTGTGTGCCTCTATCAGGAGATAAAGACTGCCTTGCTTCCCTGGTAATTTATCCTAATAGATAATCATCTTCACCATAGGTTGTCTGAGCCACATTTCTGACTCCACTTTCTCTGTCTTCATCTTCCAGCCAGTGGTTCCTGCTATGTTTTCGTATATTAGAATAAAGAGCCTCTTGGTACCTCTTATTTTCTTCCTGTGAAGGTACTTACACACTGTAATCAAAGTCACTGCACAATCTTCAAGCTTTGCCTCTCAATGTCAGGCATTTTCCCAGGCCTTAAAAATACCACAGCTCTATCCCGCACTTTCTGACTTTTCTGTCTCCCTTTGCAAATCCGTACCCTGTGATTTCTGAGCCACGAGCTATGACCCCTGAAGTATGTCTTTGTGCCCTGCATCTGCCAGAAAGGCAATGCAGGGTGAGGCTTCTACCTGTGGTGTCTCCTCCAGTCCTACCATGAGGTCCACCAGGCACCTCCGTTCCAGTTCACCCCCAGCCAGGAGAAACTTAGACTCGGTTCTCAGCACCATCTGTTGCTCTACCAATAGCTAATAATACCCTGGCCTGCCTTCAATGTTCAGGCTTATCTTTATTTTTCTAATAAAGCTAAGGAAAGGCTCTGTTCCCACAGGAATCCTGCATCAGGCTATGACCTGCATTGGTTCTTCACCACACTGTACGCTCATCGCAGAACAATGGCTCCATTACCATGGAGTGCAGGGTCAGAGGAAGCAGATTAGCAGAATAAGTCCATGTTCACGGGGTTTGAAGTTAGCTTTGTCTTACAGGTGAATCGTCTTTATACCACTGTCAGGTTCTGTGCTTGAATCTTCTCCGGGTCCTGTCCTCCTAAGCACTGCCAAGCATGGTGTACGTGTGGATGTTTCTATGGTTTCTTCCCATCCAACAAGCTTATCCACAGCACATGCTGGTGAGCATCTTACAGTGATAGACACAGAAAAGAAAATCCCTCTGTTAGCCCCAGGGTGACTGTGCTTGTTACATCCATGCCAACAGACGATCACTGCAGGCTTCCACCACTGGAAGATGCCAAGGTGGTGGGTGAGAAGGTGGCACAAGCTCTCCTCGCTACACGAACTGATGCTGCAGGTTTGTTGAGACATCAAACTTCTGTCTGATACCTTTCAAAATCACCAGAAAAGATGAATTTTCATATGTCAAGTTGCCAGGAAACTCCATCATAATGCTAATGGGCTGGGATGTAGCTTGTTGGCATCTGCTATCAGGACAAAATTACATTTCATTCCAACTCCAAAATAGAAATAAATTATTGAATGCTTCTACCTATTTTATGGCATTATTTAGACTCACGGAAGAATTTCTGTGAGTTAGAATTTAGAATCTTCAAACTCTTTTCTGTAAGATACCATGGCAGTTTTCAGCTTTTTGCAACTTTATTGTATTTCACATTTGTTGTTCTTTTTACCCCCTGTTTTTAAGCAGCAATTTATACTTCTGCTTGCTGACTCCGAAGCAGAGTGGCACCTTAACTGTGGAATAATGGTGGGTTCTTTGGCTATGCTAGGAAGCGGCTGCATGGGGGGGACATTTTACTTAGGTTTAGCACATTAATACTTTCTGCTCGCAGCAGTGCAGTCAGCTTGTCTGATTTCCTGGAAAAAGACTCAAGCTTGAAGAAATAGGATCTAACTTCTTAGTAAATATCTGTAAATTGCTATCATTTTGTTGTGTTGCAATACCGGGAGCAGTTTAGGCCAGAAAAACATTTTTTCCCACATAAGAAATGCTTAAAAAAAAAAAAAAAAAAAAAAAAAAAAAAAATTTCTTGTTTTTTTTCCAAGAGAGACGATGGAGAAAGAGGAGATCCTTTTGCTTTTTGAAAATAAAAATAGAAACTTTGTTTTTCCGTTTTATCTCAGATCTCTGAAAAATGGCTGTGATAAGCTATCTTTTCTTTGGCTTTTTGAAATCTGTTCTTACATCTATTAGGGGTGGTTTTTTTGTTGTTGTGTTTTTTGTTTGTTTTTTTTTTTTGGGGGGGGGGGGAGTTAAAGCTCAGATGCTGGCTGGGATAAAGCACCCTCGTCCCTTGGTTGTTTCTCACTTAAGCACCAGCCCCTCCTGAGGTCCTGGGGGAGCCTCTGTTTCTGGGCTCTGTTTCAGGTGAGCTCCTTCCCTGCCTTTTCTGTGGATCAGGAGCACTTCTGCATCGAGGGATCAGTGGTGCTGCCTGCTTTCCTCGCGTCCCTTTCAGACGCCTTGTGCAGACATCAGCATGGGGTGGAGGAAGCCTTTGGTGAAATCTCCAGCTGGCCAGGATTTCACGATACCAGTGCATGTGTGATTTGCCCTAACATTTCACACTCATTCCGGAAACCCCAGCCTCTATGTGACAATTTATTTCTGGCAAACAGCTGTCGCAGGTGTCAGCCACACATCTGGCTGTCCTACAGCCTGCGGAAGCCAGAACCAGACTCTGTCCTGCCACAACAGCCTCTCCTGGCAGAAAAGTCCTCTCCGCACTAGCGGCCGGACTGGCAAAATGTGCATGGCTTTACCAGGGACGTTAATGAGCTACTTGAAAAACGTCCCTGCGGGTTGAGTGAGTTCTCCATCATCTGGAGACAAAACTTGGCTGTCGTTCAGGAAGTGCTCTGAGTTCTTTCAGATGACTGAGTGCATCGTAAGAGTCTCCGAAGGAAGTCCTGCAGCCTGCGTTGCCGTCAGACTTTATCCTTTTAATCCATTCTGACCGAAGACGTCTGTCTCCAAGAGACGGAAAGGTCAAAGCTGGACTGGAGATTTAATATGATCACTTCAATCTCCTCCGAGGCCTCTGTGTCTTCCCCAGACCCGCAGTGGGCTGCTGGCAGTGCCGTCCCCACGGCAGGGTCCCAGCTGCCGGTCACACAGCAGGAAGCGTCCAGCGGCATCATCAGGAGCTCCGGGAGAAAGGCCAGAAAAAGGAAGGCCTCTGCAGAGCTGCATGTAATTAAATGTTGGGCCTCTCGGTGAAAATACGTTTTCTGGTTTCTCTTTCTTTCCTGAAACTGTTTCACTTTCTGTCCGCCAAACTCATCTCAGTCAAAGTCCTTTTTTTTTTCTCTCTTCATTTCCATCCTCCCAGAATGTCTTATTTCCCTGGCTTTACTCTCCTGAGTTAATATTGGCATTGAAATGTCATATTCTGACTTCAAATCAGTATCTAGCTAAGCAGCAAAAGAAAATCATGTTTGCCCCAGGGGGACATTGATTCGGGATTCCTGCAGATTCAAACATTCTGGCTTTAGGTCCTCCTGAGCCACCACCGGGACCATTTCCTTGCAAATACAATAATCAGAAAAACACTATAAAGAACCACAAATGAACTGCCAAGTGCCACATGAGGGCTGGTGTGCTGCTATGCGCGTAACCAAGGAACAATGGCTTTAAACTAAGGAAGGGTAGATTTACTCTGAGGGTGGTGAGGCACTGGAAGAGGACACCCAGAGAAGCTGTGAGTGCCCCATCCCTGGTAGTGCCCAAGGCCAGCCTGGGGCCAAGTGGCAGGGGGGCGGAATCAGATAGGCTTTGAGGTCCCTTCAGACCTTCCCTTCCATTCTATGATTCTATGATTCCATGTGTCTGGGCAGGACTTCAGAGGTCTGGGACCCTGAAATAGCCAGGGGTTCTGAATTAAGGTGATGTTGTCCCTCACCTCTTGGTTGCTTTGAAATTTAGGTCATTCTTTGAGGTAGAAATTGTTCCTCAGTCTGAATGCCGGAAAATTCACATACTACATCACAGACTCGAATAGGGTGACAGGAAAAAAATTGTGCACTTTCCTGTCTTTGGGCTGAGATGAGAAGGCTGAAAAAAATCATCTGCCTTGACTTTCACTCCCTCTTTTGTTCCAGGAGTTATAGGACAGGAGGTAGGTTTTGTTTTAAGGGGTGTGTCCGCAAAGCTATTCTAATGCCATGGTTGGGCTATTCCCGTACTTTCACACACTGGCCACTTCTCTGGATACTTGTCACTATGGGTTGCTGATATCCAAAAAAAATAAAAATAAAAAAATAAAATAAAAATAAAAATAAAAAAATAATCCCTACTTTGTGCCACAGAAATGCAGGGCATGAATCATGGCTCTGCACCAAGATGGTGCTGCTCGCCATCCTGTTCGCAGTGCTGGCCCCACAATTCGTGTGTCATGGACCAGCTCATATTTCAGCATTTAAAACCTGACAGCTGCTTTTCCATAGCTACAGCTTGTGCTGCAGAAGGTGCTTGTGCCCCTACCTTGCGATGAAGCTGAGTATTAATAGACTAATTTCTCCCTGGGTCATCAGACAGCCTTGCTAGGGTTCATTTGCTTGAGTGCAGATGTCTACAGCAGACAATCTGTAATCACCAGGACCAGCTGATCCCTCTCCCTCCAAGCAGGCATCTAAAATACATAGGATGCCTGCGTACATCAGTAAAAAGTGCTGGGGACCAGCTCAGGAACAGCAATCCACATTGCAAAAATCTGGGGCAGCTTTTTTCTCCTGGGACTCGAGGAAAGCTGCTCAGGTGACAATGCCTAGGAAACTCTCCTTCGACTTTGCCGTTACGCATCTCCCATCTCCTCCTTGGAGGCAGCAACTGCAAAACGCCATGCAACTGCAAAACCCCTGGGACATGCTCAAACACCACCACCTCCAGCAGTTCAACCCCACCACCCTAAACAGGGCTCAAGTGGCAATGGGAGCTCCCAGCACATTGCAGGATGTGCACAACGAGGGCACAGAAGAGAAAGGGGGTGTGTGAGGGTCCTTCAGAAGTCCCCTTTTGCCCTCAGATGAGGTTGCAGGTAGCCTTGAGGAACCTCATGGCCACAGGGATGAGGATGGGCAAGGCTTACTCTAGTCTGCTCGTGCTGATTTGAGCATTTCCTTGCACAAACAGCTTCATGCAGGGAGCTACAATGGGAATCTGATCTCTGGGTATGGTCCCGCTCTCTCCCCCTGGAGCACAGGGGAGCAGAGCATGTGCTGCTGTTGCCTCATTGATAATAAGGAAAAAATAATCATAATTTTAAAAAGACATTGCCTGTGAATTGAACACAGCAGCTTCCCGGAGTGACAGGTTTATTTCAGCAACGCCTCAAAGTCATCTTCCCCTCTGTGCCTGGCTCACTTGGTGTGGGGCTGATTTATTTGGAGAAGATTAGGCAGCTCTGCCTGCAGGGATGCAGGAAGGCAGCTGGGTCTGTCAAGGGGGTTCATGAAAACTTCAGAAAAACAGCTGTCAGGCTGGGAGGATGGGGTGGGAGGGGTGGAAGAGAGAAAGGGGTAGGGAGCAGGCTGAAAGAGGCTGGAGAAGACGGATGATGTGTGCTGCTTGATAGTCTGCTGAGGGTAACAGCAAATTGGTGCAAAACCCATCAGCTCAGGCTGTGCTGAGGCAGCAGCATCAAAGAGGCAAGATTTGGGCTTTTAAATAATTTACTAGGGGGGAAAACGGGATTTATGTAAGATGAATCAGTCTGGGAGCCATACGGCACTGGGGTTAACTCCTGGCACTCCTAAAACATCGACTGGCAGAACGTGGCCATGCTTCGCAGACATCGTGTCCGGCCATGGATGCGCAGAACTTTTCCAAAAGCTTGTGGGGTTAGTGGGACAAGCCATTTTGGAGGACTCCTGCAGATGACAGAACAAACCTCGAACAGCCATTAGCTGCACACTTTGTATCCTTGGAAAAAAAAAAGATTACACCTTCCTCTGGCTCCGGTGTTGTTTCTGGGCTTCAGCAGGGGGTTAAGAAAAATGATATACAAGTTTCTCGCAAGCTTTACTGAGCATGGACTTGTGCTCAGGGAGTTTTCACATAGTTTATGGCTTAGCCAAATCTGATTGCTTGCTGTAAACTGCTGTGGGGATCACCCTTTTGAACATTAGTTCTCTGATCCAGGGCATGTAAGATTAACTCTTCTGAATCACTGAAGTAGCACAGGGTTCTCCTCACAGCCGAGGTAGTTTTTGATCCAATTTCCAAAACACCTGGTTGACCTATATCTAATCCCCTTTTACAAATGTCCTGTAGAAGCTGAGCTCTCCCTGAGCATGTCAATAATTGAGATTACAAATCCTTTTCCTATTTGATGGCAAATGTATTTTTAAAGGGTTTAAAGCTCGTTGTTGGCAGTCCAAGTGAAATCCACGTCAAGGTCAAACTCATCAGAGACGCAAATGATTTGCCATCATTACTGTGTAGCATCACATAATCTCTGGGTAGAATTAATCACATCTCACTTTAGCTATTGCAAGACTGAATGTCTGAGCCAGTTGCCCTGCACACTGCCGGAGAGGAAAAGGCTCCATCTCCTGGCTTGGGCTGCCCTCTCCGAATGAGATGAATCCCTTTCACCGGGTGGTTGGGATCCAACTTCCCAATGTCTTGGTCTGCACTGGGATTTGGCTATGGAGCACATCAGCTGGTTTACTGTCAGAAACCATTTCTACAGGTAGTGTAAATATTCATTGTTGGGAGCAGCTGGCATCTTTCCGCTTCCAGCCCACAACAGCTAGTGCTCGACAAAAACTGGGGTTTGGCTAGCACAGAAATGCAGGAGAGCCAGGGGCTGGGCTTGATGATGGGGGCTTGTTTTAGCTCAGTTTTTACTAAGCTAGGATGTTTAGGCATTGCCATTGTCCCTCTTGGATTCGCCAAATTTCAGTCAGAGACAAGGCCATTGCTCTTGGAAAAATGGTCCTTGCTGCAGTAGAAGGTGCTGCTGGATCTACCACGCATAGCTGGATGCGAGTCCAGCCTCCACATCACCCCAGGACATAGGTTCCATGGCCCAACAAAACCTTTCTGCCCATAATAACCCTACTGCTGATAATGTTGTTATAACCATGAGTTACGGCATTCTCCTCCGAAGCCACTTGGCTTTCCCATGTTATACCATAATTATTCAAAGTACTGCCTAATTTGCCCATTATTATGGGCTTTATCAATTCCCCTGTCGCTGATTTGACACGCTGTGCTCAGCTCTGGCTGTTCTCACCCTCTGCTCTCCGGCAGCTTGCCAGAGCTGATAGAATCTGTGCAAGGCACAACAAGGATTTTCATCTGGGCTTTGCCTGAGTCCTCCTTTGGTATGTTTTCCACCTGACTGATGCCGTCCCTGGACCTTTATTACTGCAAAATGCTTTCTTCAAATAGGTTCCTGGTCCTCTCTGGAGCAATATGCGCAGTGCTGGATTTGTTTGGATTTTTTGTTCGTGCTGCTAAGAGCAAATTCCCATCAGAAAAGCCCATGCCCATCATTTATAATAAAGCTCTACAGTCCCCTGCCAAGCAGCATGGTTCTGCATCATCCACTGACAGCCAGCCCTTTGCCTGGGTAAGAGATTTATTCCCTAGGAGATCCAGCAGTAATCAACCATCTCAAGACCTGAGCCACTGGCACGTGGGGCAGGTTTAAGCGGCTGGCTCCTTTTGGTGATTTTGTAGTGCACTGGTTCTGCACTGATTTATAACATCACACAGACTTCCAGCTCACACTGGTCCTTGCAGTGCCATCCATGCCTTGGTACTGGTGTGGATTAAGCACACAGGGATTAGAGTGGAAGGGATGTGGCAGAAAGTGCTATTTCTGTCCGGGTTCAGCTCCGCAATCTGTTGACAGCCTGGCATCAAGCTGTCACACATCTCATCTGACGACTGTGGGTGTACAGGCAACAGGCAGCAGAGGAGTTAATAGATGTGGGTTATTATTTTTAATAAGGCAGGAACCTATGTCGGATGTGTGCGCTCCAGGCAAGGCTCCCTCTGCAGAGCTGGCTGCTAGCGATAGCCAAACGCATCCACCTCCCTTCCTCACCTGCTGCTTGCCCATCCTGGAGGCGGTAGCATCCTGGGAGCACCAGCACAAACCTCTGATGTTCAGCACCAGTGTCAGCCCCGCAAAAGGCTGGGTTTCTTCTCAGCTCTTCAGCCCAGGTTGCTTCCTCTTGCCCCCATCTCCAAGGGCAGGACGGGCTTTCACCATGCAGCTCACAGATGGTACGCGGTATCTCATTCTGCCCTAGCGCTTTCCCTCACAGCTGCTCCCTCATTTACTGAGCAAAGTCCTTCTAAGTGGCAGCAGGACATTATTTTGTCTTAATGCCATCATTAAGGGCTTGGCAAAGGTGCTCAGTCATGCACTACCAAGGAAAAATGTGATGCTGAGCTGTCCAGGAGGCCAGAGCAGACTGGGAGCCTGCTTCCTAGAAGATGCTGTGATATTTCGACTGGAGAGGAGGAGCTGACTGTGAGATCTCTACCCACGCCGTGCAGGTGGAGCAGCATCTCCTCTCAGAAAGATGGTGATCAGTATCTGAAACAACCCAGCCCAGCTGCTTCAGGATGGCAAACCCCAGCTCTGCATGCAACAGAAACAATGACAGATGCGGCACGGAGAGAATCAAACCAAACAAAATCCTGGCAATAAAACCAGAGTGCACCAAAGGAAACCACAGAGGTGCTGGGAGAGCTGCATGCTCCCCACCCTGCCGGGCAGTTCCTGTTTCTGCACCACTTTGATATCCTACCTCAAGACGTCACAAAAACCAGCTGGTTCTCTAATCAGCACCAAAACCCGCATGACAGAGGACAGCAAAGTGGTGCTGCCCTTGTGATCAGCCGCCAGTAGCAGATGTTGAGCTGTGATAGAAATGCTGCAGTCTCAAACCAAAGCTGTGCTTGCTTTCCTGCTGCAGTGCAGGACTGTTTTCCGCTGGAGTTCGGTCAAGGTTAGTCCAACCGTGCTGCTGCCAAACTATGAAGTTACTTCATTTGAAAGACTGGATAATTCATTAAATCATGAAGACAGAATAGTTGGAAAGCTTCAGTTTTCAGAACAAGACCACCTTAGGAAGTCAGGGCACTGCTGTTTAAACAACGAATTTCTCACTTGCAATCCTATGACTCCCTCATCAATAGTTTGGGTTGCAAGCATTGCCTCTCCTTCCCTGTGATAGCAGTGCTGGAGAGCAAAGCCATGGAAAAATATCAGAAAAATGTGGCTGTTAGAAATGGGGCAAGCAAGCCGGAAGAAGAAGGAAGGCAGACTGGAAGGCAAATAGGGAAGCTGAGGGCACAACCTCTGAAGGATTTAGATGCTAGCAGCTGCACTCTGTAGTGGGCCAATGTCCCTGGGCAGAGGAGTGGATGCCACCACTGAGCACGAGGCAAGGCTTGCAGGGGAAGAGGTTTCTAAGCCACGAATCTTCATGCTGCACCAATCTCCACATGGTGGGAGAGTTCATGGGTTTGTCCTGTGGGGCAGGACACAGCTTGAAAGTGTAAATGTAGGTCTCTCCACAGACAAAAGCCATGGTTATTTGCTTTTAAATGTGATGTCTTTCAGGCAGCGTTCACCTACAGTCCTGCTCTGAGGGACAGGCAATGGCACTGCCTTGAAAGCCTATACTTTGAGTGATATTCTCTCTCCTCACTGCTGCATTAGCAATTGCAGGTGACCACAAACAAAGCCAGGCAGCCAGCTGCCAGCAGCCTCTGGGACGAATCCAGCAGGGCCTGAGAGGACCTGGATTTTGGGTGCTCAGCTCTGGTCAGGCAGCTCCATCTTCCACGTGGAGGTGACAGTAAGGCCACCCTTGTCCCTACTGCTCATCTTCAGGAACTCTCAGATGTGTCTGCTTTTCTTCTCTCTCTCCCTCTCTCTCTTTGGAAAACATTGTCTTTAATCAAGATTGCAGCCCCCCTGCCGCTCATGACTTCACCTCAGATGTTTGCAGATGGTTAATAACTGTTGACTTTCGACTCTAAGTTGACAAAACAGCTGGTTTATTTCATAAAGTCAAGTTAAACACTGTTTTTTGAAGGAAGGAAGAAAAAGGCCTTTAAGAAGGGAAGAAAGGGGAGCAGGAACTGACTGGCAGAAAATTGGGATGAGGAAGACGATGAAGAAAGAAAGGAAGGGAGCTGAGAATGTGATCCAAGAGAGCCTAAGTGTGTGACGACCACAGCAATTAGTTAAGACAAGAAGCTGCATAGGGACAGCCAGTCCTAGAGAAAAAGTGTAAAAGCATTTGGCGTGTTTGGTCTCGCACTTGGTGTATTTGGTCTCACAAACTGGAGGGCACAACAGCATCTGATCACTTCCTAAAATTCAGTTGGAATGGGACGCACCAGAGGAAAGTGCTTAAGCGAGAGGACTGTGCTCACAGACATGGACATAGCACAAAGCAGTCAGGGTTCGTTGACGCTGAAAATTGAATTTACTTTCCTAGTATGAGAAGTAGGATCCTCCAAAGTGGCTCCTAGCCGGCAGAGTGGACATAGGGGACACGGCTGATGTGAAGGCAAAGGCTGACAAGTTTTTGAATTGCATTATTTGCTGTGGAGTCTGCAGCCGCCGAGGACTCAACCCAGTGGGTGGGAGATGGGTATCTAAAATGAAGCGTCCTTCTCCAAGCTCATGGCTCCAAAAGAGGCACTAACCTTGTTCAAAGCAGCAAGGGGCCAAGTTTGGGTGTCTGAACATAGGCACACCCTGGCTGGCACTATCTGCTGCTCCAAGGGCCCTAAAACGTACTCAGAGGACCTGTGTGGTGTGCTCAGAGGACTTCCAGCTGTGCTCCGTGACACAAACGTGCTCCTGCGTGCTGGGATGCTCAAGCTGCTGAAGCCCAGGCATTGCACCCACGTCCCAAGAACTGAGCCACAGCATTGCCCATATTTACAGGCAGCCCCCACTGCTCGGGTGCTGTTCTGTGCTTTTCCTGACATCCCCCCCATTCCTTTGTTTCTGTTTGTCTGAGCTTTCGTATGTGAATGTTTGAGCTTGTTTATCTGTTTCAGCTGAAAAACTCCAAAAGCTCCAGCAAAATGCTAATAAGCAGCATTAGCTGCAGTTAATTGAACTGCTTCTATGATCCTCCATAATTATCTCCTGGTACAGCACCCTGAGAAAGGCTGTCTAAGAAAGGCAGGATGGATGCCAGAGATAATCAGATACCAGATCAGGGAGAAGCATTTCATTTTCTTATCCAAATTAAGATTTTTTTTTTTTTTTTTGGATTGATTACCTCACTAAATATTTGCTGTTGAGAGCAAACTAAGCTGGTTCTGGTGGGGACTGCAAAGGGAACGCTGGGTGCTCAATTATTTACAGACTTGCTTGGCTAGCTGAGCGTGCGCCAGGAATGCAAAGAGAGCCGTCACCGGGAATCTCGTCGGAGATTTTTCATTGGGAGTAAAAAGCGAGCAATGACAAGGGGGAATGTTCTCCCAAGTCAAAATGCTGAAACTTGCCCGGTGATAAATTGAGCTGTCACCGGGGCTTGATTATCACATCCAGAGCACGCCTTCCCCCCAGTCTCTCCCCAAACTCCTTGAGTTTGCAGACAAGGCGCATATATTGGGCTGGCACAGACCTTCGAGGTCAGCAGGTGCAACTGCTTGCAGTCACCAGCGGTGCCTTTAGAAATCACCGTTAATAAAGGCTGTAGCTTTGTCCTAGCCCAGCTTGGAGGTCTTTGTCAGCACAGTTGGGTTGGATGCTCTGTGCGCGGCTGAATCCTTGCTGCGTGGTCAATGCCTTGCTCGTCCTGCTCTTTCACAGCTCTCCGTAACTCACAGAGACAGCTCATAACAATTAAAACCAGATTTATAAGCTGTGCATAGATGATACAAATTGTCACAACATTTTATGAGCACAGTCCAGGAGAGCTGCAGTCACAAACCATAGAATTGGCTTGCAAGAGAAGGAAAATTCATGGATTTTTTTCAAAATGGGAGTAGAAGTTGGCAGCAGTGACTATTAATAAGCTATGAAAGATGGGTTGCTGTTTAGGAAGCTCAAATATCAATGAAAAGCTATACAGCCAAGCAGCACTAGCAGTGCGAATGGTTTTTATACAGTGATATATATATATATATATATTTAAAAAAAAAAAAAAAAAGAGGAATCCTTGCATTGGCATTGCATATCTCACTGGTTGCGGATGACAAAACTGTCGCTAAAGATCTAGAAAATCTTTGGGGGGTTGAAACTGTCTATTTAGGAAGAAGCAGTTAATGTCATCTTACATTCACTGCAAAATAGGAATTGTATGAAGCCCAGGCTGCAGTTTGGGTGGGCTGTGGGGAGATCATTGCATTGTCCATCTAATTGGGGCTGGCAAGTCATGGTCCAGCCTGTTAGAAGCTGCTGATCAGGAAAATGCCCTCTGAGGATTCAGATTTCTTCTTGTGTCTGCTTACAGGTGCCTGACGGCACTGGCCTGCGACAGCTGGAGCTGTGATGTCGAACCTGGACCAGGGCCTGGGACCTCAGCACAGAGACAAGCTGCTTCATCCCAGTTCCTTCCCGCTTCTGCAGACATCGCTCATGTTTATTCATCCCATTATGATGTTTCTATTTGTTCAATTGTAACACTAACCAGGCAAGGTGCCAAAAAAGCATCTGCTAATATTCAGCATCTAATTATGACAATGATATGATTGCAAGTTCAGCTTTCCGTGCTGTTACGAGAAGGTGCACTCCTCCACCTCTCCATTGCATGAGGAATGGGTATTGCTGTAGGAAATCTCTGCAGTAATCATCTCCAACCCTACTCTGCTTTCCTAAAGTTCCTGGTGTTTGCCTTGCCGTGGCCTTTTTCTTCAGCCCTGCTTCTCTCATACCTGCTGCTTTGCTCCTGAGAAGAAACATGGAGCGACAGTGGCACCGAGTGGGCATGCAGAGGAACAGAAGCCTGGCATAGGGGATGTTAGAGCAGGAATACGTGGGACTAAGACTCCCCGTGGCATTTTTTATGGTCAGGGATCCATAATATGGTCAGGATCCATAATGTACCTAGAGCTGGCAGAAACCCAGCCCTGAACTGAGGCTGAGCTGAGGAACTCTGAGGACTCTTCCTCCAACATGGCTTGAGTGTACCAGGAAAGGCAAATACTTGCCAGATAAATGCCCAGGGCTTGTACCAGCCTCTTTAAGGTCTTTGGACCCCACGCTGCAGCAATGAGTTTCACTGGTGAAACCTACAGGAAGTGTTTGCAGCGTGTCACCATCACTGCTGATGCGTCTCCCTGTTGCTCTTTCCATCCTCAGGAAAATGCTACACCCTCTCTGCAACTTTCGACTCAGAAGGTCCCTAAAAACCAGTGTCGGGGTGTGTTGGGGAAATGTCCCTCTGTTCTCGCTGGGATTCACAGCCTCTTTTCAAGATCTGTGGGTGGTAGTGAGACACTGGGCTGAGCACACCTTGCTTTGGCCCTGTGCAGCAGTCCTGGTGTTTGCCCGTGTTAAAACAAACTGGTTTGAATTTGTCAGTGCAGAGTGCCCTGCCTGGGGATCCATCCTTTCCAGTACCCCCCCTCCAGCCTTCCTGCTCTCCATGGGCCTTATAAGCAGTTAGTCTGTTTTTGTGTTTGAATAATTAATGAAGAAGTTAAATCCTAAAAGATTAAAATTAACCACTGTGAAATGTTGTTAGAATTAAGTCTAAAATCAATGACTGTCCTTTTATAATTACAATTTGCTTCATTTTTTACATGGTTTTAATGCATTCTGGTGTCTTGATGTGAATTTTGCGCCTTTCCAGCTTAAAAGCCGTCCTTGTTACACATCTTCAACCTCGCAGGCTGTAATTCAGATTCACCTCCATATCAGTGCCTGCCAGCAAGGACCGTGTGAGCGGAGAGCTAGGGGAAGAGGGCAGAGCACACAGCTACTGCAGGCAGGGATGGAATGCAGCTGAGATGAGCAGACTGCAAGGGAAGCTGGTGTAAATTACCTTCATAGCCAGACTCACAAGCTGATAAAAAAATATCCCCCTTGAGTACGAGATAACGTAGTTCATTTGCATGGGAGAGGTGCGATACGGACGGGCTTGTGCCTGTGAGTCCTGCTCAGCCTCCAGAAACGTTGGCTTCGTCCAAACTTTCCTCTCTGCTTCGCAACAGCACGGGAATGAGTGGCACTGGAATCCCCTCCGTGTCCTGATGCTTAATGTGGGCTGTGATGATCTGGATGTGCTGATGATGCCCCCGAGGCCAAACTGATTTTCTGCACCCTCTTTCCTTGACGCTGGCGGCCAGAGCCCCCCTTCTCCGGCCTCGCGAGCCCCTGCCGAGCAGAAGCAGCTGCGCTTTTTTTGGTTCCTTTCGACAATTTTCTCATTCTCCTTTCTCCGGGACCGTTTTTTTTTTTTTAATTCCTCGGGATGGAAAAAGAGAACAATGCCAGAAGCGTGCATTCAACCAAAAAAGCCGGGGCGCCGTGAGCCCACCCGGCTGAGGCCGCTGCTCCCCCCCCCCCCGGCCCCTTCTGCCGGGTCCCCTTCGCTGTCCCCCCCCCTTCCCCTGCTCTTTGTGCTTTTTCCTGCAGCCGGAGAGCCCCGACCACCGCCTCCATCCCCATGGAAACTCCGGGCCGCCGGGGGCCACCCCCCCTGGGCGGAAAGGGCAGGCAGAGAGGGGACAAAGGGAAAGGGGGGGGGGAAGTGGGAGGCCGGAAAGCCGGGCCGGGTCGGCGGAGAAAAAAAAAGGAAGAGCGGGGAGAGAAACGTGGCAAAAAAAAAGTTGGAGGCTGAAAGGGAAGGGATGGGGCCGGGGCTCGGGGAGAGCTGGAGGGGGCTCTGGGCACGCCCGGAAATGGGGAGGGGGCTGCAGAGGGACGAAGGCAAAGCGGCGAGCTGGGGGGAAGCACAGAGCCGGGGAGCCGAGGGCTGGGATGGTAAGTGACGGGTAAGGGGCCGGGTGAGCGACGGGCAGGGTTTGGGAAATCTCGGGGGATGCTTTGGTGCAGGGGGGGTGGCCCCGCCGTGTCCCCCCCCCCTTTCCCCAGGGAGCTCTGGGGGGCCCGGGTTGTCCCCGCGCCGCCAGCGCTCGGGGGAAACTGAGGCACGACCCTCGCCGCGCTACGGGAGGATGGCGGAGCGGCTGCTGAAGGGGTAAAAATTTGTTTTGTTGAAGTAAAAATTGCGCGATGCTTAGCCCGAGCGGTATCCTTCGGAACAGGGAGAGACTCCAGTGCCCTGCACCAGCCCTAAAATGGGCCCTGAACATAGGCATGGGGCACGGCCCGGTCCTCCTGGAGGCACCGACCTCCACCACAGCTGGAAGTTTTCTTGGCCTACAGGTGCTAGTAGTACGCAGAGATTGCTGATCCCCTTTTTTCTGTAAGGAATGTGTCAGAGGGACTGTTTTCTCCTTCTAAGTGCTTCAGAACAAAGTATTACTACTGCAGACTGTGTGGCAGGGATTTCTCAGGAACAGCATCTTGCTGATGGAATTTGCCTATGAAACGTGCACGTGTCTACAATCATGCATGTGTGTGTGGAAGATGGTATTTCTTGACACCTTAACGAGCTTTCTAGCAGATTCCTTGAGTGTTTCTGCAGGCACTTTGTCACGGCTCTGCTGGCCCGGGTACCTCGTGAAGATCAGCGCAGGGTGAGGGATGCGAGGGTCGGAGCATCCTCCCACAGCACGTGCTCAAGCAGCGTATTGCTGATCTTGTTGCTCGTGGCGTAATATCAAGCTTTAGAAAGTCCTTTGAGGGAGGCGAAGGGGAGGATTTTATCCTTGCTGTTTGTGTTTCCAGTCCTGAGGTCTGGAAGTTCCCGGCTCCTCTGCTTGTAGGCTTGTGGTGCCACCAACTGTGCAGCACCAGGCCATGGGAGGAAACTTATTGTTTCCTGACTTGATCTCCAGCTGCTAACGATCTCCAGCAGCTGCTGAGCTCTGCACAGGCTGCTTGCTGCTTTCTGGGTGGCTTCACTCCCAAGTGCAGTACTGGCTCCATTCCCAGTGCCCAAGAGAGAACTGAAATTCACTTTTCACAGGCATGCCAAGCCAGTAGGGATGGGGGGCCAGCCAGACCTCGTTGTCCTAGGACAGCTGGTGGCGTGGGTGACCATGAGGGCTCAGTGAAACCTCCAGCCCCAGCTAACGCGGCAGCAGAGCAGAGCTGGGGTACCCCAACTGCTGCCAGGCTGGGGCCAAACGATTTGGGGGTGCAAGACAGAGGGCAGCGCTTCCCCTGTGCAGCCCCAGGCTGGGAGATGTCTTGGACACCCAGCCCACGATGTCCCTCCCTCCTGCAGACGTTCTGGGGGTCCCAGCTGAAGATGTACTGGGTAAAATCTGCTCGTGCTGGGCACCTATGTTGCTCCAAGTTTCCCCTGGCTGCATGCCCAGGTTCCCTGTTGAGGATGCTCTGCTGTGGGTGGTGACACGATGAGGGACACCCAGGTAATGCTCCCAGTTGCCTGCATCTGGTCTTGGCCATTTTGCTCTGCTCCATCTGAAAAATAGGCTCAGGGGAGACTGGAGAGCCACAGATTTGAAGTAAATGCTCCGTAGGCAAAGGGGATTTGGGGGTTCTGCTAGGATCTGCTTTTCCTATCACTACCTTGGTGGTTTTTAGTCTGTGTCTTTGCTGTGTGCCATCAGAGTCTCAGTGCCACAACGATTTTCACAATGGCAAATACAACACTAATCCGTAGGTATCTTTGCTTGGGCCCTCATTTGAGCCAGTCTCAATTTTACTTCTCCACTTTGGGGATGGGACCCAGCCTGCTCCCCAGAAATATCTGCTCTTGTCTTCTGCTGCTCAGGTGCTTCACTTTGCCCTGGCGGTTATTGCTTCAGCAGCCTGACAGGAGCCGGTCATGCCCTCTTGTTTCATCTGTCTTATCTGAGATGTGAAAATAACTCCCGCTGGGATTAACTCCTGCACAATGCAAATCAAATGGTTGTACATATCCTGGTCATAAAAGATTACAGTTGAGCTACCTTTAAAGAGCATCTGCTGTAATTTTACTGTAAGCTTGTGGAAAATCAGCCACTTGCTGAGTTGTGGCCATGTCCACGAGCGTCAGTACAGCCACCAACACCAGCCTGTGGCGCTGAAGGCAAAAGCTTCCATGTTTATTACCAGAGGAAGCAAAATGCAAGTGTCAGTGATGGATGCCTGTGAAGTGGTCCCAGACACAGTCCTGCTCAGAAAGACACTGGGGGGGTTCAAGTCGTGGGTGAGGTGGTGGTCAAATCAAGCACCAGGTGCCTGGCTGCATTTTGGGCATGCTGGGGTATTGCTGACATGGCTGGCAATCATTAAATAAATAAAAAGGGAGAAAAAAGCAATAAAGAGTTAATGGGTTAATGGTCTTCGTGGCCCGCAAGCGCATGGCTTCCAAAGCTTTACCCTCGCCGTGGTGTTGCTGGCTCTTGGTGACTCGGGGGGGTTTTACCAGGTGATGGGCTGGCTGTGTGTGCCATAAATCCTTCAGCCACGGATTCCACAAAACAGTCCCGACTGTGAGCTGGATTTTCTATGCTGTTTACTTAGGTGTGCAAGGAGATTTTTGAATCTCCCAGCACTGACGATGCTGCCCCTGGAGCACTTTGATGGAAGGCGCCGTCGCTGCGCAGGGCAGACATGCTTCAGCGGCCGTCTTACTGCTTGAGTCTTTGTCTTCCAAAAGGCTTTTCCCAGCTGTTTATAAGGTGGTAAATCATCTCGGTTCACCCTGGGACCTTGCATCCTTGCTTGTGTTCTTCCCATCTACAGCAAACTGATGCTAGAAGGCAACTGGGGATGAGCTGGGGGCTGAGTTGTGCTTTGCTTGGACCCCCTGCAGCTTTTGCCCTCCCATAACCCTTACGTGCTGGGGGTGTGTTGTGAACACCTCATAGCATTATAACCAACATGATTAACATCTTCGTCTCTGTATCTAAATGGGAGTATTGCTCTGGTCTCAAAACATGCTGCCCAGCGAACTGAATTTCATTGTCATCTCCCACCGAAAGGGGAACTGGCGTCCCCCGGCACCAAAATTTGCCTGCCAGCCTCTGGGCTGCTTGCTCCCGTCTCTTCTTTCCAAGTTTGTTGCGTGTGGAGGTAACGGAGGGGCGGGCAGCACCAAGGACTGGCCAGACTGGTGAAGGTGCAAGGATGCCGGAAAGCAGCTTTGAGCGCTGGGGGGCTTTTGAACCTCATTCATCCTCCAGTCTGGGGGACGTAGCCTCCCAAATTTGTATTAAAAGAGTTGGTTGGTGTCCTCTCCTCCCATGAGGAGCACACACAGTGCAGCCACGGGCTGTGTGAGATTTGTTTCCTCTTTTCTGCTTTATCTCAGCACGTTATTACTTTGTTGAAGATTTATTATGTGGCGTGTTTTAAGCTCTGCCTTTATTCACCCTGCAGATTGGTGTTTTCTAGACTGAATGCTTTCTCAAGGTACACGTGGGGTTACAGCACTACACTGGCACCGCAGTTGGTTCACAGAGCAATTTATTTCAAGGATTATTGATTTACTGGGTATCTCTTGCAGCAGGTGGGGTTTTTGTCTGATAGAGGTTAAACCCCTGTCTTCCTTCCCACCGCTTGGAGCCATATTTCGGCTTCTTCCATGGAAAATCAAAGCAAAGAGGGGAAAAATGGTGGTTCTAATTTCCCACCTGTCCCACCAACATTTTGCGGTGTTGCCCTTCAGAGCCTCAGTTGCCTTTTGCCAACTGAAAAATAATCAAGGCAACTGAAAACCCTCTCAAGGCCCCAGAACATCAGTAATGGGAAAAACACGATTTGCTTTCGCCCGGGATGCGCTGAGGTTGTTAGTGCTGCGCCTCTTTTCTGTAGCACCGCATGACTTCGTGGCCCAATTTTTCCCTAATTAAGAGTGTGTTTGGGAGTAAATGATAGTCTAGAAATCATGCAGTTTAGCAATGCAGAATGTGGCTTGTCACAGCAAGGAATCGTGCGCACTGTTTGATCAATTGTGTAGTAACTCAGAGGATGTAACAGGACGTAAAAGAATGTTTCCTCTTGTTTTGTCACCTTCTAATTTTTTTCCAACGGAAGATACACTTAGAGAAAAATTAAAACCTTGATCGACAGCTTGCTTAAAATACGACGGCCGCTTTTTCTTTTACTTCTCTGCTTAAACCACAGGTTTCTCCATTTTTCATCGTGACAAACGGAGCTTTCTTCATTACTGTCAGCATTCAGTGCCGTAAGCTAAATCCTCTTTCATCTTTATCTCTTGGCTTCTGCGATGAGGATGCTGTGATGAAGCGCTGGGAGATGCAGCAATTAACTCTACTCCAGGATTTAGCTCTGCCCTCGGTCGAGCGAGAGATGCTGCGGCAAGGTTGCCAGAGATGCAGATACAATCCTACATCCAGGTTTTTGCTGCATCCCTGCTGCTGAGGGAGATATGGATCATACCCAGAATTATTGCCCGTCCCTGTGCAAGGAGGGGATGCTGAGAGATGTCGATTTGCGAGGGAGACGGATCTGGGCACCGGGTTTTCGTGCCACCTCAGTGCCGCGCAGCAGGAGCAGGGTGTCGAGACCCCCCCAGTGATGCAGGGGGTGCGGGATTTTTCAGTTCTGGTGCCGACGCTGTGCTCATGGTGAGGTCTCTGTGGCGCAATGGACGAGCGCGCTGGACTTCTAATCCAGAGGTTCCGGGTTCGAGTCCCGGCAGAGATGATCTCCAGGCAGGTGTCTCTTTTATTTTATGCGTGTTCCTCCATAGATACCAATCCATCACATTTATAACACCCCGGAAGGCTTGAGAGGGGAGATAACGACTTTTCACGGCACCGTCTCTACGGCTGATGCTCATAACGGTTGTGTATCACAGAATCACAGAATGGTGGGGATTGGAAGGGACCTTGAAAGATCATCTAGTCCAATCCCCCGCCAGAGCAGGGACACCTGGATCAGGTCACACAGGAACTCGTCCTATCATTGGATGTCAGCGAGCAGAGCCTGGCTCCGTCCTCCTGACATTCCCCCTTTACATATTTGTAAATATTAATAAGGTTTCCCCTTGGTCTCCTCTTCTGCAAGCCAGAGAGACCTGGCTCCCTCAGTCCTTCCTTGTAAGGAAGATGCTTCACTCCCTTAATGATCCTCGTGGCTCTGCGCTGGACCCTCTCAAGCATCCCTGTCCTGGAACTGAGGGGCCCAGAACTGGATGCGATATTCCAGATGCGGTCTCACCAGGGCAGAGTAGAGGGGGAGGAGAACCTCTCTCGACCTACTAACCAACCCCCTTCTGATACACCTCAGGATGACATCGGCCTTCTTGGCCACAAGGGCACAGCGCTGGCTCGTGGTCATCCCACCGTCCACGAGGACCCCAGGTCCCTCTCCCTTCACTGCTTTCCAGCAGGGCAATCCCCAACTTATCCTGACATCTGGGCTTGTTCTTGCCCAGATGCAGGACTCTACACTTGCCCCCCTTATATTTCATTAAGTTTCTCCCCGCCCAACTCTCCAACCTGTTGAGATCCCGCTGAACGGCAACACAGCCTTCTGGCGTGTCAGCCACTCCTCCCAGTTCAGTGTCATCAGCAAACCTGCTGACAGCGCACTCCATTTCCTCACCCAAGTCATCAATGAATACATTGAACAACGCTGGTCCCAGTACCGAACCTTGAGGGACTCCACGAGGTACAGGACTCCAGCTCGACTCCGTCCCATTGACCACAACCCTCTGACTTCTTCCTTTCAGCCAGTTCACAGCCCGCCTCACTACTCCTCCTGCTTATTCCCCATGCTAGGTGCTTGGGTGTACAGACACCCCCCATCTAAGGTGTGTTTCTTGCACCATATTCCCCGTCCCTCATTCCTTTTGGTAGTTCCTGAATGCCCTGATGTTTTAACCCCATTTGTTTCCCCCCAAGCTGCTCACGGGTCCTATCTTTGGTGCCTCATCAAGAAAACTCCTGTGCTTTCCAGTAGAAATCAGGTGGTCAGGAAGTGGTTTAGGGCCTCGCGTTGAGATTTCCTTTGATAGATACGGTCATTTGTTTCACATGTAGGGGAACAAAAATGTAGGTCCGTGTTCTGAGTTCCCCCCTCACAGAAATCCTTTGGAAGTGCTCTTGACTTTCATGTTCTTACGCAGAAGATTTGTGCTTACCGGCAACCACCTCCATAGCCCCATGGAAGTTTATCATCCTAGCAAACTGACTTCTTCTTTCGCAGGTGTTCTAAGCTGTGAGCATACAACCTCCCGTGCGACCTCATTGCTACAAGCCGTGAGAAGGAAAACGGGGAGCCGCGTGCGGTCGTAGCCGGGGTTCGTAGTTGACCGCGTTTCCATGGGAGCTGCTAGAGGACTTTTCCAGGCTACCGCAGCAGTCGTTTGTGGTGGCAACGTGCTGAAGGTTGAAGGAGGGACCATAGAATGGTTGGGTTAGAAGGGACCTCTGCATATGACCTAGTTCCAGCCCCCAGCCATTGACCCGAAAGCTTCATGTGCTCTTCAGAGAGCAGTTCCCACGGGGCTGTCGGAGATGTCAGATCCTATCTGGGGGGGGGCAGGGAAAGGTCCTTCCGACTTTTTTCCTTCCTTCCAAGTTTGCAAATTCCTCATAGCAAGCCAGCCGGTGCCAAAAGTCAGAATTAGCTTTTCTTTTGTTGTCTGTCCTTTTGTGCTGGCGCCGTCTGTCCTCTGCAGGGCTCTGGGAGGTGCCGAGGGGCTCCCTGCATCACACCTTATCTCACGGCTTCATTAGTGAAGATGAGCTTCAAGTTCAGGGGTTGTGTTGGTGCTTTCGGTTCTGTGTTGAGTCTGTGTGTCCCAAGGCCAACGGCGCTCAAATGACAAAATCAGGTTCAGGCAAAGACTGCGGGGCTAGCTTGGCCTGCACCTTGCTCTCGCATGTTTTGGGGCAGCTGTGCTGAAATGTGGCTTCCACAAGAAGCTGAGAGGTACATGGGTCCCAAAACTGCCCCGCGCCTCTCACAACCCATTCAACATGATCCACCCAGGGGGCAAGCAGCAGAAACCTGCCTGTTTCTTTCCCATTGCTGTCTGATCTCCAGCACAGAAAGGTCCAAAGAAATTGCAAATACGGCCTCAGAAGAGCTTGAGAATCCTGCCGCTGGGTTGTGGATGGACTCCAAGACACTGGGGAAGGAGAAAAACAAAAAGCCTTATGTGAAGAGGATCCATTGCAACTCGTTTTCTCTGGGGGGGAAAGAAAGAAACAGGCAAACAAACAAACAAAAACCCAGCAAATGCCGACAGTGACCCAGGAGGACTGGAGTCTCCCTAGGGAGCAGAGGAGGCATCTCAGAGGGGTTTCATGAAGCTAGGGCTGGATGGGGCTGTGGTTTCAAGGGACAGAGTGAGCCCTGAATCTGCTTTAAGTGAGGTGTGGGGGAAAAAAAAAAGTGTCAATCAGGACTGGACATTATAGCAACACAAAGGCTTCCGGTTAGTGGGGCTGTTCCTTTGCATAATAGTAATAAAACCAAACACTATTTCCTTCCTTTTTTCTCAGAAAAGCATCTGCACACCGGGGACATCACCGTTGCCCTCTGTGTGGGGGAGTCACCGAGCTCTGGACCCCCAGTCCGGGATGGCAGGGAGCAGAGCCCTGCTCCTCCTGGGTGAGTGCAACCGCAGGGGCTGGGGGCTGCTGGCGTGGACGCGGGTCCCCAGAAAGCCACAGGGACCCAGTGAGCATCAGCAAGGGCAAAGGCGACCCCATCTCCAGCACAGGTTCTGCTGGGTGCCCCTCCCATCCCTTTGGGGCACGTCTGGAGGGGGTTTCACTCTGCCCAGGGAAGGGGAGATGTTTGTTTGTCCTGCCAGGTGGAGGAGATTTGGATGGAGCCGTGGTTGCCCCTGTCGCAACGCTTAGGGCTTCCTCTTTGGGGTGGCTTTGTTGCTGGGGAAGGGGGAAATGAGGGTCCAGCAAGGCTGGTGGGCATGAGCATGGTGAGGCTGGGGCTACCCTGCCATGGGGAGACGTGGAGGTGCTGGTGGGTGTCTCAGTGACTTGGCAGGTCTTGCTGAGGCTTATTTTTTTAGGAAGGGTCGCTCCCCTTGGTACAGGGGTACTGCAGAATGCCTGGCAGGTGCTTCCCAGCGGTGCTCATCCCTTCTTCTTTTCCTCCTTGCAGCTCAAGTCCTCGGCCTTGCTGGTGAGTCTCTTTGCTGGCAGGTTTCTGGTGAGAGCCCATGGGGCCCTGGGCAGTTCTTGCTGAACACGGTGGCAGGGACGTCCCCTCAGAGGGCAGCAGGGCACGGCATGGCTCTGCTGTGCCTCCGCATGCTGCCTGTCTCGAGGGGCCCCAAGCAGCACCAGCCACCAGCTCTGAAAGACAAGACAGCCCCCCACAATCCCAGCAACACCCTGGAATCCCCAGTCAGCAGCAGGGGCCTGCCTTCTTCCCCCATCCCACCCTCCATGCTCAGGGCTGGGGGCTCCCCGCCGCACACACCGATGCGCTGATCTTGGTTCTGCCCTCATGTCCCCTCCTGCCTGGACCTTCACAGCCACAGAGATGGCTCTGCTAACCATGGACCCCCCCTGGAGCACGATATTCCAAGGAGAGAGTGTCACCCTGCGGTGCCGGGGCTCCCACCCCCATGGGCAGCAGCCCACAACCTGGTACCTCAACGACAAGATCGTGGCGCGCACGGACACTGGCACGTACAGGATCACGAACGCCGGGCAGAAACAGGCGGGCAGATACAAGTGCCAGAGCCCCGGCTCCGTGTCCAGCAACCCCGTCACCTTGATCGTCTCCTATGGTGAGTGACACGACCTGGGATGAGCCCTGCTCTCCCATGCTCCGCGGCTTCTCTCTGGGCCTGCTCATCCTGCTCTGGGACAAACGCAGCTCCTGCAAGCATAAGGAAGGCGATGCTGTTGGGGTTGGGGCACAGCAAGCTGGGGTTTGGGGGCTTTTTGCCTCCCTGTCTCTCCACAATGCATCTTTTTTATAAAACCATAGAGTGAGTTGGCATGGCAGGCTGCCCCCAGCCCCGTCCAGCCTGGCCTTGGGCACCCCCAGGGATGGGGCACCCCCAGCCTGCGTCAGGGCCTCGCCGCCCTCCTGGGGAAGGATTTCTTCCTGACATCTGACCCAAACCTGCCCTCCTCTGCTTCAAGCCGTTACCCCGATCCTCCCACTGCACCCCTGACCACAAGTCTCTCCCCAGCTTTCCTGTAGGGACTGGCAGGCTGCCCTGAGGTCTCCCCAGAGCCTTCTCTTCTCCAGGCTCAACACCCCCAGCTCCCTCAGTCTGCCTCCATAGGAGAGGTGCTCCAGCCCTTTGGCCATCCCTGTGGCCTCCTCTGGACTGGCCCTAATAGCTCCGTGTCCTTCTGGTGCTGGGGTGCCAGAGCTGAGCGCAGGGCTCCAGGTGGGCTCTCAGGAGAGCAGAGCAGAGGGCACAATCCCCTCCCTGCCCTGCTGCCCACGCTGCTTTTGGTTCAGCCCAGCACAGGGTTGGCTTTCTGGGCTGCGAGTGCACATTGCTGGCTTAGGTCAAGTGTTTCATCCACCAGTACCCCCACGTCCTCTTTTGCAGGGCTGCTCTCAAAGCATTCATCACCCGGTCCATGCTGACGTCTGGGACTACCCCAGTCCAGGTGCGGGACCTTCAGCAACTGCTCTCGGGGTTCTCTTGCAGATTGGCTGATCCTCCAGGTCCCGTCTCATGTGGTGTTCGAGGGCGAGCCGCTGTGCATGCAGTGCCGGGGATGGGACCCGGGGAGCACGACTTCGGTGCGGTATTTCAGAAATGGAGCAGACATCACCACCCGCGACGCCTCGGGCAAGCAGCTCTGCATCCCCCGGGCCGAGACCCACCAGAGCGGCAGGTATCGCTGCGTGGGAGAGATGAACTCCTTCTTGTCGGTAATAAAAAGGGAATCTCAAGAGTTACATGTTTTTATCAAAGGTAAGAAGTTCCTGTTGAGTCTTCGGGCCTTCCGTCTTCCCAGGGTCCCATCTGCTGGGAGCTGCAGGGCAGAGGGCGAGGGGCTCTGTACGATGGCTGAGCTAGGTCCATGCTACCAGTGCAGGAATTAACTCAAACCCCGTGCCCACAACCACAAAGACCTGCCCAGTTCCATCCAACCCTGGCTCTGGGATGCTCCCTGCACCCATACTGGGATCTTGGTCCTGTGCAGCCTTGCTCTGGTGGGGGGGATGACTGTCCCTTCCCTCTGGCATCCTGAGCAGGGAGGCAGCCCCAGAAGATTTCCTCCAAGGAGATGCCCCATGACAACTCCCAGGGGGGTTGTATACACCTTCCAATTCAAAAAGAAAGAACAAAAACCCTATTTCCTTTCCCCAGAGCTCTTCTCCTCCCCGGTGCTGAGCGTGGCCAGCTCAGCGGAGACCCTTGAGGGAAGCCCCCTCAACCTGAGCTGTGTCACGCACCTCAGCCCCCACAGCCCCCACACCATCCTCTGGTACCTCTTCTATCGAAACAGCACGGTCCTTCAAGGCCCCGAGACCTCCTCCAAGTACCAGGTGCCGACGGTGGGGCTGGCGGACACGGGCTCCTACTTCTGTGAGGTGCGGGCGGAGAACTCCAGCATACGGAAGCGGAGTGCCCAGGTCCCCATTGCTGTCAGAAGTGAGTGTTTGGGGTGCTGGGGACTGGCGGGGGGTGCAGGCAGGGAAGGGCGGCCCCTGAGGGGGTCCCAGAGACGTGTGGAGTCTGTGTGGTTTGGCGTGAAGTCGCACCGCTTTACAAAACCCCACGCTTCTCACACCTGCAACTACACGCTGTCCAGTGGTCCTGCTGCCGGCACAGAGCCAAGGGATGCCAGGTCCCATCCCCCATGTTGCTGTGGTTTTGGGGTTTTGTTTTCAGTGTGTTTCAGTTTCACTTTGGGGTATGACCTCTGTTCTCCCTCATGCTGTGTCTCCATCCTGTCTCATCTCTCTGGACCCTGGGACTTTCGCATCTCACGGCGTGTTCAGGGCTCAGTCCTGTCATTTCCCTTGGTATCACCCTCTCCCTGGCATAAGTCTCCCTTTCAGTGTGGAGGCAGCCTGTCCTGCTTCAGGCCATCCACGGGGTTGGGCCATCAACTGTTCCCCATCCCAATATCCTGAAAAACCTCAGTTGGAAGGGCTGGGATTTTGCTGTCCCACTGACTTTGGTTCTTTCAATCCCTGCTTCCCTACCAGCGCTTCTTCCTTCTGCTTCCTGCTGCCCAACATTCCCAGTCATTCGCTGTTTGGAAAAAAAAAAAGCCCAGTTTCATTGGGAATGTCTGTACTGGAAACCAGTATGTTTCCTCTCCCCCCTCATCTCGCAGGAGTCCCCATCTCAGGGGTGTCCCTGGACGTGCAGCCCCATGAGGGGCAGGTGATGGAGGGGCAGCGCCTGGTGCTGAGCTGCTCAGTGGCTGCAGGCACGGGGTCTATCTCCTTTTCCTGGCACCGAGAGGGCTCTGCAGAAGTTCTGGGAAAGGGCACCCGTTATGAGATCCTGTCAGCCCAGCAAAACGACGATGGGCAGTATTACTGCGTGGCCTCCAACGGGGACGTCCCAGCCCAGAGCCCGCGGCTGCAGGTCACGGTTGTGGGTGAGTGGCATCGCGTGGGCTGCGCTGGGCTGTGCTCACCGGGATGTCTGCACGGGGCGCTGGCACCACAGGGCTGGCATCGAGGGGACATTGCTGGGAGGGGGAGACCCAGGACTGCTCCCCAAAGGGCACCACAGAAGGGGATGGCTACAGAAACAGGGATTTTGAGGGGCCTCCTACAGTAGGTTGGGCACCAGAGCTGATGGAAGAGCATTTTAAGGCCCGTAGCCATGCACCATCTCCTGTCATGGTCAGAGCTGGTGGTAATGGCTGGAGAAAGCTTCGACCTCAGCTCTTCCACGCAGTTTGGCACCACCTTCATGTGGCTGCATCCAGGTTCGGGGATGGTCCATCATCCATAACCTACACCCATTGCTCTCACACCTCTACCTTCATCCTACCTTGTACATGGCTGCACAAGGGGCAGGAGCAGAGCTGGTCCCAGCTCCACCTGTAAGGCCAGTCCTGTACCCTAAAGCCAAGGAGCTGGGCCGCGCAGAACATTAACAGCACACGGCCAGCAACTGGCTCAGCCCCAGAGAGTCCTGCAGCCATGTGCTGGTCCTCTCTGTGTGAAAAGGAAGATGGTCTAATTGACATCTAGCAGTGCTGACATCACCTAATGGCTTTTCTCCGTTCCTGAGTCCTTGCATTGGGCACACAGGACTGGCTGAGCTCCAGATTCAGGTACCTCTGTGCACTGCGCCCATATGAGCGTATTTGTGGTGCTGGTGCTGGAGCTGAGGGCTTAGTGCTGTAGCATGGATAACAGAGGCTCCCTGTTTTCAGCTGGGTAATTCTCTGAAGTCCATGAGTTCCAGCATCACGGTGTGTTTGTTTCCCAGGTGTCTCTTCACTCTTCTGCCATATCAGAGCACCACTGCTGCTAGTAGCCTTGGGGTCCCTGCTGTCCGGGCTGGTTGCTGTCCATGTCCTCACTGCAGGGGGACAAGACCCAAAAGGAGTGAAACAGCGAGTGGGACTCCCCAAGAGACCATCTGCACATGCATCAGATGCACACCAGGAAAGAATGCTTGTGGGGCACCACAAACCCACTGCTGCCCCTGCAAGGGCACCATGGAAATCAGGCAAATGAGTGTCCCCATGTCCCTTCCCCAGCCTGCGCTGTCCCTCAACGTATATTTGAGGGAGATGCTTCTGGTTTCCTGCATGTGCTGCCCAATAAAGCACTTGGAGTGTGAAGATTTATGCCTGTGTGTGTGACTGTTGGTAGAGCACGTGTGTACGTATGTGTGCAATTGCTGCTCACACACGTCGTAACACCCAGGTAAGTGTTTGTTCAAAGCTCTGTGCTTTTTGTACAGTGGGGCAGGAGGCGGGGGAGAAGAGAACTCGCTCTGGGAGCCCTTATGCGATTCCACACACAACAGGACTCTGCGCTTTCTCTATTTCCAAACAACCCTAAACGTAACCCTAACCGGAACGCTGAGCCGAACCCTAAGTAGGACCCTAGAAAACACGTACGGCGCCACTTTTACCCCATTAAAAAGTGCTCCCAACGGAAGCCTTTGGGTACACCTGAACACCCTTGGGGAGCCTTTACGCAGCCCCACACACAACACGACTGTGCTTTTCATGGCCATGAACTTCCAAAATGAAAACTATTCTGAACTGATGGTTTGCTCCACAAACATGCTGTTAGGGCTGCTTTTTTTGCAAACAAACGCCTCCTGAGAGAGGGAAGCACCCAGGAAGCGTGCCAGGAGGTACAGAAGCTCCAGGAAACCACTGAAAAATTGGGGGTGCTTGTCAAGCGGCTGGAGGAGATCATCCGCCAGGCCAGCGAGACTCCAGGGCCTCTGCCCAGCCA
>CM021789.1:567943-590597 GCA_011076525.1 Nettapus auritus
TTTTTTTTTTTTTTTTTTCTTCCACAAAGCCATTCAGGGCCTGGAAAGGCTGCCTCTGTCCCCTCGAACCAGTCCGGCTCGCCGGCACTGCTATGCAAATCGGGCAGAGCTTTTGCAGGCAACGTTGGGACCTGGATGTGCAGGAGCTGCCGGGGTAAGGCACTGCTGGGGCCGGTCGGGGCTGCTTGGAGAGAGGCAAAACGAGAGAGGAACGGGTAATTGGTCTCCGTGCTTAGCTAAGGGTCAGTGCAGGGTTTGGTGGCATGGTCGGCTTGCTTTTGCTCTCCTTTTTGCACCTAGGGATTGGGAAAAAAAAAAAACAAAAAAAAAAAATACGAAGGAAAAAAAAAAAAAAATGTTTGGGGGGGGGAAATGTGCTTTTTCTGTCTCTGAGTATTTTCAATTAAAATGTCTTAAATCTCCAGCTGGGGAGGGAAAAGGGAGTGCTCCCAGCCCAGCCGCATAGGAGCGAACAGCACCCGATGCCGTCGCTTCGGCTTCGCCAGCAAAACCCTGCCGGGAGCTGCGAGTGGGGCTCCGGAGGCAAAGTGCAGCTGCCTGCCTCCCACAGCAGCCCCTGAAACCCCCAAACCTCCCGGAGCCCCTTCCTCATGCAGCAAATTCAGCACCCCCGGGCGACCCCAGCACCCCCGCTCCCGGCGCGATGCCGCCGGCACGGTCGGAACCCGGCAGCGCTCACGCTGCTCACCGCCGCCGCCTCGCCAACTTTTAATTGTTTGAATTCCCAGCAGCATTTTTCTGCTGCTTCCTGTTTTCTCCTATTTTGGGAAATAATAATAACAGCGATGATGCAGCGAGTAGGGTTTTCGTTTTGGCAGCGGCCGTGCTGGGGTTTGGGGCGCAGGGCTGGGGACCGGCACCGTTTCCTTTGTCCGTGGGGCAGGGCAGTGATGGGTTAATACAGAAAAACCGGGCTCGACCTGGCCCATCCACACCAACCTGCCCCCTTGGCGTAATGGTGCAGGGCTGGTGGTGTGTTTTTTTTTTTTAATTTAATAGACTCATCAGTGCCGCTTGCGGGCCTGCCCGCTGCTGACGTTCGCCCCGTCTCTTTTCCTTTGCCAAACTTTTGCCGAGGTCGGGGGCTCGAGCAAACAAATAAATTGTGGTTTAGGGGATGGTGAAGTCAGCTCTGGAGGGGCTGGAGGAGGCCGTGTTGATCCCCCACACTGCAAACCGAGGGGAAGGTAAAAAAAGCAGCCATGTGCCTCTTTGTGAAGGGAATGAAAATGGGTCCCGGCGGCCACCAGCGTTGTGATAGGCATGGGCGCTGCTGGAAATGGGCACCCTCAGAACGAGGAAAATCAGCCCAAAGAGGAGTTTCAAGCACTGAAATGATGGGTGGAGGTGCGGCGAGGCGCTGGGGTGCTGCTGGCCCCAGCTGGGTGCCAGGGGGTGCTCCCAGGGGGCTGCAGCCCCCCCTGCCCCGGGGTGCACGAGGGCTGCGTCGTGCCCATCCCGTCCGGGCGTCTTGTCACCTGGTCGTGGCCAGTTTGGGGGAGGAATTAAAAATCTGGAATAAACACATGCTGACCTTCTGGTGGGACAGCCGGGAGCTGTCCTACGAGGCTTTTTGCCCCAGGCAGACCCCGAGGGTGATCCCGCAGTGGATCCTGGCCGTGCATCCCCATGGGTTCACCCTTGTTCCCGTTTCATTCCAGCGGCTCCCCCGGTGTGTGGGGCAAAAAGGCCGGCGTCGAAGGAGCCGTCCCTGATGCAGCCAGCCCGATGCAGCCACCTTCAGCTGAAGTTTTCACTCAGCTTCTTTAAAATAGGGAAAATGTGGTGAAAAAGCAAAAAGCAGGGACAGCATCAGCAGCACGGGGCGCAGCCCAAGCCAGCGTTCACCATGGCAGGTCGGGATCCCAACCTGGAGAGCTTCTCCCTGTGGCATCGCAGTTGATTTTCCCTGCCCATCGCTGTCCCCAGCCCACAGCCTGGGCTCTGTTGGGTTTTATTTCCCCGGGGGATGCCGCCTGCTTTTTGTGGTGGTCCCAAACCCGAGCCCGCTCCCAGCCACCGAGTGGTCCCCTGCTGCCAATGACACTTGCTAAAGACGCCGGACCCTTGGGTGGCTCAGCCAAAAACTGCCCCAAGGACACGGCGTTTGCCACGGGAATCTTCCCAGATGCAAACCCCACGCTCCGTGTTTGCACTCTGTAATTCCTCCCCTCTTGGCTCACAGCTCCACAAAGGCGCTGAGCGTGGAAAGCGTCGCACGGCAGAAATTTGGTGGGGTTAGGCGCTGGCCTGAGCCACGCTCAATGCTTTTTGGTTCCATTCCTTTTTAACTGCTGCCCTGAGAGCGGGTACCGTGGAAAAGAAACGCTGCCGAAGAGGTTGTGTTGTGTTTGAATTAATCATCCGCTTGTTTTTGTCTTTGCGAGAGATTTTAATGCAATCAGCTCCTCCAGAAAAGGGACAATAACAAAGCGTGGTAAATATATTGTCCTATGGCCACAAAACAAATCCTGTCAGGGAAATGGAATGAAGGGTTGAAAAATGGGGTTTCGGGAGGAAATATTGACCTGGCGTAAGAACAAATGGTATTTTTGCAGGGCGAGGAAAGCGAGCCTGGCTTAGGGCTACCTGGGGGCTGAGGAAAAGTTCCCCGAGCTGCTGAGAAGTGTGAACTGGGGCTGACTTTGCTGGCTGGAGTGTTTGCTACCGAAAACATTTGGGAAGTCCCCTTCTAAAGCAAAACAATTAAGACAGCCTGAAAAGCAAACAGTGAGGAGACACAAAGGGGCTTTCCTGAATCTATTTTTTGAGGGGACCCCACAAAGAACCCCGAATGTATTTGCGCCAAATCCCCTTTTCTTTTCGGGGCCCTGAATCGGGTCCTGGGTTTCGGGATCGGGGCGGTGTCACCGTGCAGGCATCGTGGGCAGGGGAGAAAGCCCCCAGCCCAGGGACATCGGGGCAGGAGGGACGGGCTCGAAGTGCCCCAGCACCCCTCCGCTTGCTGCTTCCCAGCCGCGTCGATCCGCAGCCGCGCTGCTCCCGCGGGGAAGTTGGGGCAGCAGTCACACTTTGCAGAGCCTCCGCTGGCTCCTGGGGGAAAGAAATGGGATATGAAACCCGCTTAAAATTTTAAGCAAGAGGGCTTCTACCAGGAGAATCCCCTCATCGGCAGGGGACGATGGCACAGCACCGCCGCAGCTGCTCCATCCCCTTCCCGTGTGCCCCATGGGTGCAGGATGCGGTGCTGAGCCCCGGAGCCACGGCGTTCCCGGCTCGCGCCGCCTGTGTGGCCGCCTGCGGCCGGTAAGAAGCCAACTTTGGGGCGTTTTCCAGCGCTGCGTGTTCCGCAGGTGTAAATGAGCGCACACAAAGTCCAGCGCCAGCGAGGGACCCGAGTCCTAAAGCGCGACTTCAATACAAATCCTTCAGCTTTGTTAAAGACATGCTAAATACCCCTGGGCACACAAGGACCTTCCAGGAGCCGGAGAATAGAGCCGGTTTGTTATGTAGCGCATTATCCAGCCTCAATTGCTTTATTTTTTTTAAATCCTACTTAATAGTATTAATCTGCAAGTATCTTTTATGCTCCTTTCCAAGATAGCCGCGGAGGCACGCCGGGCTTTCGCTGAAGGACTCGCTGCTTTTTCCTTCGAGGAACGGGCAGAGCGGCCCCGACCTTTGCACAAAATGCTCTCGGCTGATGCAAAAGGAAAAGTTAAAGCCGGGAGCAGCTGAGGGAGGCCGGGGAAGGAGTGGGCTGCAGAACTTGGGCTGGCAGCCGTGCCCCGCATTTGGGGGAAAAAGCTAGCCAAAAAGTCCAGAGCAAGCTCTGCTCTCCCTGCTCCCTCCCCGTTCATTTTATTTATCTTTTTCTTTTTTTACAGACTTCGGCAGCTCAAAGCTCTGAGGGGGAATTTTTTTTAAAAAAGGCACCCCCGCGCTTCTCTAATCGAGGTTGGATTTTGGCTTGGGCTGTAGCAACCGGGAGGAAAAATAAATTCCTGGGGATAAAAACGGCTCTGCGATGTGGCGTTGGAGGCACAAAAGTGTCAGCAACACGGCACAGATGAGGTTGGTTTAACACCGCTCTGAGCCTTTTAAACCACAAATTAATGAACTTGAGACCGACGCAATATTGACGGTGATCTTTCCTTCCTAATTTGCTTGCTCGTTCATTCGTTTTCCTGCTCGGTGCTCGCCGGGTCTGACAAGGGCTCCTCGCTCTGGGCCGGCTCAGAGGAGAGAGGTTGCGGTCCAGCAAGGTGGGTTTTAAATAATTTCTGGCAATCACATTGCTCCGCCAAAGCCGGGCTTAACGCCGCGGCGAGCTCCGACAGGGAGTGGGGAGAAGCGAGCTGCCGCTTTGGGGTCTTTTCTGGGGGAAAAAAAGGACTCGCTCGCATTTCTGGGGAGGATTACCAGCGAGGTTGGGCGGCTGTGCAAAGAAAGGAGGCAGCTGGAGGAAAGGGAGAGCCCGAACCCACAGGGCGTTCGTGCGGGATCCTCCTGGTTTCCTTTATTCTCCAACCAGGCATCCGAATTCCTCGCTTGGGAAGCGGCTCCTTCCCACAGGGGTGCCGTGGGTTCGGGTCCCCTCTGCTCTGAAGCTGTGCCAGCAGCGGAGGGGTTGGGATCGGCTTTCCCCGCTTTAATTCCTTTTCCCACTTCTCCCTGCTTTTGTGCTTAGGAAAACAGGCACGAAAGAGCGGTCCTGCGGTCAGTGGCTATTCAGGGGGATGTGGAGGCTGCGGATAAATATCTGCGCTTTGAAAAGAAGAGTATTTATTCTTTTTTTTTTTTTTTTTTTTCCTTTTCCATTTGTTATTATCTCTAAACGCAGCACTAAAAATACCTGGCAAGAGACCGGGCTTCAGGCTGGTGGCATCCTCAAACCGCCTGCTCTGAGCCGCTGCTCCTCTTTGTAAATTCAGCGGACGTCCCCCAGCCCCGCAGAAGTGATGTATTCATGTCCTTATTTTATAGAAATGTTATAGATTTCCTATAATCAACTTCTCTGGCTTTTGCTAAAGGTTACTTTGGGGCCTTTTTGATTTTTAAACAGAACAAAGAGATGGATTTAGCCCTCCTTGATTTAAATAAAAGGTGTCAGGACTTTTAGGGCACAAAACACGAGGACGAGGAGGGCTTGCGGGCAGCAGAAGTGGCCGCCTTCTGCTTCCAGAGCGGCAGCAATTATCTAAATTACCTGAATTATCTGAATTATCCTTACGTCTCCCACGGGACGGGATACCCAGCTCGAAAGTGGGACCACCAGAATAGCGCTGGGGCAGGGGAGAAAACCCAGCCAGCGTAGCACAGCCGGGGGCAAGGTGGGTAGGGAAGGGTTCACGGGAGGAAATCGGGGAATTATCGGGGTGCCCACACTCTGCAGTACCCAACAGGGATGGATTAATCCCAGATGTGGCCTCTGCACAGCGTGGGGACAGGGCAGGAGGGTCCCAGCCAGCGCGCAGTGCCTGTGGGTGCCTCTTGAAATCCCAATTTTAGCCATGCTGAGCCTTGTCCTTCAGACATTATCCCCTGCGCAAAAACTTTTTGGGACCGGCCTCATCCTAGTGAAAAGTCCATCGGGTTGATTCCCACGAACCTTACGGGTCTTACAATGCCAAATGGAAATTTTTGTGCTTTCAGGTTGAGCCCAGACCAGCAGCGTCGCAGCTGGGGAGCCGAGCAGGCGTGTGCCGTGCACTTTGGTGGAGGACACATGTCGGAGAGGAGGCACAGACCTGTGGTAGGTGTTTTGGGGGACCCATTGCCCCCAGAGCTTTTCCCAAACCAGGGGGATGAGGTAGGCAGAGCCCATTCTCAGCCTCGCCGCTGCATGCGGCCACGGGTGCTGCGGCTGCCTGGGGAAGCAGAGGGCGTTTGCTGCCACATCGCCCTTTGGTGCTGTGCAATGCGTCATTTTTTGGTGCCCAGCACCTTGACAATAAACGTGGGGAGCAGCCCAGGTGCCTGAGGCGATGCTCCCATCCCCGTGGCCTGGGGCGATGCTCCCGTCCCCATCTGTGTCAGGAAGGAAATTTTCCCTTCTCTTTTTTGGGCTGGAGCTTCCAGGGCAGTTGGGATCTCTCACCCGTGGCCAGCTACGCCATGGAATGGATTTAAGAGCTGGAAGGTGCGCACAGACGCAGGGAAATTGCTGGGGAGAGGGGAATGCTGAAAAAATTCACCCTCTGTGCCCCCTCCGTAAGAGGTCTCCAAAAGGATTTGGGGGTTAATCCCCCCGGGCTCCCTCGGAAGGTCGGGGAGCTGCCGGGATCCTAGGGGATCTGCACAAAGCCGCACCGGGAAGGTTCAGGCTGGGCACTGGGAGAAATTCCCTCAGCCCGGCTCTGGTGAAGTTGGTTCCCCATTGCCTGTCGGTGTCCCGGAGGAAAATCCCCTCGATATTAGGCTTCAGCTTGTGGCTAGCCCTGAGGAGACAAGGTGGATGGGCTCGATTGTACCCAAAGATCCCCCTAACGGAGCCGTCCTGCTCTTTTGGGGCTGTGTGGGGTTTTCTGCAGGGCCTTTATGGAACTTATGGAACCTGGGGGTTTCCCCCGCACAGCTGAGGAAACCGAGGCACGGAGCGAGCCGGCGACATCCCCAGCACCTGCTGCAAAACCCCACAATCAAACCAGGCTAAGTCCAGCTGGGGACACCCAAGACGTGGCCTTGACTCCTCCGAGCACCCCAAAACCATCCCAAAGCCGGTCTCCATCCTCACCGGGCCCCCCAGCCCCGCTCAGCCCCACCGGCTGCGGCCCCACGGCCGGGCGAGCCCGGCGCAGCGCCCCGGGGGGCGGAGGGGAGCCCCCACACAGCCGCACCGTGTGAATTAACCAACTTTGTTTTCCACCAGGCTTTTCCCTTAATAGCCGTCCCCCTCCCCCTCGCTTTTGCCGGCGTTTGAGGAGAAGTGAGGCGTGAGAGATCCTTTGGAATAATGAGGTGTAATTAGCCCTGGCAGCTCTTATCTTCCACTCCCCCCCCCCCCTTAATTAATTTTAAATAAAAAAAAAAAAAAAAAAGGGAAGAAAAGGGGGGAAAAAAAGGGGGGGGGGGGGAAGAAAAGGAAGGTGGAGAGAGAGGGAAGCGAGAAAAAGTTGGGAGCCTCGACCGGCTCCATCCTGAGCCCCAAGCATCCCTTGGGAGTGGTACGGGGTGGCCACGGAGCCTCCTGGACCTCTCCTTTCCCATCCAGCCCCCGATTTACTCCCCTGCCTTTAATTCCCACCTGCGGCATCGCCTGGCAAGGCGGCTGCGGTGCTGGGGGGAGCTGAGCCGGGCAGGATCCGACCACGGCCGTGCTGCCTTCGGCCTCCCCGTCCCTCCCGCCTCGACCCCGCGTCCCCGCGCCTGACCCGCTGCCATTCCCGCCCGGCCCCTGATCTTTCGTACCCGTGACCCTGATCTTCAGGCTGACAGGCTGATGGATGGGCAGCGCCCCGGTGATTTACCGCGTCCTTTAATATTTGGCCGGGCGGCCAAGGCCCTTGGGCAGCCAGCGGGGCTGGGGGGAGATGGCCGGGAGATTTGTCAACCTTTGAGGCGGGGAGGCGGGAGGGAGGAAAGTGCCCTGTCTGTCCGCGGTGATTTATACACGATCGCTGTGATTAAATTGGCCTTAGCTAATGATAACTAACTAGTCAGGGGCTGACCTTTCTCTGACAATGGAAGGGGGCCGGGAGCCACGCTGCTGCAGGGTGTCTAATGGGGATGTTTCCTCAGCCAAGACACCACTTTTTTTTAAAATACATATATCTCTTTTTTCCCTTAGAAATGGTTTCCTGCCCGTCACTGTGTACAAAGCTGCAGGACGCCGCACGCCCCCTCCCAGGGACCGAGCATCCCCCGCTGTGCACCCCGGCCGCCTCCGCGGGGCCGCATCCAGGTACCTTGGCCCCAAAGGACTGCGGGAAACAGGAGAGGTGAGGCAAGTGGGATGGGTGGATTTCATCGGGGGCATGAGCCCGCTTCCAGCAGGAAGCCTCGGCCGAGCTGGACGGGGCCTGGGGCTGTGCCGAGGTGGGCTCAAGCCTGGAACATCCCGGCTCTGCAGGGCTGAGGTGCTGCCCATCCACCCCCAGCCCCAAATCTGGCCCTCCGTGCCTGCCTCCCTCCCTCCATCCCTCCGTCCTTCTATCCTTCTCCATCCCTTTCTCCCTCCCTCTCCATCCCTTTCTTCCTCTTTCCCTTTCCCTCTCCATCCCTTCCTCCTTTCTCCATCTCTCCCCTTCCCCTCCATCACTTTCCCTGTTCATCCCCATCTCTCCCCCACTCGGGCTCCGACCCCATTCCCATGGAGGACACAGCCGTGTCGCCCTGCCGAGCCACAAAGGGTGAATTTGAAATGATCAAAATGAGCTTTTCCACCTTAAATCATTTTTTTTTTTGACTCATCTCTTCCCTAAAAAAAATCCCACAGCTCTTGAGAGAAAGCCTCTGACCGCCCCCAGGTTGGGCATTTTCCCCACCACGACCCTTTACGCAGCGTTCTCCAGTCTCTGTTTTTTTTTGTCCCGTTTCAGCCGCTTGTTGGTGTCATCACCCCCGGATCACTCCCCGGCCAGAAAGCCTCCTCAAGACATCCCCAGAGACCCTAACGATGTACCGGTGGCCGGAGCGAAGGGGAAAAGGGACCAAAACCCACCGGGACCGGCCGCCTCAGTGTGCCCCGTGCCCCCGGCCCCATGGATAATAGCGGGGCTGCGGGGGCGATTTCACGGAGATTAACCCCGCGCCTTGCGCCGGGGCTGCCGCTGCCCTCAACAACGCTCCCCGAGTGTATCAAAGGCGGATTACAGATATATTAGCCCCGTGGCCGGATTTATTAGCGGCAATTTATCACGTGGAGGCAGCCGGGGAGGGTGGAAGGCCAAGGGAAGGGGCGGAGGAGCCCGGCCTCCCTCCGGGGACCCGCAGCTTTGGCGGGGAGGCCCTGGTTGAATTTTTGGGATGGGAGCCGTGCCGGGGTCGGTGTTTTCTTCCAGTTCCCCAAGGATTTTGGTGAAGGTTGGGAAAAGGCAGCTCGAGGCGAGGAAGAGGGGAAGCCTTCGGCCTCGCCACGCACCATGCTGCCCCTCCACACCTCCCCAGGGCTGGGGAGGGGAGATGGGCGCCCGGCACCGCTCTGGGAGGGCCGGAGGTTGCTGAAGCACCTCGGGGCTGGGGAAGTCGCATGGGGCACACCCACGGGGCACACGGCGTGTGGCACACAGCCTCTGCCGGGCACCACACCGATGCCACCAGAGCCTGGCAGCCACCCCAAGCTCCCCCAGCCCCTGCGGTGCGGGGACACCCGGCTCCGGGCGCGCGGCTCATCGGGGGAATGAGCCTGGAAGAGGTTAAAGTGGGGCGAGCGGGGAGAGAAGCCTCGGAACGGGGCGTTTTAATGACATTCCATTAAAGCTCCCTTTGGGGCCAGCGCGGCCGCCATGTGCTCCACATTCTCATGGTAATTATGAGACATCTGTATAGAGGCTCTTTTCTCATCAAAGATGGCTCTCTTCAAAGACACTCCTGGGAAACCCTTCACCTCTGACCCGGGGGGTCAGCGCTGAAACAGTGGCTCTATAGTGCGCGTTACTGTAAAGCCGAGTATCCTTTTTCCTCCGCTAACCTGACCAGGTCCCGGCTTTTCATGCGGGCCCGCGTTGAGCCGAGGGGGTGGGAGGCACCGGTTCGGGGACGGGCCCCCCCTCCGGCGCTCGCCGTTTCGGCAGCCTCGGCCACGGGTGCCGCCGCCGCCTGCGCTGACCCTGGCCGTGGCGATCAAAGCAGGAAGAAAAGGGTTTTAATGAGCGGGGCCGGGGCGGCGTTCTCCCTTCCCTTGCGCTGGGGAAGGGGGGACCCCGACGTCCTCCTCCCTGCTGTGCCATTGCAAATCCCACCCCGGCTCCTGCGCCAAGTCCCTGGGGGCGATTTTTGGGGGTCGGGATAAGAAAACTGCCCTCTCTGAACGGCGTCCCCGGTGCTGGGGATGTGCTCCGTGGTGCCACCGGGCTCAACGCCGGTGCTGCGGCGTGGCGAGGCCGCCCCATGTCCCCACATCCCATGGGGACATTTCCACCCCAAGTAGCATCACCGCCCTCAGTGTCCCCAAGGTGCCACCTTCCCGGGAAGGGGACAGTGGGGCGGAGGGGACGGGTGCCCTGCAGCCCCCCCGGGTGGCTCCGTCCCTCCGGCACGGCAGCGGCGCACGATCCCCGCGGCCCTTTCCAATAAGTGGCAAATGATTCTTCGTCCTGTCGCTCCCCGGCGGCAATAAACCTTAATCACAATGAAGTCATTTGATTTCCGCGTCCTGTAATCGCGCGGCGATTTGGCATTAATTAATGAGCACTTACGGGAAGGGACGGCTGCGGGAGAGAGCGCTGCGCTTTTGCAGATGACGGATGGCCTCCAGCGCCCACCGAGCCTCCCGGAGCCCGGCCTCGCACCCAGCCGGGACGTCCCAACAGGGCATCGAGCCTAACGAAGCACCCGGCTAATGAGGAAAGGGAAAGCGGTGCCAAGAGGAGGCCGGGGGACCTTTTATTTTCGGGCCCAGCATGGGTGCTCCCCCCCCATCCCCATGGCTGGTGGATGGGGCTGGTTGGGGAAACTGAGGCACAGAGTGGGAACAGGGAGGTGGAAGGGGGCATTTCTTTACTGCAACCCCCCCCCTAAAGGGACGGGGATGTCCCGGCGGGGTGGCTTTGGGGTCGGGGCCGGGGGTGCTGGAGCATGGTGTTGACTCAACAGGGAATTAAGCTCGTTAGAAACCAGCGGGGTCTGCGGGGGGAGACCCCGGGGGCGTGAAATCCTTCACTCAACCCCCTCCTTCAGCCCCAGAAATGGGGCCGCATAGCCCAAAACGGCCGCTCCCTGGGAAGGAGACCTCGCTGCTGGTCTGCCGGCGGTGTTGTGGTGGATTCTCTAGTGTCTCATACAAGGGTTGGGCTGGGTTCCCCCGCTCTCCAAGGACGGGTCCCAAATCCAATCGACCTCCATCCTGACCCCGTCCCCAGCCGTGCTCGGCCCTGTTCCATCCCATCTGATCCCTGCCGCTGGCGCAGGATTGTTCCCTTTGTGCCGGAGACTCCCCGAGTCTGCCGCTCCCCCGCAGGCGGCTTGGCATCGAACCCTTATTATTCTCTTGTCAATTCGATTTTACGAAGTCTTCATATTTTGCGGAGGGCGTTCTCCCTGCCTCGTGGGAATACCTCCCATACAATTAGACCCGGCAGAGTGGCAGGTTTTACAGAGCCACCACCAAATCCACGCGGCTCATTTGGAGCCCTCTCCTCCCCTTCCCGGGTGGGTTCAGAGCCACCGATGGCTTGGAGGTGGTGGAGACCCCTCTGGTGCACGGCTGCCCCCCCCCCCCCCCCCCCAGATCTCCCCAACGCCCGGCTCAGAGCTGTGTGTGCCTCAGTTTCCCCAGCAGTGCAGAGCCAAATGTCCCCTGGTGCCACCACAGGAGGTCAAGGGGTGCGCTGGGGACTGGTGGCACCCCCAGATAACGGGATGGGGATGGGAAAAGGGATGGGATGGGATGGGATGGGATGAGGGTGAGAATAAGGATGAGGATGAGGATAAGACCAGAGAAGGGATGAGGATAAGGATGAGATGAAGACTGAGGCTGAAGATGAGGATGAAGGTGGGGATGGAGCCGGGAAGAGGAATGGGAATTCAGCCCATCAGGACCCCCAGGCCCTGTGCAGGGAGCTGGGGAGCAGCACGGGCACCCTGGGGGCTCCTCCGGGGGCTGCTGCCACCCCCATGGAGAGTCCCTGCCTGCGTGCCGGCCGATAAATCCTCCCATCGTATATAAGCCACCCGAGCGCCAGGGTGCCGGGTTTTGTCTGGTGCCTTAATGTCAGCACTGTAAATTAGCTCCTGGCACCGAGGCGACCTTGACGAGTTCTCCCCGAGCAGGGCTGAGAGCCGGGAGGGGAGAGGAGCTGGAAGGGGGGGACACAGCTGCCCCGTCCCCAGCCGTGCCTCAGTTTCCCCAGAGCAAGGCGGGCTGATGCAGGGTGGGCACAGGCTGCTGGCACTCCTCAGAGCCCAGCCCACGGGGTGCTGAGCCCATGGGTGCTGCCTGAGCCCCCCGTCACCACAAGTCCCCCCCTGCCATGCTCCCATGGGGATGCCAGGCCCCAAGGGACGAAGGCTCCGTGTCCCAGGAAGGCGTCTCTGCGGCGGGGTCCCGCTCCTGGCTGGGCAGGGGTTAAGGAGCCGTGCACACAGGCTCCCCGTGGCAGCCCCTGCGCATAGCATCTGGCTACTGACCGCAAACTTACCTCCCAATTATCGATCCCCGGCCCCGCCACGCGCACGCGTGCACGTGGGGGCACCCACGGGGCATGCACGCGACACACGTGGCGGCGCGCTCACGCCCAGCACCGGCTTTCCACGGCCTCGCGATCGAGCTTGGCCACCCCTCGCACAACCGCCACGAGGCCCCCGCTTCCCAGATTGTCCTGACAAGCGGTTCGCACCTCGCGGGTCCCTCCGACAGCCGGGCAGCGCCGCGGCAGATGGAGCCGGCAGTCGGCGCGGCCAAATGGGGAGCGGGCTGCGGGCGGCCGTCCTGGCCGGGTGCTGGAGCCGGGCGCTGAGCTAACGGCAGCCAAGCAGCCACTTAATCGATCCATCGAGAATTTATCTGCTCCCCGTCCCCGAGCCGAGCCGTTGGATCGTCTCCAATTAGTTAAAATTAGAAGCCGTCGGCGCGGCTCTGGTCTCACGGGGAGGGGAATCGAGGTGTTGGTTGGTGTGGGAGTGTGCACGGGTGTGCATGCATGTCCACGGGTGTGCGTGCATTTGCTTGGCTGTGCATGGCCGTGCATGCATGTGCACAGGCTTGTGTGCATGGTTTGCATGCGTTTGCATGCATGCCCACGGTTTTGCATGCACGTGCATGGCATTTCATGGATGTGCATGGCTTTGCACGTGTGTACATGGGGTGTGCATGCATGTGGGTGGGTGTGTGTGTGCGTGCATGTGTGTGCCCATGTTTTTTATGTTGCAGCACTGCCGGGGGTGGAGGACGGCTGTGCTGAGGGTGCACCTGGACGTTAGGTGCATGCGTGGGGCGGACGGGGGGGGGGACAGACAGACACGGGCACGCTGCTTTTACATGCAAATAGACGAGGTGCTGGGGGGAAAGGGAATTGAAACAGCCCCAGGTGGATAATGCGAGGCAGCAATTTCATACCTTCCCTGGACGTATTATCCATTATTAGGGGAAAAAAAAAGGGGGGGGGGGAATAAAACAAGCGGGGAAGGCTGCATCGTGATGTGTGAAACGGCTGCGCCCACCCCCCACGCTGCTCTACCCGCACTTGGCTGCTTAAAAGTGGCTTTTTTTTGTTGTTATTATTTTTAATTTCCACCACCAGCCCACCCCCCCAGTCTTGGCTCCCCGCACCGACCCTCCCCATCTCTGATTGACTTTGAGTGACGGCTCTGCCCATCATCTGAAGCGGTGCCTTCGCCCAACAGCTCCTGCATCCGCGGCGCTCCCTCCCCGGCGATGCGATTTGGGTTTTTTTTCAGCACAAATCTGCACCGAAGCCGGGCTGATTCGCCACACCGAGCCCCGGCCGAGGGGGCGAGCCCACCCCACAATAACTTTTCCCCGTGGCCTTTTCCAGCTCGCCCTCGAAGGGAGCCCAGCGCCCCTTTTCGTGGTGCTCAGCCGCCCGTAACTCAGCCCCGCGCGGTGTTTGCCTAAAATATTTCCCCCCCGGACGTTATTTATGGAAGGGTCACATGCGGCTGGGCCCGCGTCCTTTGGTTTGAAAAGGCCATTTTTGACTTTTCTCTAACGGGCTTTTAAAAACCTGCAATAAAACATGGGCGGCTGCGCGCGGGCATCGCCACGGCCCGCAGGAACGCTGCAGGCTGGGCTGCACTGGGAGAGGGTTGGGGGCGTACTGGGAGCATACTGGGATCACGCTGGGAGTATACTGGGATAGGGCTGGGGGTAAACTGGGATGAAACTGAGGACTGTACTAGGACCATGCTGGGGGTGTACTGGGATTGGCCCAGGGGAATACTGGGAATGGAATGGGGGAACACTGGGACGAGCGTGAGGGCTGTACTGGGATCCAACTGGGGAGAATACTGGGATAAAAGTGTTGTTGCTTTTTTTTTTTAGGTGGGAAAAAGGGAAAAAAATGAAATGAAATGAAATAAAGTAAAATAAAAATAAAATAAAATAAAAAAGAAATAAAGTAAAACGAAATGAAATAAAAAGTAAAATAAAAAGAAACTATAAATAAAATAAAATAAAATAAAATAAAATAAAATAAAATGAATTGAAATGAATTAAAATAAAATAGAATAAAGTAAAATAGAATAAAGTAAAATAGAATAAAGTAAAATAGAATAAAATAAAATAAAATAAAATGTAAAATAAAATAAAACCAACCCATGAGTCAGAGCGAAGGAGCTCGTTGCCTCACCAACAATAAGGAAAAACATTAAAAACATGAGGATACGCTGTTTGGTCGCTCAAGGGAGCAAGAAGAAACGAATTAGGATATAATATAGGTTTTATTTTATTTTTATAAATAGTCCACACCTCTCCCTTCGCCCGGCCCCGCGCCCGGAGCCTCCCATGTCGCTTCGGGCGCTCTGCCGCGCCGATCCCGACCCTGCCTCAACGAGAGAGGGGGGGAGCAAAAAAATAAAATAAAATAAAAAGGAAGAAAACGGAGAAGCCACCCCCAGATCCCCGTCCCGTCCCCAAGGCCACTGCGGTCGCGAGCCCCCGGGGGGGGGGTGTGGGGGGGTCACTGCATGGGGATGTAGGGCCAGCTGAAGGTGGACCCCGCGAGCAGCATGTCGCGGATCAGGGTCTCGATGGGGGTCTTGCCCACCAGGCGCACGAAGAAGAGCTGCTCGATGACGGGCGCCGAGACGATGCGCAGCGAGGGCAGGCGCAGCAGCAGGCGGCCGAAGCGGCTGGGCTGGCTGGGGTGCTGGCTGCGCACGTACTCCTCCAGGGCGCACTGCGACTTCTCCTGCACGCTCTCCACGTGGCCCAGGTCCGACAGCCCCACGGCGTCTGCGGGGAGGGGGGCGTCAGCGGGGAAGGAGACCCCTGCCCCCCCGCAGCCACCCCAGGGTCCCCAGCCACGCGGAGAGGAGGAAGGGGAAACTGAGGCACGGAGCCCCGAGGGGATCTGGGGGGGCTGGTTGGCCACGCCTCCTTTTGGCTCGCAGGCCCCGCCCACATGGCCACACCCACTCAGGGACAATAGCCCCGCCCACACGGCCCCACCCTGCTTAGCCCTTCCCCTTCCAGCCCCACCCCATTTAACCGCACCCCATTTAACCCTGTCCTGCCCTACCCTGCAATAATTAGCCATCCCGAATTTAACCACGCCCCCAATTTAGCCCCGCCCACTCCCTCCCAGCCCTTTAGCCCCTCCCACCCCACTCCATCCAGCCCCTCACACCCACTCCCAGCCACCAACCACGCCCTCTTTTACCCCGCCCCCTTTACCACACCCCATTAAGCCCCGCCCAAACCAATTCCATTAAGCCCCGGCCCCACCCCATTTAGCCCGTCCCACCCCTCCCCAGCCCATTCACTCCCAGCTCACCCAGCCCTACCCATTCACCCCCACCCTGTTTAGCCCCGCCCTATCAGAACCACACCCCATTAAGCACCGCCCACAACCACACAATTAAGCCCCGCCCCTTGCCCCACCCCATTTAGCCCCGCCCATTCCCATCCCTTCCCTGCACTCCCACCGTTATCCCATCACCCCCGCCCCTTTGGACCCCCACCCATAGCCCCACCCCCCCACAACCCCACCCCTCGAGACCCCGCCCACCGTGACCCCACCCACCGAGGCCACGCCCACCGAGGCCACGCCCCCCCCCTCACCGGGCGAGAAGAGCGCCACGGCCTTGAGGCAGGCGTACTCGGCGGCGTCGACGTGCAGCGCCTTGAGCTTCTCCACCTGCTCCTGGAAGACGCGGATGTGGTCCATGAAGGCCACGACGCGGTCGGCGGCCATGGGGGCGGCGTGGAGGCCGGCGGCAGCCAGCAGCGGGGCGGCGTGCAGGGGCAAGGCGCTCTGCGCCGCGTTGAGCACAAAGAGCTCGCTCCAGCCCAGGCGCAGCAGGGCCACCTGGTCCGAGAGCTGCAAGTCCGGGAAGAAGGGGATGCCCTTGGCCCACTCGATGGCGCTGAAGAGGAGGCGGGCGGCCAGCTCGCAGATGCTCTCGATGCCCACGACGCTGCTGGGCTGCAGGCACTGGGCGCCGTAGCGGGCGGGGGGATAGGGCTCGGCGCGTAGCAGCAGCGAGATGAAGCCGCTCAGGTAGCCGTGGCCGCCGTACGGGTCCCCCGGGGCCAGCGGGTACTGGCCGGGGCTGCTCTGGGCGTGCGCCATGCGGCCCCGCTGCACGGCTGCGGAGTGGAGCAGAAGGTCAGCACTGTGGTGCTGAGCCCACGGTGCTGCTCCCCGAACCCTCCCCGGGGCTTACAGACACGAGGATGGGGTGCAGAGAGGGGATGGGGCACCCCAAAGGGCATGGGGTGGAGAGAGGGGATTAGGGTGTCCCAATGGGAATGATGGGGTAACCCAATGGGAATGGGCTGCAGAGAAGGGACGGGGCACCCCAAAGGGCATGGGGTGGAGAGGGGGGACGGGGTGCAGCAAGGGGAATAGGGTGTCTCTATGGGAATGGGGTGCCCCAAAGGGAATGGGGTGCAGAGAGGGGATGGGGTGCCCTAATAGGAATGGTGTGCACTGATGGGAATGGGGTGCAGCAAGGTGGCCAAAAAGGAAGGGTGCAACAGATTTGTTGGGCCTGAATGCAAGCATTTGGGGTCAACACCTTCTTCAAGGAGCTTGTGCTAACAAGGGGCCCAGGGGTGCCTGCGACCAGAGGGGGGGTGCACAGGAGCTTCCCTCCATGTCCCTGCTGCCAATCCCCGAATTTCTTGCCATTTGGGATTAAAACCCCGACGGATTAGCCAGGAGGGTGGGCCGGGCTACAAGGGGCGCCCGTCTGCCCAACACGGCTGCAGCTGAGCTTGGGGTGTAAACAGCCCCCAAAATAAAACAAAATAAAACAAATCGGGGGTTGGGGTTGCACCGGCCAGATCCGTGTGGCGGGTGGGGGTCCTCGCACCTCCTCCCCGGCCCCCTGCTCGCCCCCGGCATCGCCACCCCCCGCCGTGGGGGCAGGCCCTGAGCGGGGCTTAGCCTAATGCGGCGTGACAGTCCCAAGTGTCATCCAGCGGTCGGGATCACCCCTGCGGCCGGCCCCGCTCCTGGCTTCCCTGCGGGCACCGGGTGCCCCAGGAACCCCTTGGCTCCTCCTGCCCCAGCTGCTTCCCAACCCCTCGGGGCGCAGCGTGCGGCCCAGTGCTCCTAAACGTTCCCAAAATGCTCCCAAAATACTCCCAAAATGCTCCCAAAACGCTCCCTCTACTCAGTGTCACCCTAGTGGGGTGCAGCCTGGTGCTCACCTTGGGTGCAGCCCTGTTTGCACCTCTACCAGCCCCAAACCCTCTTTGCGTCACCCCAAATCTCCACTGCAGCACCAACGAACCCCGTTTGCATCATCCCAAACCCTCACTGCCGCACCACCAGCCCCAAAACATATTTGCATCACCCCAAAGCCCCTTTGCACCCCCCAAAGACCCTTGCACCACCACCAGCCCCAGCACCACCAAGTATTTGATTTATTACAGCAGCGATCCCAGCCGAATTTGCTGCCGCAGGAGGAAAAAGCCACCGTGTGAGTCCAAAGGGGGTGACTTCGCACCCACTGAAACCCTTTTTTGCCCTTTTTCAGGCAAAAACTTGGTTCACCAAAACACCTAAGTGCCGCTCACTCGGCCTGGTCGCCAGGATCGCGAGCGAGCCGTGTGTCTCACCCCGCGTGAGTTCCTGATGGCCAAGGTTTAATCCACCTCTCCAAGCTAAATCCTGCCCCGCTTTCACCCAGGACATCCTCCAGGAATGAATTCAGCCCAACCCAGACAGGTGCCAGGAGGGTTTCGGGGCCCACGGGGGCGATGCCATTAGGGGCAACCAGATGGGGAAACCGAGGCACGGAGCCACGGCCGAGCTCCTTGTGCCGAACCCCAATCCGCAGCACAGCCAGGGAGAGCACAGGCAGCGGCAGCTGCTTGTGGCAATTGCTTTTTCTGAATTAAAACAAAGGGAAAAAAACAAAAACAAAAACAAAACAAAACAAAACAAAACAAAAAGAATCCAAAACCTGACCCCAAACGACCCCCTGAGAGCCAGTGCCCGGCGCAATCCACGCAGCACCGGCACCAAGCATGCGGGAACACACTGAGCCGACGCGCCGAGATGGCGAAACCGGAGGGGATGTAATACAGGTTCAATAAATTTAATACAGGTTCAATAAATTTAATACAGGTTCAATAAAACCTCAGGTGCAGCTCAGCAGATCTCAGTGCTGGGGCTTTGCAGTGCTCGAGCAATGTTAATGTTAATTATCAGCCCCAAACTAAGCTGTGGAATTTATTTAGTTTTTTTGAATAGCCCCGAAATCTCTTTAGGTCTTGGAGACAACCTGAGCGGGGTCGTGGATCCGTACGGGTGCCACCAAACATTTCTCTAGAAATGAACATCGAGCTCCGGGAGCGGCTTCTCCCAGCATGGCCGCTTCCCTGTGAGGTTTCTCGAGGGAAATGGGGTTAAAACCCCGTGTTTTGGGCAGCCCCGGCGTGAGCTGTGAACGCCAGAAATCCTGGGGAATTTGTGGGATTTCTGCTGCGGGAGCTAATCCCCAGCTCCGGCTGCACAGAGGTCGGCTGCAGGCGGCTCTCCCCGCGCACAGGACCTGCGGACATGCATGGTGCCAGCAGCCTATTTTTGGGGGGGGGAGAAAAGCAAAAATTAGGCTCGAGCCCATTTGGCCACGCTCCTGGGGCTCCACCAAGCACGAGGAGGACTCGTTCCTCACCGGAGCGGGGCTTTTGGGGACGATCGAGCCATTTCCAGGTCCGGCCGCAGCGAGGAGCAGGGGATGAGGCCGATCGGCCGTGGCGCGGCTCAGTGCGTGCTCTGCGGCCGTCCCAAAGAGCCCTGACCCCAAACCCCAACCCCAAACCCAGCCGGTGCCCCACCGCAGCAGCCCCTCTCCTCCTTCCCTTCCAGCCAACGCCGGCACGGTCGCCTGCAACAGATCTCACCCTCACCAGAGCCGTTTAAATACACAGATATTTTTTAACGTCATGTTGATTTAAATGCTGAGAAATTCCCCCAAAAGCCCCAGCGCCGTGTGTGCAGCAGGGACCTCACGGGCTGAGCCCCCCCAGGGGACCGAGGTGACAAATTTCCTCCGGAGGTGGCAGCGGGGACGGCGGCACGGGGACACTCAGCACCTCCAACCCGCGCCGATGCCAATGCCCCAACTCCTCTATTTCCCATTATATTTGTGCAAATTGTCTATTTCCCATCATTTTGTGCAGTTCCTCTATTTCCCATCATTTTTGTAATTCCTCTATTTCCCATCTTTTTTTTTTTTTTTCAAATCCTTTTCCATCATTTTGTGCAATTCCCCTGCTTCCCATCATTTTGTGCAATTCCTCTATTTCCCATCTTTTTTTTTTTCAAATCCTCTTTTCCATTATTTTGTGCCATCTCCCATTATTGCTTACAATTCCTCTATTTCCCATCATTTTTGGTGATTCCTCTATTTCCTGTCATTTTGTGCGATTCCTCTGTTTCCCATCATTTTGGGTGATTTCTCTATTTCCTATCATTTTGTGTGATTCCTCTATTTCCCAACATTTTTGACGATCCTCTATTTATTTCCCATCATTTCATGAAGTTCCCCTATTTCCCATCACTTTGTCCAGCTCCCGTTTCCCATCACTTCGTGCCATTTCCCCATTTCCCATCCTTTTCCACGAGCCGGGGCGCGATGCCCTCTCCCGCCGGGCCGGTGGCTGCTGCTACGGGATCTCTCCCGCAGCCGCTGCCCGGATTTTGTGCCTCGGTTCCCTTTTAAAAATTTTTAAATTCTAAAACCAGCAACTTCGCAGATGGGAGCGTGGCTGCAGGCGTTCCCAACTGTTGCCGAAGGGTGCAGGCAGACAGCAAACCCTTCTCCTGCCTAATCCTGCCCTCGAGCCGCCGCCGCGAGGGCTCGCTTCCTGCGGCCCATGGCACCCGCACGGCGACAACGCGGGAAGAAAAGGGACGGGGACAAACCCCCGGGCTTGGAGCAGCGAGAGGAACACCCTCGGTCCTTCAGGCAGCGCGTGATGTGGGTGAACAGTTTGCAGCTTGGGCGACGGAGGCAAAATCAGCCCGAATTCAACGGGAAAGGCCGCTGTCGAGCCGGCCGGCCACCGGCGAATAAATCTCCCATTCGGCAGCAAACGCACAGTACAGGGGGGTTCGGCCGTCTGAGCAGAGCCTGGGCCACCGCTGCAATTATTTACAATTAATTAATGAGTCGCCAGCCCCGTGCCCCGGCACGGAGGACGTCGCGCGGTTCGTTCGGCGGCGGAGCTGCAGCGCCGAGCTTTCGGCTCGTGCCAGCCCCAGCGCTTCGCCGTCGCCTGCTCGCCCGAATATGCAATTTCAGGCTTTAAAATGAAATAAAATCAAGCAGCGAAGGAATCACCACCTATTTCCAAAGCTGCTGATTTAGGAAGAATAAAAAATAAATAGGAGAAGCAAAATGTGATCATGGGGCTCGGTTCGAGTCGGACGAGGCAACGGCACACGCCGTACTGCCACTGGTTGGAAATGCGATTTTAATCCCGGTCACGCTAAGTATTAGAGCAGCTAATTCAGTCTAATTAACTTCAGATTTGCCGGACACTCCTCCCAAAAGCCAAATTCCTAATCTTTGAAAGAATATCTGTATTACTGCCCTCTAATCCCCTGTTCTTTTACCAACCGCGTCCCTGCTCTGGGCGGAACGGGGAGGAAGGCGAAGCCGCTCACGGCTCTGCGCGGACACGGACCCGTAAATGGAGCAGGAGCGAAGCCCGAAAGAGCCCCAAAGTTGTCAGGAGTGGGCTCGTTGGGGGCAGAGCGAAGCCAGCCAAGGAGCGGGGTCCCTCCGGGCAGCCTTGGCTGCGGAGCTGGGAGCAGAAGGGCACCGGGTGCCGCGACACTCGCCGGCCCCGTTTGCCCTAATTAAAAGCCAGGCAAAGCGCTGGGGTTCGTACTTCCCCCCGGGGGGACAAGCTAAAAGTGTCACCGGGGGACCCACTGCTGAATTCGGGTTTGGAAAAATTAGAGAAGAGACGGAGCCCTTGGGGAGGACGGAGACGGGCGAGGGGATTTGGCAGCACTGGGGGATGCTCGGCCGCGGCACCAGGAAGTTTCGGCTCCATTTCCAGAGGGGGGCAAGGGGCAGCCAACAGCCCCCGGCACGGCCGCCCCCAGTGAGTTGGGGTCCCGGCACCCCAGCATTAGGGGGAGGCTGGAAGGGACAAGAAGTGGCAACAGGGGCCGAGAGGATGGAGCGAGAGCGACAGGCGGAGAGGGGAAGGAAAAATGAAAGAAACGCGGAGTTTTCTCTTTCTTTTTCTCTTTTTTCCCCTTTTTCTTTCTCTTTCCTTCCCTCCGCAGCCCTTTCTCTCCCTCTTTCACTTTCCCTCTATTACTTTCTCTTTCTTTCGCCTCCGCTTTCTCTTTCCCCCCTTTCTTTTTCTTTCCCTTTTCTCTTTCTTTTTGCCTTCTCTCTTTTGCTTTCCCTTCCTCTCACCTTTCTCTTTCTTTTGTCTTTTCCACTTTTGCTTTCTCTCCCCGTTCTTTCCCCATCACGATTATTTGTGGGACTTTTCCCCTCTTCATTCTTTCATCACTTCTCCCCTCATTTTTTCCCCACTCCCTCTTTTTCCCTTCCCTTCCTCCCCCCACTCCTCACCCCCTTTCGCTCTCCCCCTTTCCCCCCCGAACCCTCTCCCCTTTCCCCACCGCATCCCTCCAGGACTCGGGGGACCCCATCCCGCTTTCTCAGCCCCACGATCTCTCACCTTCCCTCCTCATTCCCACCCGGAGGCACTTTCGGAGCCGGCAGTACTGGCACTGGTTGCGGTGATGCTGATCCACGGGGCAATCTCGTCCTCCCCGGCAGCTGTAGGAGAGGTTGCGGCGCACCGAGCGCTTGAAGAAGCTTTTGCAGCCCTCGCAGGTGAACTGCCCGTAGTGTTTGCCGCTCGCCTTGTCCCCGCACACCAAACAATCCGCGGCAGCCGTCGTTTTTTCCGCCGCCCCCGTCGATTTGACCGCGCCCGACGCCGCCACCGCGTCCGGGGCGCACGGAGGGGCCGCTGGAGGAGGCTCCGGCCACGGCCCCGCCGCCAGGGCCATGGTGGGGCGGCGGGGCCGGGAGGGAAACCCCCCCCCCCCGGGGAAAGGGGAGACCCCTAGGGAGAAGGGGAGAGCCCTGGGGGAAAGGGGAGACCCTCCCGGGGAAAGGGGGAGACCCCTGAGGAGAAGGGGGGACCCCTGGGGAGAAGGGGTGACACCCCCGGGGAAAGGGGGAGACCCCTGGGGAAAGGGGGAGCTCCCCCCCGGGGAGAAGGGGAAGACCCCTGGGGAAAGAGGGAGACTCCTGGGGAAAGGGGGAGACCCCACGGGGAGAAGGGGGAGACCCGAGGGGTGGGATGGGGAAAGGGGATGGGGATGGAGAGGGGGGG
>CM021789.1:596490-611116 GCA_011076525.1 Nettapus auritus
GTGTCCCCCCCCCACATTGCCGTCTGTCCCCCACGTCCCCGTGTCTCCCCCTGCCCTGCCATCTCCCCCCATATCTTCATGCCCCCTCCCCATGTCCCCTGTACCCTCCGTGTCCCCCCACCCCTCCCCGAGTCCTGCTTGTCCTTCAGGGGGAAGGACACGCACTTCCTGGGCCCCATCCACCCCATAGCCTCTCACATCTCCTATGTACCCCGAATCCCCCCATCCCCATCTCCCTCCATGTCCTTCCACACCCCCCACCCCCACTCACATCCCCGTGCCTCCCCAAGCCCCCCTACGTTCTCCTGTCTGCTCCCGTGTCCCCTATATCCCACGTCCCCCCACATACCAATGTCCCCACTGCCTCTCCACGTCCCCACGGTGTTCCTCCACGTCCCCTTATCTGCTCACGTCCCCATAACCCATGTCCCCCTCCATGTCCCCCATATCCCAAATGTCCCTCCATGTCCCCCATATCCCACGTCCCTCCATGCCTCCCATATCCCACGTCCCTCCATGCCCCCTACCTTCTCATGCCCCCCAAACCCCACGTCCCCCTATCTGCTGATGTCCCCATAGCCCACATCCCCAAAACCTATAACCCACATCCCCAAAACCCATAACCCACATCCCCAAAACCCATGTCCCCCTCTCTGCTCACATCCCCCATACCCCATCTCCCCTCCGTGTCCCCCTTCCTCCCACGTCCCCCATATCCCACTGTCCCTCCCTGTCCCTCCCTTCTCACCTCCCCCAACCCCCTTGTCCCCCCGTCCCCTCCTTGCTCCCATCCCCCCGTCTCTCTCCCCCAAGCCCCCCGCCCCGGGCTCACCCAGCATGCCCTTGTTGGAGTCGGAGAGGCACATGTCCTTCTCGGCGCTGGGCAGCACGAAGCCCACCACGAAGACCTCCACGCCGTCGGCCATGAGGGCCAGTCCCAGGACGAAGTAGAGGGTCCACTGGAAGCGGCCGTGGCCGCACTCCTGCAGGATCAGCTCGTACTGCTGCGCCAGCTCCTCCTTGTCCTTCCGCCGCTGCCCCTCGGTGTCGTCGAAGGCGCCCGCCGCCGCTTCAGCCCCCAGCCGCTCCCCGGCTTTCATCGAGTCGTGCCGGGGGATGCCCTGGTACTCGCCCTCGTAGATCTCGTCCTCCTCGTCGTGGCCCTCGGTGGCATCGCTGGAGGCCCCCTCCTCCTCGTTGGCCCCCTCGCCCCCCCGGTAGTAGCCGTCCTGCGGCGGGTAGTCTTCGTCGTCCTCCTCCTCCTCGAAGCGGGTGTAGGAGCGCTTGGTGTACTCGTCCTGCATGCGGTCCATGCCCTTGCTCACCTTCTTGGCCGCGTGCTTCTTCACCTCCTTGGCGATGTCCTTGGCGCCCCGGATGAACGCCGTCCGGTCTCGGAAGCTCTCATCCATGGTGCCGGTGGCTTGGGCTGGGACACCAGTGCGGAATTGAGGGGGGGTCTCCGCGTCGGGGTTGCGCCCTCACGCCCGTGGTTGGCAGTGGGGTGTTCGGGGCCGGGCGGCGGTGCCGCCACCCATCCACGTGGCGAAGGCTGGGAGGGGGCGCGGGGGGGCCCCGGACCTGGGGAGCCCAGACACAAGAGGTGCCCGCGTTAGGTTGGGAACGGCCCCGCACGTCCCCTCGTGCTGTGTCCCCTCCAGGGTCTGCGAGGCTCAAAGGCGGCTCAATTTTCCCCCGGCTCAGATGGAAAGGGGAGGATTTGGGGTGCCTCTGCCCCACAGCGGGGCTGCAGGGACCTGGGCGCAGTGAAAGCAGGACCAGGAGAGCCTGGCTTGGGGTCAGGCACCAGCAGCAGGGCACGGGGCGGGGAAGCAGCGGGAGAAGCTCCAGGGTTGTCACCTCTCAGAGTGCCCCCTCTCCACGCTCATTCGGAGGAGCGAAGCTCTCACAGACGCCTACGTTTCGGTAGCATTTGGGCACCCATTGACCTCGTTGGAATCCAAGGTGGATCCCCCAGCGCCCAACAACGTGGCTGAGCGCAGGTTGCGGGGCTCGTTCGCCTCGGTCTCTTCTCCCCAAGCACCAGCACTTCCCAGCCTTGTGGCTGTGAGAGGGAGGATGGACCCACACAAAAAAATGGGCGAGCTGAAAGCCAACGGGGCCACCTCTGCCCTGCCTCGGCAGCCCCCACAGATCCCAGTGGGGATGGGGGATCCCTGATTGGGATGAGCCCCACAGGGGGGATCCCAGCAGCGACTGGGACCAGGAGGGAGCAGATGGGCCCCACAGCCCCTCCAAGCATCCACTGATAACCCAGGGTCCCCAGGCCATGGGACCCCCTGAGTCCCTCCCGCTGGTCCCCAGCAGCCCATTGACAAAAAAGGCGGCGCCACCTCCTCAATGGGGCCGGGCAGGTGGGGCTGGGCCGGGAACCAATCAGCTGCGGGGGGCGTGGCCACCCCACCAGCATCAATGGGGCTGGTGGGGCCCGGCCCAGCTGTTCGGCCAATCAGCTTCAGGGGGTGTGGCCACGCACCTGCCATCCCCCAGCTCATGGCACCCATGGGGCGAGGGGGTCACGGGATGGGGACTGGGGATGGGGACCTGGGGATGGGGACCTGGGGATGGGGACATGGGGACAGGGACCTGGGGATGGGACCTTGGGGACGGGGACCTGGGGATGGGGACCCTGGGCTCCGTGGGCCCCAACAGGTCGCGTGGTCCCCCCCAGGGGTTAGGGTCCTGGTGACATCGAGGGCTTGGGAAATCCCTGCCCATCTCCAGGGGGCACCCAGCCCACACCCCACCTCGCCCTCAAGGGACAGGGGACAAGGAAGCCGGGGGACATCGGGGACATCTCTGCCACCAGGCCAAGGCAGCGCTTCCCCAGCGGGCTCAGCCAGGATTGCAAGTCACCACCAAGAAGCAGGCCACCAGCAGGCCCTCGCTGGGTGCCGAAACCACCCCGATCCCTCGGGAAGGGCAGGATGGAGAGGCACCAGCACCACGCAGCCTGTGCCGCCACCTGCCCCACGGGGACACGAGGGGAACCAGCCCCCAAAGGCCACGGGGGTCCCCAAAACCTTCCAGGGCAGCCCCAGTGCTTGGCATCGGTGCCCCAGGTTGGCAATCCACAGCAGGGTGCCGGATGAGGTTTGGGGTGGGGGGCCCTGGGAGGGGTCCCCAGCTCCGATCCAGGTGCCCGGAGCTCGCCGCGGTGGCAGAGGCAGCGCCGGGGACCACGTGCCCAAGGCCACGTTCCCTGGGGAGCCTTCCAGAAGGGATTTGGCTGCGGGTTGTGGATCGTGAGAGCCTTCAGCCAAAGCCCTGTCCCCATGCTGCCATCCAGGTGGGCACCCCGGACCCCCCCAAAACGCACAAGAGCTCAGCCCAGCTCGTGACAGGGACTAACCCCAAGACACCAGTGGGGACGAGCACTGCTGGCCCCGCTGAGGGGCCCATCATGACCCCCCCACACCCCCAATTGCTATTTTTACCCCCGGCCCCACAAAGCCACCGGGCAGCAGCGGCCACGCGCGGACAGCGCCGCAGAAGTTGAGCCGCAGGGAGAGGGACGCAGCCGTCAGCACGTGTGTCCCCCCCCTGCACCCCCCCTCCCCGAGAGACAGAGGGGGGCCGGGGCACGGCGGCGAGCTAAAATTAGCCCTTCCAAAATAACCGGGGCCGTCAGCAGCGCTCCCCCCGGGGTGGGCGCCCACGCTGGCTCTGCGCAGGCACCCGGGGACGGTGCGGTGCCGGCGCTGCGGCACGCCGCGGCCCCCCCACCCCGAGCTGATTTCTGAATGAAGCCGGGCAGGGACCTCCAGGCAGCGTCAATTCGCTCGTACGCCCACCGCCCTCTCCTCCCCGGCTCGGCGGGGAGCAAAAACCCAAGCCCGGGAACCCCCCATTGCTCTCCTCGGGTTAAATCCCGGAGGCTCCCGAAGCCGCTGGAAGGAGCCGAGCCGCGGCCTTGGCAGCGCCAAGGTCATTTTGCCCCCGCGGGGCTGCCCTGCGGTGCCTCCCCTCATGGCACGGCGACACGGCCCGCGCCGCCTTTACGCCGTCAGGGAGCTGCCGAAGGGCGAGGGCGAGCAGAAAGGAGGCCGAGAACCCGGCGGGGAGGACGGGGCCGCCTTCGCGCACCAAGGTCACCGCTCGGCTCCGTGCCGGAGGAGCCGCTTGGCACGAGCCGGGGAGCCTCGAGGAGCCGAGCCGCCGCGGTGCAGGTTTTCAAGATGAGGGGTTTGATCTCACGAGGCAGCCAGAAGGCATGCACGCCATAGCCAGGCACCCCATAGGCAAGATGGGGGGGGGGCAGAAATGCTCTTTTGGCTGCACAAAGGCGCTGCTGGCCCCCAACCCGTCGGTGGCGTTAGCCCGAGCGAGCACTGCCAGCCCCAAGCGAGGCTGGGGGGCTCCGGAGCCTTTTCTTCCTGCCAGGTGCGCGATCGGAGCCAGCGATGGCTGCAGCCCTGCCTGGCTGCACACCCCGAGACCCCCCCCGGGGGTTCCCACGTCCGGGTCCCCCCCGCAGCCCCCGGCCTTTCTGCAGAACAGCCAGAACATGGCGACAGGGGAGAAGAGTTTGAAATCCCCCCGGTGCCCAAGGTCATTGCCGACCCCCCCTTCCCACCCCAGGGGAGCTGAGGCGCTCCCCCTCCCCAAAAAGCCGCCGGTGCCCCCAGGAGAAATCTCCATCCCCGCAACGAAATCCCCACCGGCGGCGATGCCCGGCCACACGGCAGCGCGGCAGGGATGACGAGGGGCTTTACCGAGCACACACGTTATAAAAAAAAAAAAAGACGAACCGAAGCTCGAGGCAAGGTTTTTCAGGACAAAATGGCCACAGCGATGGGAAAGGAAAAGCCGAACCCCTCATCCGTCAGCCGACAACCCCGAGGATGCTCGTGAAAAGCAGCGAGGAGAGGAGGAGGAGGGCGATATCCTTCCCCAAAGCCCGCTCCTTTCTCCCCCTTACCTGTCTCAGCCCCGCGCTCCGCTCCAGCCGTGGGAAGGATGCTCCGGCAGGGATGTGGCAGGAAAACAGCTCGCGGGTACCAGCGCTAGCGCCGCAGCCTCCGCCACACACGCTGAGCGCTGGGAGAGTCCATTGCAAGAGCCCGGGGAAGGGAGGCGGCGTTGGGGGGGCCGTGCTACAGCAAGCGGCGATGCGGGGAAAGGGGGGGGGACGGCGGCAGGAGGGGGGGGGGGGGCTCTCCCCTCTCCTTGGTTTTTTCGCCAAAGCCGAAGGGAGGGCGATGCTCCGCGCCGCCGGGGAGCTCCCGAGGGAGAGGGGTTCCCGCGTCGGAGCCGGCGGCTGCTCCGAGGGGATGGAGGTGAACGGGGACCTAACGGGGTGCGAGGAGGTGCCCCCCCTCACTGTTTCACCGCGGGGACTCGCAGCGGCGCGGCCGTGACGGCTTCGCGAAGCTCGGACCCTCGATGGCAGCCCCCTGGCTCCCACCGCAGCCGCGGTGGAAGGAAAGGCAGCCAGGCAAATCTGAGTCACGTCCTCCTCGGGGGGGTGCAGGGGTGTGTGGGGGGGGGGGATTTCGATTTCTTCCGATCAAATTTTGTCCGCCTGGATGGGCCGGACGCGGCCCTCCCGTCGTGATGCAGCACAAACGCTCCCGACGGTGCTGGGAGGAGTGGGGGCACAGCGGGGAGGTGCGGGGTGCCCAAACCCCCCCGGGTGAGGGATTTGCCCCAGGGGGAAATCAGCTCTGCAGCACCCCAGCCGCTGCCAAACACCAGAACCCAGCTCCCTCCCTGGGAACACGGGGTGCAGAGCGCTCGGGGTGCCCAGGAGGGGGTCTCCAGAGCGAGCAGGGCCGGGAGGACCCCAAAAAGCCGTGACCCCGTGCAATGAGCTGGGCAGGCCTCAGCACCCAGGGCTCGAGCAGAGCCGGGTACAGGGCCAGGGAGCAGCCCCCAGCGGGTCCCCATCCTCCTGCTATGAGAGGCCGAGGAGCTCGGGGGACGCACGTGGCTGGAGGCCAAAACGAGCAGGGCGAGGGGCAGAACGAGCGCCCGGCCGGGCTCTGCAGGAGTTAGGGAGTGGGGGATCGGGGTCTGCACACCAGAGCTGATGGGAGGAAGGATTTGGTAAAATCCCCAAAACCAAACGAGCCCCTGTTAGGAATAATCCTGCAACAGCAAACGGGGCTGAGCCAAGGGGGTCTCCAGCCCAGCCAGGCCCCCGCCGTGCGTGGCTGTGGCAGCGGGGGCTCTCCCGAAATGCGCCGGGCGAGCAGAAACGCTGGGTGAGCGCCTCTCCCTCGGGGCGCCGCATCCCGTGGAGCTCTGACTCATGTGCTGTGCTGTCACCGCGTCCCCCTTCCCCTCGGCGCAGCAGCCGGGAGCTCGTGCTCAGCCCCGAGGCTTCCGTGTGCATGAGCAGAGCGACACGCACTGCAGCGGGGCCGGGGCATCGGTCCATCCTTCTCCCAGCTGCTGCTTCTCATCCTTTCTCCTTTTCCAAGGCCTAAAAGCTGGGGGTGAGGGGAAAAAACCCAAAGTGGGGCCTGGTGGCTGCCCTCAAGGGCCATCCTGGGGCACAGGGGCTCCTTCTGGGCGTTGCAAACCTTCTGGTTTCTTCAGGTGTTGGAGTTCTGGCGGTCCCTTCCCACCCAGGACGGACCAGGGGTATTCCCCACCCTGACAGCCCACTGGAAGGAGGGAAAAAAAAACAGCTTTTTTTTTTTTTTTCTTGCCAGGAACCGCTATTAAAATAGAAGCCGTTCCCTCCCTGCACACACACACACACACTGCAGAGGCTTAACCAGCGCGGCAGGCGAAGGTGGCGACGAAACGAAAGCCAAGGCTGTGCTGCAAACAGCCCCAGATCAGCGGCGCCGGATCAGTCCCGTGCTTGGGAGGCAGCCACCAGGAGCAGCAGGAACAAGGCGGCGCTGAAGGTGGTGCTGAGCTCAGCCCCGCAGGAGCTGGGACACGCACGCTGCCAAGGTCACCCCGGCGCACGAGTGACCGAGCCACCTCGCCCGTGGCCCGATCGATGGATGGCAAGCTGCCTCTCCCTGGCGCAATCCTTCTCTGCTCCAGGAAGGTTCGTAAGCACCGGAGCCGTCGGGGATTTTTGGCTTTGGTCACCCAAACGTTGGCAGCGAAATCTCGGCTGTCATCGGCTCTCCGGCGCTGCGCCCGGCTCCTTGCGGGCAGGTCGAGCACCCGCGAGCTGTCCCCGCTCGGCTCTTTCCCCTGGCTCCCCACCCATCGCAAGCTAAACCCCATAATCTAACCCCCACAGCCTTCAGGATTCAGGGCCTGAAGATTTCCTCACCTTCAGAGGCAATTCTGTGCGCCGCGTTAACGAGTCCTCCCCTGCACCCATCTCCCGCACCAGGGGGTTTAAGCGCTTGCAGTTTAAAGCGCCTCCATTTCAGGTTTCAGCTCCTGCATCCACGTTCCCCACGCCTCGAGCTGAGAGCGTCGGGGCTCGGGGTACGTCGGGACACGCGCCAGCGCTCCTTCAGCACGCAGACGACAGCGGGGAAGGCAAACGCCAGCCCCATGCCTGGGCAGAGCAGCACAAACATCGGGCACGCTGTAAACAGCGCTCATCAGGCATCTCTGAAGAATAAACACCTCCAGCCTAGCTGCTGGCTGCTCACGAGCAACCAGCAGAGCCCCCTCGCAGCTTCTGGCCTCTTCACCAGCATGGATTTAGCGCTGATTTACACCTGAGGCATTTCCTCCTCCCTCTTCAGCTCCGTTCCTCAAAGCAACGGCTGTGAATCCGCTCCTTTTCCTCCCGGCGCAGGTGGAGGAGCCGGAGCCACGCAGCGCAGGCGCTCGGCGGTCGTCCTTCCTCGCCTCCCCGCTGCCCAGAGCGAGGCCAGGACGTTTGTGGGGTGCCCTTCGTGTGGTTTTAGCAGCGAGTGGAGCGGCTCCAGGCCTGGAGGCGAGCCAGCAGTGATTGCACGGGGCTCCGGAGCGGTCCGGAGCAGAGTTTAATGAAATCCCGGTGGTTCTGGGAGTGCCCCGGCGCCTCCAGGTCTGCTGGAAGACCCAGCACAAGTCGCGTTTCTTCCTCTGGAGTCTGGTGTCCCCTGCAGAAAGCTGGCAACCTTCACCACAGCCAAGAACCCGGTGGCTCCTGACCCACAGCCCGACGGGAGGAAGCGCTGAGGAGCTCTTCCAGTCCATCTCACGGAGCCTTCAGCGGCTGCTCACGTGCCGAAGGCGACGCCAAGCTCGCAGATCAGCTTTGCTGCCTCCCCAGCCGGCTCTGGATGTCTCCATACCTCACAGGCACGTCCCGAGCGACCCCGCGACGGCTGAAGGGGAAAGCACGGCACCATTCTTTCTCTTTGGCCCACGAGGGTGAAGGGAGATGGGAGCTAAAGGTCAGCGTTAGCCCTAGGGAGTGAAAATAAAGCAGAAATAACGCAGCAAAGAGTAAAAGCAGGGCGCAAAACAAGACGGCTTCTCTGCAGGAGAAGGAAGAGCCGAGGCAGCCCCCCAAGGAGTCTCTATAGCCAAAAAAAAACACTCGTAATAAATGTTAGCCCCCCATTCATCCCTCCTGGTTCTTCCCTAAAGCCACACAAAACTCTAGGAAATACCTGGAAATAATTCTCTTTTTTTTTGGCCTTTAAATCACCTGAATTTGATCCCCTCGCGCACAACTCCCCGTCTCCGGCAGCGGGCTGGGCCGCCTTCCCGCGAGGAGCGGTGCCGCGAGCCGAGCCCCTGCCCTCCTCGCACCTTCCCGGCTGCTGGGGGAAGGCGTGAAGCTTTCACACCCCCCCCCGGCGATCCGTCTCCCAGCGCGAAGACACCGAATTCGTTAGGAGAAGCACGGAGACAACGCAGGGAGCGGAGCCCCTCCGCCTCCTGCCCCCAGGAGAGAGCTCACCCCCAGTTCTGCTGCCCTCCGGGTAACATCATCCCCAAACCCGCAGCGGGAACGGCTTCCCGTGGCCGTGAGCGGTGTCAGAACGGGGATCCCGTCAGGCGAGGACTCGGCCGAGCAATTTCACCGCTGCATTTTCTCCTCCCAACGTCCTGGCCGTTTACCCGGCACAAACACCCGAGGACGCAGCGGATTTTAAGGCTCGGTCACGCGTTTTCTTCGCTGCGGGGTGCTGGAGCACGTCAGGCAGCAGCAGAAAGCACGGGTGGAGCAGGAAACCCCAATTCAGCCCCAATTCGGCACCTCAGCACACAAAGAACCAGGCAGAGCCTCATCCTGAGCCCAGGGTTTATTGGTAAATGGGCGACGACTGCTTTACATAGAAATAAAAGTCCTGATAAAAATCTTCCAGGGGGAGATGAAAGGAGGGGGGAGGGAAAAAAACGACCCAGAGGAACAATGTTAAAAGAAAGGGGGGAAAAAATGGGGGGATGAAAAAAAAAGAGGGGGGAGCTGTGGAAGGGATGGACCCAGCTACGCCTCTTGGGCGCAGACACCTCAGTCCAAGGGGGAACGGAAATCCGAGGACAGAGAGGGGACGAGTCCCAGCGGGGAGGTTTCGTGGCTGCTGCCTTTAGGGCAGGGGACCCCTCAAGGGACCGCGCGGGGGCACCCCGGGGGGTCTCTGGGCTGGCCGGGGGGGCAGGGGGACCCTCTGGTAGCCGTAGGGCGGGGGGCGAGGGGGGCCGTTGTAGCCGTGCGGAGGCATCAGCGGAGGAGGGCCGCGCATCCCGTGGTGCGGCATGGGGCCGGGGTGACCTGCGGGGAGAGAGCACAAGCGTCAGCACCCGCCCGTCCCCACCCTTGGGTGCTGGCCCCGCACCCCGATATCGACCCAGGGGCCTCGGAGGAGGGATCCTCTCGATCCGAGGCTGCTTCGCTGGAGAAAACGCCGAGCAGAGGCTGCCCCCCGTGTGCGTCCCCCCCAGGGGTGACCCCAAAACTCTCAATTCAGCGCTGGGCGGCGTCGGTTTGTGCTGTGACGAGGCGTTTCTAAGACCCCCAGCACGGCTGGAGGATGAGCAGCGCTCAGCAACCCTCCTTGTTTTAAACTCCCCCACGTGGAAAACGGGAAAAAATCCACCAGGCAGCCCCGTCTCCCGCAGGAGAAGCCCCACAAGGCAGGGAATGCGATGAAAACCCCGGAAAACCCCGCAGGAAACCCCGGGAAACCCCGCTGAGCGCCTCCAGGTCCTGCTCCCAGACGCCTCCCCGCGACGGAGGGCGCGGAAACGCCTCACTTACCCATGGGCGAGCCGAAATGAGGTCCTCGGGGCGGCATTCCCATGGGAGGGGGGCCGGGGTGCGGCATGCCAGGCGGGGGACGAGGCGGGGGTTGGCCTCCGGAGCCCGGGGGTCCTGGGTGATGTTGGCCCATGCCCGGGGGGCCGTGGTGAACCTGCATGGGGGGCATCCCTGGGGGGAAAAGGGGAGCCCGCGAGGGTTAGGACACGGGGTGAAGAAACCGCGGGGAGTTTGCTGCTGTAAAAATGGAGGGGGGGGAAAGGAAAAAGCCCTCCAAGGGCAAGGAGGGGAGTTAAGAGGAACAAAGAGCAACCTCCCGCCCTCTTTTTCCGTTTTTCCCCCCCACGATTTCATCCTTTTTCAGCCCTTCAAGAAACCGAGATAAGTTATTTTCTCCCGGGGAAGCCAAGAGCGCGGCGCAGCCCCGCGGGGAGCGCTCGGCCAGGCCCGCGGGGGTCATTGGCTGCCTGAGGGCTGGAAAATCAGCCGGTGCTCGGGGACAGCGGCAGCCACCCGGTCACTCACGCGGCCCCGACCTCACAGAGCGCCCTAATCAGGCGGCGCCGCCGAGCTCCCGGTGCCGGGGTCGCTGGGGAGAAGAAATTCAAGCAGGATTCTTTTTTTTCTCCCTCTTTTTCCTCAACCCGATGCAAATTTCCCTGAGTTCTCTGCGCTCCAGACCTCGCTCCCCGGGCTAAAAACGGAAGGGAACGGGAGAAACATTTTGTTCCCGCGTCTCGAATTAGCTCCTGCCTGGCGGAGCCGAGCAGGTTCACACCTCACGCAGGAGCTGGCGCCGGAGGAAAACGACGGAGCCTCGTTCGCATCCTCCCAGAACAGCAGCGGGGACTTCTGAAGGCTGAGCTGCACCGCATCGCGTCTTCCCGCACCCCACGCCTTCGTAGCTCGAGGTAACCGACGTCCTGACCCGGCTGGATGCCTCCCAGCAGGAATTATTGCCTAAATTATCTTCTTAAATCCCGCCGGGCCCTGCTCCGAGCGATTTCTGCACGTTTCAGCCCGGGGAGCTCTCTGCCTGCCTTACCACGTCACGCTCCCAGAGCACAGCAGCCGTTTTCTTCCCTTTTTAGCCCCAAAAAACGCCTCGGGGAAGAAGCCAGAGGGGGGATTTCCGCAGGGGAAGAGGATTTTGGCTTCCCGAGCCCTGCCCGCCGCTTACCTGGGTGGTGCATCCCCCCCGGAGGGAAGGGGTGAGGGTGAGGGGGGTGCCCGCCGCTGGGCGCAGCCCCCGAGGGGGGCCCGGGGGCGCCGGCTCCGGGTGGCATCGGGGGAGGCGGCATGGCAGGAGGCATGCCGGGGGGCATCGCGCCGGGGGGAGGCACCGGAGGGGGGAACGATCCTGGGGGCGGGAGGCCTGGAGAGAGAGAAAAGCAGAGAGAGGGGTTGGGTGGGTGCGGCACGATAAAAAAAATGATAAAAAACCAACAGAAACGGGCAATTGGGAAGGAGATTGAAGACGCAAACGGCCGCAGCGACCAGAAAACAACCAGAAAAGCCATCGGGGTGAAGCAGGAGCCCAGGATCCGACCGCTCGGTGCTGAGCCAGGTGGGTGCCAGGGACCTGCCGCCCCCCGACCCCTCCCCAGGGCACCCTGCAGGCAGGCCGCATCCACAAAGCACCAAAAACGGCCCCAAAACCGCCTCCTTCCCACCCAGCAGGGCGCCGAAACGCGTCCCCCTCGGCCGTCCCCACCTGGAGGGGTGACCCCGGGGCCCAGCGAAGTGACCACGGGCGTGGGGACCGACGGCGGAGGGGGGGCGTCCGCAAAGAGCTGGTGGGGCCGATCCGCCTGCGAGAGCGGGTTCTGGGCTGCCAGGAGGCGCTCGGCAGCCGAGCCGTGCCGCTCGCCCTTGGAATCTTTTTTGAAGGCGTAGGACACGGTGATGGGGCGGTTGCAGAGGTACTGTCCGTTCATGGCCTCGATGGCGGCGTCGGAAGCGTCGAAGCTGGCGAAGTTGATGAAGGCGTAGCCCTTGGAGTTGCCCGTGTCGGGGTCCCGCATGATTTTGGGCGTCTGCAGGATGACCCCGAAGGCGCTGAAGGTGTCGTACAGCAGCTTCTCGTCGATCTCGGGGTCCAGGTTGCCGATGAAGATGTTGGCCCCCACGTCCAGGTTTTTGTTGTGGGCCGAGGCTTTGTTCACGCGGATCGGCTTCCCGTACAGCTTGATCATGTTCATGATCTTAATGGCGTAATCCGCGTCCTCCTCGCTGAGGAACTCCACGAACCCATAGCCTGCAACCAAGCGGAGGCTTAGGAGGGGGCAAGAAGCACGGCCTCGCGCTGCTCCCTGAAGCCTCCAACCCTGCTCGTTTTAAAAACAGAGCCCGAGAGCAGCGATCTGCCCTGCTGAGCATCCACCCCTCGCCTCCCTTCACCTCCCTCCACGTCCTTCCTGCAGCGAGGGGCCCAAAGCTGAACCCAGCACTCGAGGTGCGGCCTCACCGGAGCCGAGAGCAGGGGATGCTCACCTCCCTGCCCCTGCTGCCTGCACTATTTCCGATACAAGCCAGGATGTCGCTGGCTTTTTTGCCCACCTGGGCACGCTGCGGGCTCGTGTTCAGGTGAGCGCTGCCAGACACCCCCAGATCCTTTTCCTCTGCCCGGTTTCCAAGCACCCTGCCCCAGCCCGTGGCGTTACACGAGGCCCTCGTGTCCCAAGTACTTGGCCACGTTAAACCTCATCTTGTCGGCCTCTGCCCCTCAACCCATCGTGCCCAGAGCCCCCTGCAGCCCCCCGGCCCCCCAGCACCCCCCCCCCGCCCGGGCACCGCCCGAGGGCCCTCGGGTGCCCCCCGGAGCCCCTCACCTTGGTGCTGCCCGGTGACCCGATCCTTGGGCATGTGCGTGTTGACCACGGGCCCGGCCTGGAGGAAGAGCTCCCACAGCAGCGGCTCGCTCACCTTCTCGTCCAGGCCCCCCACGTACACGGTGGCATCTGAGGGGGGCAAAGCACCGTCAGGAGGCGGCGGCCCTCGGCCTCCCGAGGCCGGAACCCCTCGAGGGAGAGGCGGGAGGGGGAGCTGACGGCGCCGAGCCCCCCCCCGGCCCCCCCCCGGCCCCCCGCCGCCGCGCACCCCCCCGGCCCCCGCCGCTCACCCTGGTTCCGCTCCGAGATGGGCCCCGCCGCCATCTTGGCCCGCTCCCGCCGCCGGGACGCAAGCTGCGTAACGCAGCGCAACGTAAGCTGCGTAGCGCAGGGCGACGCCAGGCGCGTAACGCAACCTGCGTAACGCGATAATCTACGTCATCTACGTAACGCAGCGCGATGTAACGTGTGTAACGCAAGCTGCGTAACGCAGCGTAACGTAAGATGCGTAACGCTGCAAAATGTAATCTACGGAACGCAATCTACGTAACGCAGCGCGGTGTAACCTATGTAACGCAACCTACGTAGTTCAGCCTATTTAACCTACGTAACGTAACCTACGTAATGCAGCACAATGTAATCTATGTAACGTAACCTACGTAGTGCAACGCTACGCAACGTACGTAACGCAGCACAACGCAATTTATGTAAAGTAATTTACGCAACGTAACCTACGTAACGCAACGCGGCGCCTCGCGCCCTGACGTCAGCCCCAGGCGGTAGCGGGCCGGAATGGCGTCGGCGCCATGTTGGGAGCGGGCCTGGCGCCGCCGCGGTTATGTCGCGATAGCCCCGCCGCGATAGGCGGCGATATCGCCCTCGCTGCTGGCAACGCGGCTAGGGCCGGGTATCCCCATCCCAGCCCAGGGCCCCCACCCCGGGCCGTTCTCTCAGAGCCACGCCGCAGTGCCGGCAGACAGCTTTATTGAGCTCCCCGACACAAACCTCAATAAAAAGTGCAAACTGCCGCGTGTGGGCGAGCTCCCGACATAAACCTCGATAAAAGTGCACGGCTGGGGGCCGCCAGCGCTCAGAGCCCCGTTTTCCTCTTCACAGCCCCGGCGGCCGAGCCGAGCCCTGGGGTCCCCGTCCCCCCCATATCGCGACAGCAAGTCGCCGACAGAGGCCTGGCGCTGGGCTCCCAGCAAAGCTCGGCCTGTGTGGGAGCAAAGTGACCCTGCGGTGGGGCCAGACGTGGGCCTGGGGTGGTGAGCCCAGCCCCTAGGCACCTGGAGGTAGCAAGGAATTTAAGGCAAAAAAAAGGGAAATTTGGCTGTGCCGGGGTGCCCGCTGCACTCCTGGGGTGCTCAGCCTCCTCCAGAGCAGCCGGGGAGCAGCATGGCAGGAGCTGGCCCCCAAAAGCCTGGGTCAGCCCCAAAAAGCAAACGCTGGCCCCAAAAAGACTGCGACGGCTCCCAGAAGGTGTCAGTGGCCCCAAAAAGCAGACATCGGCCCCCAAAAGCCACAAGAGCCCCGGCGAGGAGCAGGGAGGCAGCAGTAGAGAGGGCTCAGGGCACTTTGGGGGCTGTTTCCCCCCCCAGAATCCGCAGGGGAGCCCCGGGGTCACCCAAACCCCAAAGGGCCGGCTCTG
>CM021789.1:611516-649224 GCA_011076525.1 Nettapus auritus
GGGGAACCCAGAAGCTGGGTTAAAAGGGAGGTGGGAGAGCCAATGGTTAGGGGAAAAGCAGCAATTAGGGTAAAAAGAGGTGTAAAAGCCAGGGGAAAAACAGAGGAGATGCAGCAGGAAGGGGAAATGGGGGCAGCACAACCCCAGCACCCCGATCCCTGCCCAACGCAGCCCCCCCAGACCTCCCCCCAGCTCACCGTGGTCTGGGGGGCGATGGTGTCGGGGGGTCCCAGGGTGCCGGGGACCCCCGCCGGGTTCCGAAATCGCGCCCGCTGCTGCGGGCTGTAGCGCAGGGCCCAGTCCCAGACCTGGGGCAGGCGGCTGGCGGCGTTGCCCCCCCTGCCCGGGGGGGGGGTCCCACCAGCCATTCACCGGCGTGTAGGTCTGGCTGCGGGGCTGCTGCTGCGGGGAGGAGAAAGGGACGGGGTGAGCCCCTCAGATCGGGGGGATTCGGGGCACGGCTGGGGAAACCGAGGCACGGTGCCAGCAGGCAGCAGGATGCGGCCACGGGGGTGGGTGAGGAGGATTCCCCCCCAGCCTAAACCTGCTGGAAGGGGTCCAGGGGTGCCGCCGAGCCCCCGGCCCCGCTCACCGGGCCTCCGCGGCCCCGCTGGCGCTGGCAGCTGAAGAGGAAGGTGCCGCAGTAGGGCAGGAAGCTGCTGTCGTGCAGGGCCAGCAGGAACGCCTCGGTGAAGCCGAAGGCCGCCGGGAACTGCCGCACCAGCTGCCACGTGCAGTCCAGGAACAGCGGGAAGACGGGCGCCTGCGGGGACAAGGGATGGGGACACCAAACCCGTCACCTTCACCCCGGGGTGGGCAGGGGGACACCTGGGGGGGTCGCGGCCCCCACCTCCTCCCGGGGGCTGTCGCGCCGCAGCCCGAGGCGGTGGGGAAAGGGGTGGCCGGCTGCCACCCACTCGCGCTGCACCAGGCTCTGGAAGCCGGGCAGGGTCCGGGCGTGGGGGTCCGCCAGGAGCTGCACCAGGGAGGCCAGCAGGCAGTTGAGGTCGCGGTCGGAGGGCTCTGGTGGGACGAGGAGGTGAAAAAGGGGAGGGTGGGGGTTTTGGGGTGTCCCCCCGCCGTGCTCCGGTGGCCCCGCGGTGCCGGCTGTACCTTGCAGGAGGACGCAGCAGCGGCGCCCCGCCAGCAGCGATGCCACCTCGACGGCTTTCCTTAAGCAGGCGCTGGGAGCGAGGAGGGGCGCAGGGAGGTCAGGGCACCCCAAAACGCTGCCTCTGCCCGCTCGGGGGTCTCCAGCCCCCCCCCCCCTTTTGCTGTCCTGCTCCCCAAAATCGCTCCTCTCACCGGACGTGGTCCAGCCAGCGCGTCGCCTCCAGTGCCGAGAGCCACTTCTCCTCCGCCGCCGCACCTGCGCGGTGCGGGCAGATGTGGGGTTCAGGGGAGAGTGATGAGCCCTGGGGTGTCCCCCCCCTCCCCAGAATGAGCCCAGGGGTCCCCCCCGTTCCCGTCCCCTCTCACCGTGCAGGCAGAGCGCCCACAGCTTGAGGTGGGCGAGCTGGATGTCGGCCAGGGTGGGCAGCTCGGCGGTGTCGGCCAGCACGCACGGCCCGCGGCCCGGCCGCAGCAGAGCCTCCAGGCACCTGGGGAGGGGGACACCGAGACCCCCCCCCCGTGGGACCGGGTCGGGCAGCACCCCGAAAACCCCCAACCCGCCCCCAAAATCCTCGCCGGGGAGGGCTCACCTCACGTCCTCACTGCCCGGCTCCGAGGCCGCGTGGAAGCCGGCGGATCTCAGCAGGTCGCTGCCGCCCGGGTGGTGCCAGCACAGCCGCTGCGGGCGAGACGGGGGGACGGGGACGGGGACACCCCCAGGTCACCCCCCTCGGCAGCACCCCAATTCCTCCCCTCCCTCCCCGGCACTCACGGGCACGCGGCGCTCCTCGAAGTGGGCGAACGTCCGCTTGAGGTCGTGGTCCAGGAGCCCGCTGGGCACCCACAGGTAGCGGGGCAGGCTGCGGGCAGAGTGGGGGGGCGTGGGGTGGGCGCCCCCAAAGCAAGGTGGGGGCCAGCAGCCCCTGGAGCCCGGCGCCCGGCCGGGCCGTACCTGGGGGCCATGTCGAAGCGCTCGTTGATGGCGCTCACCCTCCAGCCCGCGGCACCTTGGCGCTTTAGCTCCTTCTCCCAGTCGTGGAGGCTCTCGAAGAGCAGCGTTGGGGCCAAGCCTTCCTCATCTTCACCCTCCTCCTCCTCCTCCTCCTCCGGCTTGGCTTCTGCCCGGGTGCAGCCGTCCCCGTCCCCACTGTCCCCCGGCCACGTGGCCGTCTCCCGCGCCTGGGCGATGGCGTTGGCCACCTGCAAGGTGCAGGGACCGCACGTGAGCCCCCCACCCCTTATAATTACACCCGGGGATCGCCCGCCCCGGCTCACCCGGTACGCCTGGGGCGCCAGCCCGTTCTCGTGGAAGTGGAAGCGCAACAGGCGGAAATCCCGGCAGAAAATCAGCAGCTCCTCGGGAATGAACTTGAGGACGGAGGCGGCCGTCAGCACCTTGGGCTTGGTGAAGCTGCTGCCTGCGGTGGGCCAGGAGCGGCCGTCAGCGCCCGCCGAGCCCCCGGCCCCGCTCATCCTGGCTCGGTGCTGTGTCCCCCACCCCTGGTCCTTTACCTGCCACCAGCTTGCGGATGCAGGGCAGCGCCACGTTGTGCTCGCTCTGCAGAGGAGCGACGGAGCCGGGAGGCTGCAGGGGATTTGGGGAGAGCTGGGAGCTGCCCCAGTACCCCAAAAAGGCAACGGGGCTGTATCCGGGACCCCACGGCCTTTGTCCAGCTGGCGCTGGGACCCGTGGCAGCCCCCCCCCCCCCAGGTCCTGCAGCGAGGAGTTCCCCGTTCCCCGGGTGTGGGGGGAATGGGAATCACAGTTCTGTGATGGGGTGGGATGGGGATGGGGTCGGGAACGCGGCCAGGATGGGGATGGGATGAAGCAGGGATGCAGCCGGGATGGGATCAGCATGGGGTTAGGATGGAGCTGGGGTTGGGGACAGGATGGGTCCAGGACTGGAGTCAGGATGGGTCCGGGACACCACTGGGATCGAAGCAGGGTGGGGTCAGGATGTGCTTGGGATGGGGCTGGGATGCTACCGGCCGAGACAGCATCACGACACGGCTGGGCTGGGGCTGGCTGGGGACGGGGCTGCAGCCAGCAGAGGGTCAGGACCAGGAGGGTTTGGGACCGGGAGGCAGCGAGCTCGGGGGGGATGCAGCCGGGCTGAGCTGGCTGGGGACTCTGGGGGGACAGGAGGGTCGCGGCGAGCCCCCACCTGCACGCCGTGCCCGGGGGCGGCCAGGAAGGCGACGCGGAGGTTGGTGCAGACCAAGGTGCCTGGCACCGAGCCGTCCCCTTCGCGGCACCGCAGCCGGACTCCCGCAGCCTCCTCCAGCACCACCTCCCCTGCGGGACGGGGGCCGGTTGGCCTCCGGGGAGGAGGCGCACGGGGGTGCCCCCCCACGCCCCCGACACCCCCCATACTCAGGGGGTCTCTCCAGGCTGTACGTGACCCCCCCCCAACAACCCCCGTCGGTCCCCATGCCCCCAGCCTCCCCCCACGCCCCCCTCGGCGACCCCCGAGCCTCCGGTGCGGCGGAGGCCCCCAGCATCCGGCCACCTGCCCGCGGCCGGCGGAGGCTCGGCGGCCGGCGGAGGCTCCTACCTGGGAGGCCGGGGAAGGCCGAGCGGCTGCCTCCCCTCTCCCCGTTCATGGCGGAGGACTTTGCCCGACCGGGCGGGACGGAACGGGACGGGAACAAGAGCGGGGATCCCGAGGAGGCAGCAACCGCCCCGCTTCGGCTGCCCGCGGCCCCCCCGGCATCCCGCGGCCTCCGCTCCCCGAGCGAGGCCGGCTCCTGGCAGCGGGAGGCCAGGGCGGAGCGGAGGCGGCAGCGGCGGCAGCACGGGGCTCGCCGCCAGCCTCAGTTTCCCCCCGCGGCGTGGGAAAGGGGGGGGGGGAAAGGGGGGAAAGGTGTTCGATGAGTGGGGCAGGGAGGGCAAGGGGGGGACCCCGTGGGCATGAGGGGGGGTTCTGAGAAGCTCCCGGCACCCCCGAGGGGATGCAGTGCGCTGGGGGGCACGGGGGGACCAATGGTGACCTGAATCCCTAAAGGGATGTGGGGTGCTGGGGGGCATGCGGCTCTCTGAACCCCCAAAGGGATGTGGGGTGCTGGGGGGATACACAGCTCCTGGCACCCCAAAAGGGATGCCTGGTGCTGGGGGGGGGGGGGGGCACACGGCTCCCTGGATGCCTGGTACTGGGGGGACGGACTGGATAAAGGATGCCCGGTACTGGGGAGATGGGGGGACCTGCAGCTCCTGGCACCCCAAAAGGGATCACTGGTGCCAGAGGGGGACACACAGCTCCTGGCACCCCACAAGGGGCTCACGGGGCTGGGGGGAGGACACAGAACTCCCTAAACCCTATAGGGGACGTTTGGTGCCGGAGGGGGATGCTCAGCTCCCCACACCCCATAAGGAGCCGGAGGAAGGGCGCTCAGCTCCCCAAACCCCATGGGGGACGCGCGGCGCCGTGCACAGCCGGGATTCACCCGGTCCCGTTCGGGTGCCCCCATCCCATCCCTGCACCTTCCCCCGGGGGCACCGTGCGGCCCCCCGCGGGCTCCCCACGGAGGCCAGGCGGCGGTGCCGGGGAGGAACGAGCCGCTCCGTGACTCATCGCTGAGGCATCGCCATCTCCTCCCAACCCCGGAAAAGCCGGCGCTGGCCGGGCTGTGCCAAGCGGCACCGCGTGGGCCCCCGCTGCGGGATCCGGGGGTCCTGACCCCGCTCCCGGCAGCAGGTGGAACCCACGGGGACCCCAAAAGCCGACCCCGCCGGCTCAGCCCCTCTGGCTGGGGTAGGACAGGGGTGGCCGAGGTCCAAGAAGTGGCACCGGCAGAAGCAGGCTTGTGGGAAGGCGTCGGAGCACCAAAATCCTCTTTGGGGCCCTTTTTGCCTCCAGCTTTTTGGGGAGCCTCAGCGTTGTGCACCCCAATTTTCCACCTGGAGGAAAATCATCCGGCAGCACAGCCCCGGGGCCCCCCGGGGGGAGCTTGGATGGGTCCCCGGCTCCAGCACCTTGCGGATGAGAAGAATTTCCTGCGGGGCTTTGGGCCAGGGATCGGCTCCAAGGCCAGGGATCGGCGGTGGGGCAGCGTCTGCGCCAACTCGGGGTCAGCCCGGGCCGCGGGGCTGCCCCGAGAGCTGCAGGAAAATTGGCGAGCCGGCACCGACGTGGCGCTGAGCACGGCCCTGGGAGGAAGGGAAAGCACCAGGGGCAAGAATAAAAAAAATCCCACTGCTCTAGGGGCTGAGGAGGGGTCAAAGAAACCCCGCGGGGACCTGCTCTGAGCTCCCCTGACCCCACAGGGGCTCTCAGCGCCCGGTAGCACCACGGCATGCTTCCAACCGGCCCCAAAACCTCACCCCGCATCCCCCAGCCGGCAAATGCCCCCATCATTAAGGGCACAAAGAGGGGGAGCTTTGGGGGTCGAAGCAGCTCCAAACCACAGGGAGCTCAACGCCTGCGGGATGTCCCCGAGAGGAAGGAGCGGGGCTGGGACTCAGGGCCATCAGCAGAACCCTTCCTCGGGCTCCCAGCCGGGCCTGGCTCGAGCGTGGGAGCAGGTGGAGCGAGCAGCTGACATAGCTGGCATTTTTTCTGCTCCAGCAGTGAGCGGAGCTGTCCCACCCAACCCGCAGCGTTCCCGTTAACACCCCACGGGTAAAAAAAAACGGGGGTGCTGCACCCGGAGCCGGTGCGAAGCCTCCGAGCGTGGGGGCCAAAGTCCTGCGAGTTCACACCGGGCCCGATCCAGCTGCTGCGGCGCTCGGCTGGACCCAGACCTTTGCTCTTCGCCCCGCCAACGCCTTCAGAACCCGAACCTGCACCCAGAAACCCGTCTCACGACCGGCTGGGGGTCCCCCTTTAAAAGCAGCCCCCCAGTGAGCACCCGAAGAGGAGAAGTTCTCCCTGCCCTCCCCGTGTCGATGGGAAAAGCCGACAAACCCAACGCGTCCCCGCAAGCCAGGCCGGGGGGGACGCGGTGGAAGGGCCGGGAGCGGGGGGCGACGCTCGGCCCGAAGCGCAGGAAAGAGGCACGGCGGCCGGCGGTGGTAATTAGTTGAACGTCGTTTATTGTCAGTGAATCTATGGTAGCATAAACGAAGGATGCCGCGAACAGCCCGCTTACAACGCGCCATCTAGTGCTCAGTACAGCAGTGCTCGAACAAGGAGTAGAAATGGCCAACCCGGTATTTTTAATTAAAAAAATAAGTCTTCTGTGAATAAATGATTGCAGAATTGATTCAGGTCACCTCTTGTGCGATCGGTGAAGCCCAGAGCATCCCACCACCCCTCCGCAGAGGGGCTGGGGGCACGGGGGGCGTTACGAAGCTCGTTTGGGGGAGCCGCGGCGCCGCTGACGGCCAAATGGGGCCAAAACCCAGGCTGCAGGATGGGACCCGGGGCTAGGATAAAATAAAAACGTTTCAAAAGGGTCGTGGGCATTTACTGGAGGAGGGTCAGGCTGCGCAGAAACCCCCAGGTCCCGGTGGCAGCAAAGTTTCTTCCCGTTACACCGCTAAGTGCACTTGTTTCGAGACCCTGGGCTCAATGGCAGCCTCCCCTTCCCCGTCTCCTTCGCACGCCGACACGGGAGGAAAACCCTCAGATGGTCCCAAAAACATATCGAGCCCCTAAAATATACCAAAACCCTAAAATACGGCGTGGGCAGGGGCTTTAGCGTGGTTACGGAAAGGAAGCGGTGGTCGGTGAATGTCTTCCAATAAATACGAGTTGTATTTCATAGTCCCATAGAAAAAAAATAAATAAAAATTTAGTTTCACCATAAAGGAAACAAAAATGACCTGAAAAAATCCTTAGCAGTACTGAAGAAACGCGGCCGATTCCCTCAATTCGGTAAGGCAGGAAGGTTTGGGCTCAGGGATGCTCAGGGAACGGCTGAGATTCTGCACATAGAAAAAATACTCTTCGCTATTTTACTCTTTTCGTTGGAAACCTCATTTTGCCTGAAGTTGTGTTTTTTTTTCCCCGTTTTGATTTAAAAAAAAAGCTACGAACTCCAGAAATGGCGATATAAACGGCAGACCAAGCACAGGCCACGGGGGAAGACCCCAAAACGGGGAATTGGGGAATTAATTTGGGGGAACTTCGCCCCTCACCCCCACCTCCAGGGCTGCGGCCGTCGGGGAGGACGGCGCCGAGGCCAAATCCCACCGGCAGGGCCAAACTCCCATTTTTTTCCCCCAAAAAAACCCTGGGGAGGAAGAAGAGCGGCAGCAGCTCCGGCAGCTGGCCGACGCCGGCTGCACCGCGCGGCCCCCTCGGGCGGGTTGGATGGGGTTGGCCAAAAAGGGGAGAATTCCCCCCCAAAAAAAGCAGGGAAGGGGCATCGAGCTGGCGGAGCATCCATGTGTGCCTTCCGCCCTCCCCTGTCTTTGGCGGGGGGCACGGAGCGTCCCCGCTCCTCGTGTGCTCTCGGCAATAAAGCTGCTGCTCCGGGGCACGGGAAAAAGAAGAGGCAGAAACCGATCCCCGCACGTCAGTTGGGTTTTGTTGTTTTAAATTTAAAAAAATTTGCTTTGGTATTTGGGTTCCGCCACTGAGCTGCTGGGGGGTGACCGGGGGGAGAGCCGCCAGCCCCCGCGGTGAATCCAACGTGCTTCGACCCGACCCCAGGGAGAAATTCGCTGCCTTGCATCGCTCCGGGATCGGAGCACGCCCACGGCAGGCACCCTGCACGCCTCCCCCACCGCCTGCCAGCCCCGGAGCCCCACGAGGGACAAAGGGACCCTAAGGAAAACCCTGCTTGATGTGACCTTATTTCAAATGGCCCTTTGGCAGCCGGGCAAGGCGTATCTACGCGCCGAATAGCGGCGATTTAAAACCCAAAAGAGCTTCAGTTAGAGGGGTGAAGAGCTTGGAGAGTTCCAGTTTGGGCTTCGAGTGACAGCCCAAACCCAGCCCCAGCGGTGGGAGCACCTGCAGCAGGCGTCGGCACCGCTCCCACCACGGCCTTTCCACGGCCCCGGCGTTTCACAGAGCCACCTCGGGCAGAAAAGGCCTTAATTTGGGGCCGGGTTGGTTTTTTTAGACGTCCGTTAAACCGGTCAAAGTTGTACGTTAGAAGAAAGCCTTAGTGTGTTTGCGAGAGTAAGGCTTCAGGTGAGGCCCCGGGGTTAAGAACACTTCCACCCTCTCTGCCCCGTTCCCTCTTCCCTTCTCCCCGTGGCGGGAAGGGATTGCATAGATTGATGCCTTTTGAAAACGAAAAACCCCAAAAAACGAGGGACTGGTGTAAAGCTTCGACTCATCGGTGTAATTCACGTTTTATTTCCACGCGGTTAAAATGCTGAAACCTTTGCTCTACACAGGACTGGGACGAGGATCGAGTCCAGTTGGGGGTCTACAGTTACAAAAAAAAAAAATAATAATAATAATAATAATAAATCTGTGCAAACATTGCAGTGCTAAAGTTACACCCGCCCCGAAAAACGGGCAGCTCAGGGCAGCGCTGGCGCCACGCCGCCGGGCTCGGCCGGGGAGAAGGGGACGTAGTGGATGGACCACAGCGAGGGTGGGAGTAACGCAGGTCGCGGGGTCGTTTTTCTTACGGTTCGCTCGTTAGCCCTATTATCAAAAATATCTTTAATTTCACTCAGCCTAAGGTCAGTTACGTGGCTCAGCAAAATGGAGCCGAGTTAATTCTATTCAGCAGAACAGAGGTAGTATGGAAGTAGCTTGCTCAAGTAGAAAGAGTTATCGTGTGTGTGGCCACGCACGGCTGTAAGCTAAGGGCAGCCCGGTGCAGATTTACCTCCCGGTGCCGCGGGGCGCTCTTTGTCCTCCCTGCTTCTCCACGCCGTTGGTTATTGCTGGGTGGAGGCACTGACCTCGTTTCTCCGTCGATTCTAAGTCGGTTCGACTGTACCGGGACCGGTTCCACACAGAACTTCTGCAGGAAAACTCAAAGCCGCTCAGCGCTGTGACCACCCCGTCCCCCTGCCCACCCCAAGAAGAACTGGAAAGTAACGTTTAAAAACGAGAGCCGAGCCCCTCGGAAGGGCGGCGCCCCCGAGTCCGCTGGGCTCGGACGAGTTCAAACCGAAAACAAAATAATAAAATAACGTCCGCTTCCGACTAAGCTCCTCTCAGTACCAGAAAACGTCAAATACAACAAAAACGGCGTTAAAAAAAAAAAAAAAAGAAAAACCTCTCAATTAAAAGGTCTGCGACTTTCTAACTGAAATTGCTGGGGCGTTTTCGCTCGGTTTGGGAGAAGCGCTACGAGAAGCGAGGGTCGAGCCCGGCCGGAGGACCCGCGGGGCGCTCGCTGCTCCCGAAGCTTTGGTCTGGTTCGGCGGTGGCGGCGAGGAGCGCTCCGACCTGAGCTCGCCCTCCACGGCGGCTGGCTACCGAGCCCCCCTGGCTAACCCGAGCCCCCCTGGTTAACCCGAGTCCCCCCGGATAACCCGAGCCCGTCCGAGGCGCCCGTGCTCGTGGCGACACCGCGGGGAGGAGGGCTGGCCGCGGGTCACCTCCGCGGCGCGGCGGCCGCATCGCGCTCCTCAGCCCGTCCGGCCAAGCGCCCGCCGCCTCCCTCCTTCCGCGGACAGGGAGAGGAGCGTGGGGAGAGGGAGGAAATACGGCCGTTATTGCACCCCCCACGTGCCACGGGTCCGGAGAGCAAGCGCGGGCAGAGCGCTCAGAACCTGTGCACCAGAGCCTCCCGCTCCTTGCGCTTCAGCTCCTCCCGGTAGCAGCAGGAGCAGAAGTTCCCGGTTTCCGGGTGCCCGTAGAAGCCGCAGTTGGGCTGCTTGCATTTGGTCTGCTGGACGTTATAAAGAGCTCGGCCCCTCGCTCTGTCCGCTCCTTTCTGCGAGCCGTCCTGCTCTGCGTGCTCCCGGCAGCCGTTGCTGTGAGGGGCCGAGCCGTCGCGTTCCGTCGGGAAGCCCGGCTGAGAATCCGTGTCCGTGGGGGAAAATCGCCCGGCGTGCGAAGGGCTGGAGGCGTGGGGGCTCGGCCGGGCCTGGCCGCAGTGCCTGGGGAGGGTGGCGTAAGGGGGGAGGCTGCCACAGGGCCCCCCCGCGACCTGCCGCCGGCCGTCGGGGAAGCCGGGGGGATGAGATCCTTCGGCGCTGCTGGCCACCGAGGGCCGGGGGAAGGTGAAGACGCCCGAGTAGCTGGAGGGAAAAGCTGCCATCTTCGCGGCCAGATCCGGGGGCTGGATGGCGTAAGCAGGAGGAGGCTGGGGGTAAGCGGGGCTGAGCATCGCCTCCTCGCCCTTGTGGGCGTTCAGCTCCGGCTCCGGCCTCTTGGCGGGGGCAGCGCTCGCCAGCGCCTTCTTCTCTGCCTCCTTTTGCTTCTGCTCGGCCAAGAAGCGCTCCTCGGCGTCCAGCAGGTACTGCTGGATCATCTCCTCCTGGTACTGGAGCCTGTTGCTGGTCTTGAGGTGGCCGGCGAAGATGAACTTGCGCTCTCCCTGCATGGCAGCCCGCAGGATGCTGAGGCTCAGCCTCACGTCGTTGCTGTACTTGTAGGGGTCCGACGGCTTCTCGGGGGCTGCTTTCCCCGGGCAGGTTTTCTCCACGGGAGCCGACAAGTCTCCTTGGGAAGATTCCTCTTTGCTTCCTTTCCTTGTCTTCAAGGATCCCTTCTTTTTCTTCTCCAGGGTATCGCCCTGCCCGTTGCTCACGCCTCCCTTCATGGTTTTGCTGTGCATCAAGCCTCCCATGTTCTTTTTTAGCTTACTTCCCAAAGTCTTCCCAAAGCTGCCCAGCTTGTTAGCAACCGAGTCTGCCCGTTTTTTATCCTTCTCCTTGTCCTTTTCTCGGTCTTTCTTTGGTTTCTCTTTGTCCTTGCATCCCCTGCTGCCTCCGTTGCTTGCCGAACTGCTGCAGACCGACTCCTTGTCGGACTCCCCCGACTCGGCCGCCGATCGAGCGTCGTCTCCCGCAGAGGCTGTAGGGGATTCCGGCTGGGCCAGAGGCGCCTAGGGAGAAAGAAAACACGTATCAAAGTCAGATAAGCTCCTCAGATAAGACTTTTCAGGCTGAAGGTGAAATAAATGGAGAAGCAAGCACTCGGCAGGAGAACCCAGGGGACAAGTGGTGGCGCTCAGATCCGGAGTTATTTCATGTCAATGCCGCAGCCAAAGGGCGACCCGCAGAATTCAGCACACGCCCTGGCCGCATGCTGGTTTCAGACAGAGCAGAACAGCTCACGTCTACGTTTGGGGAGTTTTCTCCAAAAGAGAGGAGAAAAAAAAGCAACACGAACAATCAAAAGCTAACAAAGGAAGAAAGCCTCCACGCCCGGCAGCCCGGCGACACCCGCGCTGCTAAGGCAGCTGCCGCGGGGATGTTGGAAGCAGGCAGAAGTTCCCAGAGCTCTACGAGTCAGTCCCGACAACGAAAGGTCCCAGGAAAATTACAGGCGAGCCGCAAGTCAGCTTCTGGTGGCCGCAAACCAACAGTTTGTGTTTGTCTTGGAACAGGCGGCAGTCGGCCTCGCTGCCAGCCACCTACACAGCAGGCTGCGCCGCTCCCCGGGACGCGCCAGGATAAAAAGGAAGGATAAAAACAGGCAGGGAAAGCTCGAGAGAAAGGCCCAAAAGCACGAGCTGGTGGTCTGCTCGGAGCAGCGCTAGCCGCCTTTGCCAGCGGGAGCACAGCCAACCTGACGTGAAGGAGGGCAGGGCAGACGACGGCTTCGCTCCGCCGCCCGGCAGCAGGGAGGCTTCAATAATTCAAAAGGAAAGAAACCAGCCCTCGTCTCTTTACCTGCGTGTCACAAGGCAACGTGATCCATTTAACATTCATGTAGCTGTGCAGCAAGTGCAGCTTGGCCTCCAGCGACAGCGTCACGCTGAAATTCGAAACAAGCACAAGAAGCCACGGTCAAGTCCCACTTTACGAACCAAGGTTCTCGTCTCCGTCGTTACCAAGGCATTTGCCTGCTGTCTTTATGTTAAAACGCGTGTTTTAGCGGGTAAAAACCATACGAAGCAATATGAAAGAACGTTTTTGTAGCCTTCCGAGCCTTTTAATTAAAAAGGGAATGAATAAGAAGGTTCCTGTACGTCAGAATCGGGTTTGCTACAAATTAATACCAACCTGGCAAATCATCTCACTGGTGCACGAGGCAAGTCACAACAAAGCAGGTGTCACAGATCTAAACAGAGCCGCTTTCAAAATGATTTCCCTCCCCACAAAAACAACTTCAGAAAAAAAACCAGCAGAGCTGCTTTCTCAACAATTTCCATTTGTCGTTTGTTTTTTCCATTAAAAACACGCAGTGTTTCCTATCAGCTAAAAAAAACACCTCGAAATGTCCGCACCACGCAACACTGCGTCGCTGAAACCTGCCCCGAGCCTTAATGAAGGCGCCGATCTCGGAGGTTTCTACGTTTCCTAACCCGAAGTCATCTGATGGACAAGTCACGCGTGCAGCTCTCCGACCACGACGCCCACTGTCGGTGGCTCCTGGCTCAATAACAGGAAACTCGCCGCTACCAAGGCCTGGTCTGAGCCCAGTCTGGGAGGGGAGTCTGTCTGCAAGCATCCCTCCGGCTCCTGGGGCTCGTGGGCAAAGGTGTTTGTTGTCTCTGGGGGCGGAGGAAGGGAAAAATGCAGCTTTTGGGGCCCGAGAACACAGGCTACAACACCTGATCCTCCTTACCGAAGCCGGTAAGATGTCGCTGCCTTTCCCAAAATATAGCAAAACCCTCAGGACATCAGAAAAAAAAAGAAATAAAAAAGAACAAGCTGCTCTGTCTGCACTGGACAGCTTCAGACCCCAGCACAATTTCGACCCAGACCCAAGAAACCCCCCCGTGCTCGTGAGCAGCCGGGGCTAAAAACCAAACCGCGCGGCTGCGACCGCTCCGGCATCCAGACCACCGACCTGGCCAGCTTGACGTTGTCACCGTCGTCTTTCCCCCACTGCCAATCCTTCCCGGGATCCACGGCGAAGTGCACAGGGAGCAGCTTATGCTCCGAGTCCGTCAGGGGGATCACGGCTGCACGGGGAGGAGAACACAAAGCCCACTTAAAGCCCGGATCGATGAGGTTTGGCACGCTGCGCCGAGGCCCCAGCGCCTGCCACTTCTGCGCCGCGTCTCCCGTCAGTCGCCCGAACTGCAGCTGACACAGAAGCCCCACGTCTACCTCCAGCGAGCTCCCCACGTAAACCAAGCCTTCCTCACGTCGCCCCGCTCCTCCGGCCCGTCGAACCCCCGTGACGAGGCGACCTCTCACGGCGGCAGCAGCGGCGGTTTCGCCGGCCACCGGTTGGTGCCAAGTGGTGCACGAGCGCTGCTGCCACTGCCAGGGCTCGGGACGTAAATCACCGGGCTCGTTCATCGCCTACCTTGATCTTTCGTGGGTTCCTTCTGCTCCATGGATACCAGGGCAGAGAAATGGGCTTGGTCGTACGCCAGAACCAAAGGGGAGCGATGGCATTTGTTGGCTGGAACCTCCAGGGGAAGGTAGATGCCTCCGAAGGGAATAGGGGCAAAGGCTGGGAAGAAAACGGGGCTGATCAGTTTTCGTAATAGGTTAAAGAGTTAAGACTTGTTTATGCTGAAACTGCTCCAGAACGGGCCGTTGCACCTCAAGGTTTTACCTGCAAGTATCTATCAACTTGAGGGGCAAAAGAAGAAAAACCAAACCAAACGCCAGGCAGACACCCGTCGTGTACCAGCAGGAACACAGCTGCAGAACGACTCCGTAGTTTCTACGAAAGCCCTCCACACACACACCAAAAAACGAATTTGCGCACAGAGCGATGCTAATTAACGAATCTTTCCTGACAGGAAATTAAGCCTGTTAGTGGAAAACACGCAGGGAACGGAATTTCCCACCCGTACACACGCGTAGGGGCAAAAGAAGCAGAGAATCACCGCGAAAAGGCGACGATCGGGCGGTGATGCTCGGCCGTACGGCTCGTAGCCCCCCGTCACGTCCAGCAGCCGGCCCCACGGACAGGGCAGAAATTCAGGCTCCACGGAGCACAAGGAGCCCGTGCCAGCAGCTCACGGGCAATGAACACCCTGAGCACGCACAATTAATTAAGACAAACGAGCGCAACCCTTACCTTCTCCCCCCGAGTCCCGCAGCATCGTGTCTGCCACCACCACGATGGGTCTCTTCAGCACGTGGGCCAGGACGAAGACGTGAAACTCCTCCAGGCTCTCGTACACAGGCTCCTCAGAGCTTTCAACGCTGAGGAAACAAGAACTCAATCAGTTTTCGTCCTCTGTGCACTTAACCATCACTTTTAGAGGCGGGAAGAGTTCTTTGCAGGCAACAGCACGGACGTAGATGGTATTTTAATGGCACCAAGTTTCATCTTTTCTCTCATTTCTTATTTTGGACACAGGATCCAAACAAACCTCCTGTTCTAAGGCAAGGGTTTGTTTCCAGGAAATACCGCGCTGCTACTCGGCACTTCTTGGAGCCTCTTATCTAAAGAGCCTCAAAAGCTGTGTTTGTTTGGGATGGCTGCAGCGATGAAGTGCCCTTGAAGCACGGAGGGAGGGGGAACGCTGCAGAAATTCCCCGCTTTTGTTTATCGCTCAGTTTGGAGCCAACAACGCGATGAAACGTGAGAGAAGATTAGGTTGCTGTCCAATTCTGGAAAAGAGCTGTTACAAAAGGGGTCAGGCAGCATTCAGAGAGATGGCTTTCCCTAACATTTTTATGGATGTTTGCGTTGTTTTGCACGATCCTCCAACCCTCCCCTCAAAACCCTCCCATACAAACGCGACCAAAGCACCAAACCCCTCTGCTGTTCCCAGCCTGGACCTGCCCTCGGGAAAACGATTCCAAGCTGTACGTTTCAGGAAGATATTCCCTCTTTATTTTACTTCCTTTTTTCCCTTTCCCACGTTAATCGTGGCCTTTTAATCCCTGGACATCCCACCCCAGAAAGCCCCCCAGCCCCTCTCCACGTACCCCCCGCAGTTGGCTCCGTTGGTGCCGTAGTGCACGCGAGGCTCGCTGGAGGCCAACTTGATCAGCTCGTTCCACTCCTTCTGCCACTCCTCCTCGGTGTAAACGAGACCAGACTGGGGAGGGGACGACAGAACAGAATCCTCAATGTCAGTATTTTTCCTGATTCCTGCAGTGTTTTTCCAATTTTGGTGTGTTTTCTACGCGCCGCCACAACATCCCTCTACGGATTTACGCAAAAATCATCAATATTTTATGCTAAAAACTGCTCAGCTGAGGAAATGGCTGGACAATCGGGGGGGTTGGCTGTGAAGGGGCTGAAGGGAAGAAGCCAGAAGGTTGTGGTCAATGGGACGGAGTCGGGCTGGAGGCCTGAATCTAGTGGAGTCCCTCACGGGTCGGTATTGTTTGCCTTTTGAAGTTATTTTCCTTCCTTACTGGACTACGACAACAAAAGGAAGACACCGTAACGCCCAGAAGGATCCAATCCAAGGCTCGCTGAGGTATTTTAACACACTTGATCCTTTTTTAGCCCTCCGAAGAGGCACAAGGCATAGCACGGGCAAGACCCGACGGCTCACTGTAAGAGTGGGATGCATTTTTTCTGTCGCTGCAGATTCTTTTGTGAACCGCGGTCAAGCCGAACTGTTCGCCCCTTCAGTCCTTTCTTGCCTGTCCACGCACTCAAGCCGACGTTTTACTGCTTTCCTCGAAAAGCCGCAGTGCTCTGCCGACATCGTTGCCCCACGGCAGCCCGCGAACTCAGCACCTGCCTCCAGTACAAAGGTTCCACTCCAAGACGTCCGCAGCAAGCGTTAGTTCAGGAACTGCCTCTCCTCTCGTCAACGGAGCAGCTTTCCGACACGGTCCCAAGGAGTTAAAAGGCTCGTTAAGCCTTATGAATCCCACGTGAGGGGAGAAATACCTCCAAACCCAAAGCTACACTGGAGCACTGCCGTGTTAAGGCCACGAGGCCAGCTGCTGAGACACGAGGAAGGGCAGGCAGCCCTGCCCTCCTCCTCTTGTTCCTGGGCTCGGTGATGGGAGCTCCGGCATCCAAACACAACGTCCTCCGTCCTCGAAGCTGCCAAGAAAACCTCCCAGCCACGAACCAGAAGCAGCTGACGGCCCAGCCAGCTCCCTGCTTGTTTAAGGCGTTCATGGAGTTTCCTGCTCCTGGTTAAGCCTCCAACGGGACTCCTTTCATCATCGATCCGAGCGTAAAGCACAGCGAGGGAGGAGAGCGTTGGACCCAGAGCGGGTCAGGCAAATCGGAGCGCCTTCCGTCACCCCGGGCCGCCTCTTTCCGGGTTTATTTGGAAAGGAAGAGCTCCTAATCCCCGACTTCCAACCCCTCACACAGCACCTGCCGCGCCGGCTGAAGCTGGACTGTTGCAGCTGGCTGCAGGCACCACCTACAGCCGCCCGCCTCCGAGAAGCTTCTGCCGGGGGTGATTACAAGGGAGCGACACAACCGAGGCGGCACGCCGAGTGTTTTCAAGCCCTTTAAGCTCCGCAGGTCACAGCGCTTTGCTGGTGGCTAGTTCTGGAGATAGCCCCGAGCACGCGGTTTAAAGATGCACAAAAGCACGCTTTTAATAGCAGCCGAAGCTCCAATTATTTATCAACTGCTTTGTTTCAAACACGGAAACAGATTTTTTTTTTTTTAGCCTGTCAAGATCCTAATCTCCGCGCCCTTCCAAAAATGAAAAGGAAGTTGGAAAGTAAACAGCATCCTTCCGAGTCAGGTGGGAACAGGATCGTACTCTGCTCGCGACACCAGGGCGCGATTCGAGGGAACTTTCCGCCTGGCCAAAGCCACGACCCTGCTTTCGGGGGGAGCACGTCGCAGCTCTAGGAGCCGTTCATGCGGTGGGCTCGCCGTTTCCTTTCTTAGCAGGGGAGGTTGCTCCACGGAGGCACATCTTTGTGATCTTACCGCACGAGAGACCTGCGACAGCTCCTTTCCATCGGCGGCGGACGTAACCCGGCGCCAATAAAGGAATTCTCCTTCCTGGTAATAAAGAGCATTTCGCCCAAGTTTCACAGCCGGAGTTTAGAGGGGAGGATTGTTCTCATCGTGGTACGGACGAGTACTACAAGCCACGGACTTGCCCCAAATCCAAGACCATTTTTGTTTCGTTTTTTCCCTCCCAGCCCCACGGGATGTTCGATGAGGATTTTCCCCTCCGCTCAGAGGGCCGCGTTCAGCCTGGTTCCTACCTCCTTGTTCTGCTGCGTTTGCTGCCAGCGCCACCTCCGCTTCAGGGCTTCCCTTTCCACACCTTTATCCATTAAGGTATAAAGGGATTTGCGAAGCATGAGATCTCTGTCGTGGAAACCCCACATACCTGCACAGAGAGGGGAGGAAAAAGCACCAAAGGATTAGCGAGAGCTGGCGTTTCTCCTTCTCCTGCTCTCTGAACTCCTACAACCTGCCACAAAACCAGGGGAAGTGGGGAAATGGGGGAAACAACGGCGAGCGGGGCCAAACTGAGCAAAAAATTCAACAGCCCCCTGTCCGAAGCCTGCCCTTCCCACCCGCAGCGAGCTTCTAGGCAGCTAAAAGCAGCAGCTGCCGCCTTGGGCTCCAAGGAAGCTCCCAGAGGCAGCAAAAGGTTTGCTCGTAAGAATCCCGCGGTGCTTTCCGCCGGGCTGATCTGTCGAGGGAAAAATTTACAGCAGGTGAAACAAGGCTGTGGTTTCGCTGCGTCTGAACAGAGCCGGCCACGCGAAGGAAATGCCCGCCCCTGCTGGTTTAGAAGGCTAAAACCTCCAAAAACGTTGTCAGGTTTGATGAGGTGAAGTCGCAGGAGACAAAGCCGGGTCCTGGAAACCGCCAGGCCGCCCGGCGGCGCGAACGGGCCCTCTGGTATCTCCCACTTCCTTCAGAACCACGGGGAAACTTGCCAAAGGGAAGGCTGAACCCCGAAAGAACCATTTTGGGAGCACAGAGGCTGTCGGCAGCTCGGCTCAGCCTCTCCCAATGAGCCCCAGCAGTCCGGCACCTACTGAGGCTCACCCGGGACGAGCAGCGGGCCCACGGCTCCCCGCGGGGCACACGAGAAATGCTCGGGGGCAGAGCCAGTCCCCGAGGCAGCCCGGGGTGCTGGGCTCTCCCCACGCCTCCTCCAGCAGCGTCAGCTCCCCCGGTCCCATGGCACGAAGTGGCCGGTGAGGGGAAGGGAGGCTGTGACCGCCCATCTCCCCGCACGGAGCTCATTACCACTTCGTTATTTGTCCCTCCGAGGCTCTTACCCAGCGAGGCGGCGTGCAGCAGGCAGTTCCCGTCACCCGTGGTGGCCAGGGGGAGCAGCCGCTGGCAGCTGGGGTCCACGTTCGCCCACCAGTTCAAGCGACCTGGGGAAAGAGCGGGGAGAGTGAAAAGGGGGCCGCGGGACCGCTGGGTTCATCTGCTCGGAAAGAACCAAGGGAAAAAAGAAAGACGAGGATGCGGCCGGCTTGGTTTGCCATGGGGACGCCCACGGACGCGAGGCTGGAAGAAAGGAGCCGAGGCGATGCAACAAAGCAGAGCTGGGGAGACGGCCGGGCTGCAAGGACAGGCAGGAAACGCAAAGTCCTTACTCAGGGTCACACGAATTAGAGAGAAAGCTGCAAACAGGAGCAAGCCCAGCCAGGGCTTTGACCCAGAGCAGCATTCTCCTTCCGTCCAGTTCCCCCCTCCAAAAATAAAACCCCATCCTGCTGAGATCACATCCAGGGCGGATGTTACTACAACTTTTCCAGTTCCTCCAGCTAGTAACGAGGCTGCTTGGAGATGCTTCCAGCAGCCAGCTCCCTCCGATGTCCAGCGTCTCATCGCTCGTTTGTTCCCTGCTCGCTCGGCTGGGTACGATCATCGGGAACTTCTGCTGAGCCAAGCGGCTTTAGCAAGGAAAACGCGAACCGACGGCGCTTTACCGGGTTTAAAAATAGCAGCTTTGGGGTCACATCAGGCACGTGAATTACTACGAGGCAAGAGAGAAGGCTTTCGGCCCGTCTAAAAATAGAAGCTGGGGAAAATTAACAAACCCGCTGCAGCTGAACTCCAGGCGAGAAGTTAAACGGCGATCCGGGAAACGGAACACGTTTTGCTTTTCAGCTCCAGGCTGTCGCCCCGCTGGCCGGCAGAAAAACCCCGCCAAGAGCTGAAACAGCTCCAGAATTGAAGGCCGGGAGGTCGGCGACAGCTTTTTGGCATGGCCGAAGGCGGTAGCGGGGGCTCCCCTGTGCGGGGGACACCAGGAGTCCCGCTGCCACGGGATCCAGCCCCGCCACACAGCTGGTCTGGGGATGTTTCGGGACGTTTCGTGGCACGGCGAGAACGTTTCTTGGTTCCAGCAGGGATCGGGAACCCGCACGTGCTCCTGCCAGGAACCGCGGAAATGGGTCACGGCAAAGGGAAGGAGCAGATCCTTCACAAGGGCTACGAAGCTGGTGAGGGGTCTGGAGAACAAGTCCTACGAGGAGCGGCTGAGGGAGCTGGGACTGTTCAGCCTGGAGGAGGCTCAGGGGCGACCTTATCGCTCTCTACAGGTACCTCAAAGGAGGCTGTAGCGAGGTGGGGGTTGGTCTGTTCTCCCACGTGCCTGGTGACAGGACGAGGGGGAAGGGGCTCAAGTTGCGCCAGGGGAGGTTTAGGTTGGATATTGGGAAGAACTTCTGTACTGAAAGGGTTGTGAGGCACTGGAACGGGCTGCCCAGGGAAGTGGTGGAGTCCCCATCCCTGGAGGTCTTTAAAAGCCGTTTAGATGTAGAGCTCAGGGATAGGGTTTAGGGGATGATTTGTTAGTGTTGGGTCAGAGGTTGGACTCGGTGATCTTGCAGATCTCTTCCAACCCAGACTTTGTGTGATTCTGCGATGCTCCTCCTAGCCCAGCGCCGAGCCCTGACTCACGCAGAACCCAAACAGCTCCCCTGGGGCTCCCCAGGGACTGCGGGGCTGTGCTGACACGGCCGCGCTCCCCGCGTGACGGAGGCGGCGTTGCGGGGATGAGCTGTCCTCAGGCTCCCCGGGCTGACGCCGCGCTTGGGTGGCTGCTGCCGAAGATTTTTCCTCCCTTGCTGAAGCTGGAGGTGAAGGAGCGGGGCCACGACCTGGGACGAGGTTGTTGATTAACACAAGAAATAGGAGAAGAGCAGCTGGAAGCGGCGAGCTGGTTTATCGCACCCGAAGCTCGACGATACACCCGTAGCCTCCCTCTTTGAATTGATCTGAATTTTCCTTTAAAAAACAGGAAAAAAAAAAACTTTGTTTCAGGACCTGGCAGCAACAAGAGCTGGTCCTAATGCCTGGACGCGTCCGTAGCTGCTTTCTCCCCGAACCCTGAGCCTCTTCCACGGGTCAGGAGGGACGCGAAGCGAAGGCGGTGTTACGAGAGCCGTGCTGCCGAAGGAAGACAACTTCAGCTGCCTTTCGGTGGCCCCGGCCGTGAGCTCGCCTCTCCTGGCGGGGAAGCCAGGCCGGCCAGTGACTGACGGGCTAAAATATTTGCAAGTCGGCCGCTGGAGCGTGAGACGGAGCGGGGGACGTGCGCACACGTGCCTCTGACCACGCACGGGCTAAACCCGGCTGAAAAGCTGCTCGGGAGCCGGGTGCCGCATTCCCAAGGGCCGGACGTGCGCCGGTGGCTTTGATGGCTCCGAGACGCAGGGATTTGCATGCCAGGAACGAGGAACCTGCTCTCGTCGCTCTTCTGCCGCCGCTCCGGCAGTGAGGCAAGCAGGGAGGGAGGAGAGGTGCCGTGCTCTTAACTCAGCAGGTTTTAATCGTCCACCTACAGATGTTTCCTGCAGCGCCGGCCTGGAGAGCCAAGCAGAAGTCTTCTCGCCAACGTGCTGGGGGAATTTTGCTTCCCTCACCCCGGGGAGAAAGCCTGGGGTCAAAGCAAAGGCTCAGCAACCCCGCCTGGGGCTTCTCCCAGCTCTTCCCGACTTTTAGAACAGCGGCGAGAAAAGCACCGCGCCTGCAGAACGCCCGGCGAGGCTTCGACCACGCAGGGCTCGAACAAAAAGCGCCGAGGTTGAAGCGAGGGCCAAACTTCCAGCTCCACCGAGGCCTCGTTGCACAACGCCGAGCACCTTAACAGCTTCCCCAGCGGACGGCGGCACGATTTGCAGCCACTTGCTCTGCCACACGGCTGGAAAGGGAGCTCTGGATAGAACACCAAGAGTTATCTCCACGTTTCTTGGTCTATAAAATATTTGCTTAATCCCCGAAGGCCAGCACACGCTAAATTAACGAAGGGTATCGGCGCAGCTCACGGCACCGCGCTCAAAACCTTACTTCAAGTTAAGCTTGGAAGAGTTTGCGCATGCAGGGCAGCCCTTTAGTAAAGACAAACGTTCATTTGTAACGAGAAAGGGATCTGTGTGAATTACAGCTCGAGAGATCTATGCTGAAAACTAGATCCTAACCCCCTGAAAGCCTCGGAGTTCTCCGGGCCAGAGTTTGTGCAGAAACGCGGCAATCCAGCGCCCAGCCCCGGCCCTGCTTCGATGCCGAGGTGTGGGTAAGTGCAGCTCAGTTGGCATTAGACACGACAGCCTGACAGCCCACGAAGAGCGCCGCCGCCGTAACGAGATCGCTTGGATCGAGTGTTCATTGCCAAAACATGAGAATATTGATTACAGGAACACCTGAGCGGGATGGCTCGAAAATCTGAGGTGAAGAACATGTCCTCTTGGAAGGAACGGCTTTCTAGGTAGGCGGACTGCGTAGAGAAATAAAGGAGAGGTGCAAGGGCTCCCCGCGTCTCGCCTGCTTTGCCTCCTTCCCCACCTGTCCCAGCCGCACGCTGTCCTGGTAACACGGCTTAGGTTGTTCCCCGCCAGCACGGCGATCCCGTTCATTCAATCTCATTTACCGATCCCCTAGCAACTATTCGGGAGGAAACCAGCGTGCTGGAAAACAAAACCCGTCCGCGCTCCCGCCGTGCTTCCTCTCCAGGCACACACAAAGCCAGCCGACGAGTTTCCCTGCGTCGAAGCAGCAGCAAGCGTGTAAAAGGCATCCTCGATCTACGCCTGTAATCGCCGCCGGTATCTGTCTGCGACGATTAGCTGATGCTGTCATGCAACGATTCCTCCCCCTGCCTCTCACAGCGAGGCTGCTGGGATAGCGCAGGGCACGGGGAAGCTTAGGTGGTGAGATAATGCAGCTTTATGTTTCTAAAGCATTACCATGAGCGGTGACGACGCGCGCGCACGGTTTGCATTTGGTGTCTGCAGGCGAAGCGAAGCCGGCTCTTGCTCAACTCTTGCAGCACGCTATAAAAAGGGATGAAATAATTCCCGGCACTGATACGCGCCCGCCCTCGCTTCTCCGCTGCCTGAGGCTTGTGTGCCAGCACGGGACTGCTGCGAAGTGCCGCCGCCGGTTGAATTAGCATGAAAATAATTAATAATTTGGGGTGGGAATGCTCACCGGCCTGCTCCAGCGCCACCAGCATCGACTGCTCGATGAGGTCCCGCTCGATGAAGCTGCGGAACTCCTCGGTGTACACCGTGAGGTCAGGCAACTGGAAGGTGGAAATGGGCATCTCCAGCAGGTGCTCGCTGCTGCCGTTGCTGGAGACGTGGGAACGGGCCAGGGAGACGATGGTGGAGCTGGCGTGGGAAATGCCTCGGGACAGACGTTTTTCTGAGAGGAAGAGGAAAAAAAAAAAACCCACCTGAACTGGGCAGAAGCTACGATTAAAATCGCTGCCTTCAGCGAGTTTTTTTTTGGTTGCCAGAAGCTGAATTGCTCTGACAAATATTTCAGCCGGCGGAGGAGCGAACGGCTCCCTGCCAGCCTTGGGACTCGGCTGCGGGGCAGCGCCACACGCTTACCTTGCACCAAGTCATCCTGCCGCTGCAGCGGCGGGCGCCCCGCGCGGGCTGCCTCCTTCTCCGGGGCTTTGTAGCTGCGTCCTTCGTTGAAGGAGGGCGGCAAGTTCCCCGCGTGCACCTGCCGTAGCTGCTCGAAGTCGCTCAGGGCTGCGCTCAGGTCCCAGTTTTTACCTGGATTGGGAGGCAGAGAGCGGTCACCGTCACCGAGAGAAATCGAGTCAGCTCCTAACCACCCGCGCTAAAAGCCCTTTGTCTGCCCGCTGGATTTGAAGCTCTGTTCCCGCCCAGGATCTGTGTTTCTGAAGGAAATAAAACTCAACGTCAAGTGCCCAGAAGACGTTGGGTGTGCTGCCACCGGTGCCACGGGGGTGGCTTGCACGTGCCTCGAGCGCGCCGAGCTCGGAGGGAGCCGCTGCTCCCGGGGCTGGACGTCCACAAAACCTCCACAAAGCTCCCAAGACCCCTGGGTTTTGCCAGAATCATCCCTCTGGCTGGGAAACGAAGGGCAGGGCCACCACAAGACGGCAGGTGGGGCTGCTTTGTCCACCAGCCCCCCGCTCCAGGTCACGCCGAGCACCGTTTCGTAAGCCGCAGTGACGATAATCCGCCGTGACGCCGACACCGCTCCTTCGCTGACCAAGTGGAGCAGCCGACAGCTCTCCGTTCCCCCCCTGTCACCTCAGGATAACGCTCGAGCAAGCACAACCTCATCAGCCGAGGGCTCCCAACTTCTCCAGCACCCGTCCGGGGTTTTTAGGAGGCAGCCACCCACCTCTCTTCCAGCCGAAACAGAAGAGCAAGCAAGGTGCCAGCCAGGCCGGGCAGCGGCTGCGACGCTTTCCAGCGGGCTCGAGCCATTTGTAGCCGGATGAATTATTCGGTAAAACTTACTCAGCTTCAACTCAGCGGAGCTGGGTGAATCCTGAAAGCAGCCCCACTGCCTGCTACCACGACCCAGCGGGCTGAACGACGACACGTTACCACAGCCGAGCCTCTCCGCGTGCAATAAATCGACCGTTTAGAAGCCGCTGCTTTCCGAAAGCAAGAGCAGACAGCAAAAAGAGAGTCCGCCATATGGCTTGCATTTGCAAAACCTGTGATTTTTATGAACGCTGTTAATCTGAGCTCTTAAATTTGCAAGTTAGCAGACAGCGCAGGAAGCGAGCCAGCTTTATATATAGCAACTCTGCTACAGAAGAGGGAGAGAAACCGTCGGTTGGTTTACACGAGAGCTCACAGGCAATAAAAAGAGATTGTTCCGCCCAATTCCCCAAAGGAAATACGTTTTTCAAGTATTTAAATCCTTCTGAGAGATGCGATTCGCAACGTTTCGTGACTGTCTCCGAATGGAAAGTTATTTTAAGGCTCACCTTTGGAGCCTTTTTATTATTTAAACGAACCAAAGGATCAGCATCAAGGAACGAGAACGAGCCATCGGACTGAAATTGGAGGTGCTGCCACCTCGTCTCCTGCCTCAAGACCGCTTCAAGCTCCTGCACCAAGCGAAAGCGGGCGGGGGAAATCCTCCGGGGACACGTGGGTTCAACCAGGGAGAGACCCGGAGCCCGTTTTCCTCGTGACGCTGCCAGAAGGTGGGACGAATTTCGGAGCAGAATCCAAACGGCGGCGGCGGGTAACGTGCCGGTTTTCCCCCCAGGTCCTCCAGCACAGCTCACCAATTCCTCAATCCGCCCCCAAACTTCACGTCTGACGAGTTCGCTTCTTTTTGTTCGAGCGCACAACGCGACCTTACGAAGACACACCAAAAAAAAAAACCAACTGACAAATCCGTCTCGCCTCATTTCCACACGTGGAGCTGTCGATTCCACAGAGACCACAGCGAAAACAGCAGCGCGTGGTGAAAACGAGGTAGAACGACTGCTGTCAAAATAAATCAGCCGGCGTGCCAGAGAAAACGTGGAGGAATCTCTGCTTTAACTTCTTCTGCCGCAAGCGAAAATGCTAATTCTGGAAGACACCATCAGCAATCCCGACGTGAAACAAAGAAAGCTGAAAGCAGAGGAGGGGATGGTTCTATAGCTGAGGTACCACAGCGAGCGTGGCCTCGTGTTACATAATTGCGTATGGGTTAATTAACTGCCAAGCACAGCCCTTTCTGCTCCACATGTGATGTTTCTGTCCTCCGGCGTTACGGCACAGGCCGGTTTTTACTCGCCAGCCTTTTGTCAACATGAACCCAAAGGCAACGCTCGCGCAAAAGCTCCCGGTCCCCAAATTCGGACCTGGCAGCCTCTCTCCTCTCCCCCTTCCCGTGGCTCCGGGTGATCAAACAGATCACCTCCGGGTGATCAAACGGATCACCCCACGCTCAACACGAGCACCAACAGGCAAGTTCTCCGTTGGGGGAAGGAGACTGGCTACCACGCCGCGTTTTAGGGCAAGCACGCGGGCTCTTCGGGTGGGCAGAGCGCTGGAACGCCGCCACCGCGGGGTGCTGAGCGCAGGTGGTGACGATGATGATGACGCCGATGGATTTTGGAGCCTCGTCTGCGATTCCTCAGCATCTTCGTGCCTACCAGACAGGACTGGAGGTTTGACGGGAGCGTCCCGCGACGGGTGCTGGACGCGGCTCCACGTAGGTCGGGCTACGAAGGGACGCTGCCGGGGGAGGCGAGCGGCTCGGCGGCACGCCGCTCGCACGGGGAGATACCAACAAAACAGCAATTTATCCAGGCATCATCAAACCACCTGCGCAAGCAGAACAAGACCTACCAGTAAAAGCACGGTTTTGCCTGTGTAATTAACTCCTCTGCTGCTCGGAAAGCGCAGGCAGCCTGCCCCTCGCGCGGTGCCTTCAGTCCCGCGGAAGGCGCAGGAGAAAGCCCCAGGTTTTGTGACCAGAGAGGATGAGCGGAGGGACATCGCCGCTCTCTTCGACGCGTTCTCCTGAAATTCATTAGCTGCTGGACACGTAACGAGAAACCGGGGCAGAATTTCACCAACCACGCTGCTGACGGCGCCGCTTCGACACCCGCAGCCCCGCGGGTCCCTCCCGCAGGCTCCCTGCCCCTCTTCCCGAGCCCCGTGGCCCCCGGCAGCCTCCTCCCTGCTTTTTATCCCGGGTTTTATTTACCTTCCAGCAGGTCTCTGGCCAGTCCCGGCTCTGCCCCCGTCGAGCGAACAAAATCCGACAGGACGATGTCCATATCCGAGGCCGTGTGCTCATGGATTCCTCCCAGCAGCTGGGGTCGGCGGCGCCCGGATCAGCACCTCGGCCTCAATCTAGGGACGAGAGAACAACACGGCTTGCGTTAAGGGCATCCAATAATTAACCCGGGGGAATAATTCTCGTTTCCAAGCGACTCGGGGGGGAGCCCCTCTTCGTAAGGACACCCAGGAGAAGGAACGAGGTCGTCAGGGAGCAGCAAGGTTCTCCCACACCTCCCGACCCCTCCAGGGGCAGGCAAATTGCGAACAAAACGCCGCAATTAGCGGACGTCGCCTAGGGAAAATTAAAACCAAGACCTCCCGAGATCTCCTTCCCAGGAGGGAACAACACCAGCCAGCGCCAGGGTGCGTGCTGGAAACCTTTTTTAGCAGGTCCTGAGATCCAGAAAGCCACACGTAGGTGTGTGCCGCGCTCAGATCCTGATTTACTGCATTCCTCGCAGCTCGGCCGAGGCCGGGACCGGGCTAAGGCTCGGCAGGATCGTGCAGTTCAAGGGTTATCGCGGAAAAAAAAAAGCAGATCGACTGTCAAGGAACGTAACCCGCTGGAAAAAACGCCTCCCAAGCTGAAATTTGGCGGGTGAATAAGGGGAAAAACCACGTACGGCTGGCTGACAGCGGCGTCGCCATCCTGAAAGCAGCGGAGGAAGTTTCAGTATTGCAGAAAATTGCAGACCCGTTCTTCTCAAAGCCATGGCTTGTGGGATTATTCCTAAAGATGGGCCGAACCTAACGGCACCCCACTCCCAACCCCAGGCACAGCAAGCGAAACCAGCGAGCTTTAATCTGGAGTTTCCTGGCTTTGTCGGTTAAATGCCGCTCTTATTATCTTCCACCTCGTACGCTCGTTAACTGGAGAAAAGCTCCTTGATGTCGTTTATCACCCTTGATGTCGTTTATCACCGGAGCAATCTTGGGGCTGTCGTCATCCCAAGGCAGTCCTCAAACCCCGCGTTCCTCGCCGAATGGGATCCCCGGTCCCTCACCAAACGGGATCCCCGGTCCCTTGCCGAATGGGATCCTTCCGTCCCGTAGGATCCGACCTCCTCCTCAAGAAGCCCCAAGCTCCGCCACCACGACGATGTCGTCCAGCCAAGGCTAAAGCGTTTCGGGTGTCAAGCACGCCAAAATCCCCCCCGTCCACGTGTACGTAGCGCTGGCTGTCATCCGAAGCCGCTTCCTCGCCACGTTACGGACACCGGGTGCTGCGGCGGGCGCCTGCGGGACCGAGACGGAGGCGGTTCCACGGTCGGTTACTTGCAGGACGCAGGAATGAAGCAAATTAACTCACGAATATTCACGCTTTAATCTCCCTCGGGAATCCTGGCAGGTCCAGGACAGCGCGGACGTCGCTCCCGAACCTCACGGTGCCAGATTGCCCCTGGCACGCGATCCCAAAAGCACCTTGGAAATCATCGATTTCTCCACCACGGCCCCACACGGACACGTGCAAATCCCTCGAGCCAAACGCCCCACTCGCTCTCGAAGCCGGAGGCGGCGACACGGCTAAATAAAGAAGAAAGCCATCAAATTCCACATTAGAGGTTTTTTTTTTTCTCATTATCACACAGTCCGTTTCCTTAAGCCATCCCAGAAACACCTCATGATCAGTGCTCAGCGAGGAAATGCTGCTTGCCAAATATTTACGTGTTCGGCTATTCCAGGGGGAAAAAATGCCACCAGAAGCGCTGCTCCGTGCACCCCAAGCTTTTGCTGTTTGAGGCTTGGTGCAAAGCACCAGCTGAGTTTCCCAAGCCCCGTCTCCCGCTGCTATCCCCGGCAGACGGAGGGCGTCCAAATCTCCCCGTTTCCACTGGTGAAGAGCCAAAACCAAATCGCCTTAATTTGCAGAGACTTAAATTAGAACGATTCCCCGCGCACCGCCCGGCCGCGGGAGGGAAGGGAGGAATTTGGGAGACGCTTCCCTGCCAAAGGCGAGGACGGGGTCAGGCAGACGGCGGCGGGGAAGGGGCCGGATCCGTCCCCCCGAGGTCCCCTCCTCGCCCGCGCTGAGGCTGCCAGGAGTGGAAGGGGAGCTCCCAACACCCAGAGACGCCGGCAAAAGGCGCTTTGGGAGAAGCCACTGTCCCCAGATTCCTTCTGTTTCCCTCCTAGCAGACGGCCCCCAGGCTCCACGTGACTCCGAGGTATTTCCAAGCCTTGCACACCCTCCAAAGCTTTTCTCGTTTAATTTCATCACGGGGCTGCAGAGCCGCAAGGCGCTAATTTAAGACTATGGAAAGCCAACGTGTTCTCCTTAATTGCATTTTCAGGCATGAGAAGGAGTCGAGTACGCGTCTCCGAGCCCTTCAAACCAATAAAAACCTTGGTTTGAGAGGGAAAACGACGGCGTGGAGCACAACCAGATCGTTCGGGGAGCTCGCGCAGCCCGGGACCAGCTTTGTTACCGACTCCAAATCCAACCACGCTCTTCGGGGTTTCTAAACAGTCATCACATTTAAATGACAGGCAAGAGCGCTTCCCAACAGTCCTCCTGTTGTGATAAGGCCCTAGCATCTCCTTCAAATCGCTTTTTGGCGAGGAGCGAGAGGCTTTCTCGGCGCTTTTGGCACCGGCACGGCGCTGTAGCCCAATCGGCGCAGGATCGGCGCTCGGATAAAGCAAGCGCAAGTGCCAGGCAGGCACCTTGGGGGAAATGCTTTGTAAACAGCTTTCCGGGCCCAAAGCCATCGCCTATTACACGCAGCCCCATGGGCTATGTACCTGCGGTATCTTGGCAGCGCTGGGAAGCGGCAGACACATTTACGTTCAACGATTTATCTAAGGAATCACAGAATCACAGAAAAGTCTAGGTTGGAAGAGACCTACAAGATCACCGAGTCCAACCTCTGACCTAACACTAACAAATCATCCCCTAAACCCTATCCCTAAGCTCTACATCTAAATGTCTTTTGAAGACCTCCAGGGATGGGGACTCCACCACTTCCCTGGGCAGCCCGTTCCAGTGCCTCACAACCCTTTCAGTACAGAAGTTCTTCCCAATATCCAACCTAAACCTGCCCTGGCGCAACTTGAGCCCCTTCCCCCTCGTCCTGTCACCAGGCACGTGGGAGAACAGACCCAACCCCACCTCGCTACAGCCTCCTTTAAGGCACCTGGAGAGAGCGATAAGGTCGCCCCTGAGCCTCCTCCAGGCTGAACAGTCCCAGCTCCCTCAGCCGCTCCTCGTAAGCCTTGTTCTCCAGACCCCTCACCAGCTTCGTAGCCCTTCTCTGGACTCGCTCGAGCACCTCCATGTCCTTCTGGTAGCGAGGGGCCCAAAACTGAACACAGGACTCGAGGTGCGGCCTCACCAGAGCCGAGTACAGGGGGACAGGAAGAACGGCAACAGGGTGGCTGTCACGCTTACCACACTGAGGCTTCCAAAACTTCACAAAACTCCATTTCTCTGCAGATGGGGTATCGGTGACACCACCTCTACCACACCGTGGGAGCTGGGATTCAGAGGCAGCTCTGCCTGGCAAGGATTTATATCTAGGGCTGGCCACACATCAACGAGGTTTCACATCCTTCCCGAAAAACTCGCATCGAGGCCCAGAACAGATCACCGGGGAAGAAGAGTGCCTCATTCGCACTGAAATCTGCAGAAACATTTCTGTTTGAATAAACACGCTGCTGTAAAGCTCACAATTGCGCATTGTTGTTGGCACCAAGGCAGTAAAACCGCCCGGAACGCAGCACCGGGAGCCGCCGTATTCACCCAGCAGCCAGCGTATTGGCGGGGAACGCTGCGAAGCCAACACCCAGCTGGATTTCCAGGCTCCCAGGGGAGAGGAGTTACCCGTGCCTGCAATCCGCTGGCCTCCGGGCCATGTCCCTGCCCTCTCAGAAGCAGCGAGATGGAGGGATGGCGGAGGGATGGGTGCCTTCATTCCCTTTCCCTCACATTCAGCTCTGCCTCGAGGTGTGGAAATTCACTTCCACGGGAATAATTTGACCGTAACATGGTTTGGTCACCACAGAACGTGGGTTTTCGGGGCTTTGCTCTGGGTCCTTGGCTGCTATCCTAATTTCCTTTGCATAGCAGCTTCCTTGCTTCTTTCTAGCTTGCTTCCTCTCAAAGATGTTCTGCAATTTTACTGTCTCCTTGCCCTTTATGCTGACTATTAAAGCATTAAATTATTTTAAAATATTATTAAGATTATTAAAGATTATTAAAGCATTAGAGATAAGAGGTCACAGTCATATCACTGCTCTCATGCCTGCCCCGCCGCCTCTGCCCAGCGAGCCGCAGCCCGCACAACAAGTCAAGTTGTGAATTAGTTATTGAGAGGCTTTTTTGTTATTTTATAAGAAAGCAGTCTTTATTTTGCACTAACACACTTCTCAAAGCTACACGAGCAGGCTCCTATCTGGCAGGCAGCAAAGCTGCTTGCATTTCCTTCACGTTTTCCTCTTCCACGGTCTGCATCTCCTCAAACCGCTTTGATGAAACACCAGAGCTGGGGATTATTCACCTCACGACAGCCCGCTGCAAGAAGCTGCCCCCCGCCAGAAGCTGTAAAGCACTGATTTGACGGAAGGCTTTTATCCCAATTACTCTTATCAAATATTTTGAGGCCGCACCGGCGACCGGCCTGGCTGCTGCCCTCCTTCGAGGCCACGCGTGGCCTTCAGCCCCCGTCCTCAACGCAACAGACCCCAGGGGAACACAGGCAGACCCATAGCAATAAACAATGCAATAAAGCTAAGTTGAAAACCAACCAAAAGGAGTGAGCCCACCAAGGCAGAAGGATCCGAAAAGCCCAAGAAACAGCCAACCTCCTCACCTCAGCGGCGGCACGCAGCTCGGCTGGGGCCTCCCACGAAGGACCCGACAACCGAGCCCCAGCCCACTGACAATGGTGTCAATATTTTCTTTAAAGCGTGCCCGTCTCATTGTAGAAACCACAATGTCCTGGACTGTTAGGAATTCCTGGAGTTCGCCGCCTCTGCTGCCGTGACGCCAGCTCGCAACTATGCGCGCGAGCGGAGCGGGCGTCGCGCTGCTCGCCTCTCGCACCTCCCGACGAGGAAAAGCCTACGTCCGAGGCGAACACTGGCATCTTTCAGGTCTCAGGGTTACAGTTTTCCTCACAATTTGTCATGTCACCAGCCAGATAAAACCGGACTGGGTGTTTCAGTGAGCTGACCTTTCCTCTCCCTCGGCCCAAACACCAGCACCCGTAACCTCCGTGCTCCTTCCATACCCCACAATCTCTCTCTGAGGGCCATAAAGATAAGAAATCAGCTAAAAGCTCAGCGCTGCTCACACGGAGCCCACGTGGCACACGTTCACCTAACTTTCCATTCTCCTTTTTCTTCAGAAAAGCGCAGCTTTTCAACATAAAGTCCAGCCACCCCCCCCAGCAGGCAACCAGCAGCACCTTCGGCGAGTCTGCAGGCCTCAGCTCCTCATCTTCAGCCCAGCGTCCCCCAAGGCAGAGCCCAAATATTCAGTTTTTATCCCCAAACAGGTGACAGGCCACGCCTGGATGGACGGGTGATGCTGGAGGCTGCCGTAACCTGGAGGGGAGGAAGCGCTGTCCCAAAACCGGCTCATTTTTGAGGATGTGAACATCTCCGAGCGCCTCTTCCCAACACTGCCTGCCACGGGATGCTGCACGTGGGCATGCGATAACGTTAGGAAACCCAAAGCTCTGGGAATTCACACATTTTTAGAGCGGCCTGGCATGACTCTGGACTTACCAAAGGGCCATCGCCAGCCCCCTCTCCTCAGCGGCGTCTCCTTTCCAGCAATTCTCCGAGTGCCCCCGCAGACAGAAACAGCTTTATTAGGACGAGCGAAAAACACCTACCCCACAGGGATGTCACAATATTGCGTTAGCTAATGCTTGTAAAATGCTATAAAAAGCTTAATTAAGCCTCGCCCTTATGAGACACTGGAAGGACTCTCAGGCTTGTTGCGCAGGCAGCAGCCAGCGCCGCGCAGCATGGGCATGAGCCTGGGAAGCGTCCACGTTTCAGAAATAATCTGGGGAAAAACCCCCCAAAAAAGCAGCAAGCACGTTCACCTTGCAGTCAGAGGCAAGGATCCCAGTCAGAGTTTTACAAGTTCATCTGCCGAAGAGCCCAATGCTCAGATCTAACAAATAACAAGCTAACTACGCACAGGGTCAGATCCTGACGTGACCGAGCACCAGCTACACGACTGAAGAGCTGCCGCCGCCACGAGCCTCACCGGCTTTTGCTTCCAAAGCTTATAAAAAGCATTTTACAACCCGCTCACATCAGGGCAAAGTGTGTGCGTTCAGTGCTGCCGCAATAACTGCTCACGGGGAGCAGATAAGGCAGGAGCTGGCGAGGCACTAATGCTGCGGTGCGAAGTTCCTCCGTGCAGGCGAGCTCCCAAAGAGGCCCGGGCATAGATACGGCAGAATTAGTCGCCCGCAACTCTGAAGTGCGTATTCAGGAGTGTATTAATTCAGTTTCAATGGGGTTTTGGCTTGTTTTAAAAGATTGGCATTATATCTTGTGTTCCCTTGTTTGCTCATGCCATTCTTGTTGCGCTGGGCTTCGGCGACGCAGACTCAAAACAAAGCTGAAAGGCTATTACCAAATTATCCCCCCAAACATGAGCTGTTTCTAAAATGCCAAAGCCGCAGGGTGTTGCTTAAATCAACAAAAGGAAGGAAAAGAGAAGAGGAAAGGTTAGCAAACCACCCAGCACCCCTCCTGGTACGCGTGGGTACTTCAGGCCGCCGCGCCGAGATCCCCCATCGGGCTCGGAGGCGTTTCACAGAACTGCCGGCGAATGGTTTCAGCCTGATTCACTGTTTTTCATTGTCCTGTCCAGAAAGGATGACTGAGTTCATTGCTACTGGAAATATTTCACCCTGTTTTGCCGTCGTGTCTGAACACGCCGTCATACTTCAGAAGCGTGGTCCTCTACCAGCCTCGGAAGGGAACGAGCCGCCAGCGTTAGCTCATGCCAGAGATGATTCCTGCATGAGAAACCCTTCTCCCCCCAGCCAAGACCAGAGGTTTCATCCCCGCAACCTCCAGAGAGGATTAATTCTCCTCGGCACCTCGCAGTGACGCACCGAGCGCTTCCAGAAACTGTTCCCAGGGCTCTGCTTGGCACCGAACCACCCCAGGCAGTAGCTGCCAGCTGCTTTATCAGCTCTGTGCAAACACGGGAGGGAGGGAAGCACGGGGACACAAACTTACACCTGGACACTCGGCTCCACTGCTAAAAACCTTCCGAATTGCAGGTATTTAGGAGCCGTCAGAACTCGACTTGCACTGCCCTGGTTTTTAAGGCCGACCTTATCGAGACCAGCGGCATGAAATCGTCAGTCCCAGCACAAAAGCGGGGTGAACAGAAGAAGAAGTGGAACGGTGTTTATTTTTTAGCCAGTCTCACCAAGCTGCCCGTCAGGCCGATGCTGAGGAAGGGGTCGGACGGCGGCAAACCCACGAGCCCCAGCTCCTGAGGTCCAAACCTGACCACCAGCACGGGACCGGGCTCTCGGAGGTGCCTTACGTATGTCTGGGGCCTAAAATAAAATGAAAGTAAGAAGGAGATGTTTGCCTTCAGGGCTTGGGCGTCCGTTGCCCGTTCACTCGAGGCAGCAGGGCACAGCAACCAAAGCTACATAAGGAAACTTCACGGCTTCAGCCCAAGGAAAACGCTTCCTTCTGCGTCCAAAGACACTTCGCTTTGCCTTTCACTTTTAAATTCCAGCTTTTAAATCAACATCTTAAAAGGTGTTAGCCACCAGAGGTGACTTTCATCTTGGAGTGCATTTGAATACCACCTCTGCACCGCGAGGATTCTGATTTGGAGCCGAATTCGGGTTGGCCGGGCGCGTTTCCCGGGCTGGTGGCTGAAATCTGTTTCCTTCAGATTAGGGCACGCCAACGTCACGCCGCGCTCGAGCCCGCGGGGAGCCTTTGAGTCAACGAACGTGAGCTAACGAGGAGCAGAACGAAGAACAGCGAGGCCGTGGGCTACGTGGGGCTGGACGAGACCCCAACAGGGGCTTTGGGGCACAGGATTTGCCCGATCCCTCGCTAGGCTCACGTCATTTCATGTTTTCACGCACGGGACACCGGTGGAAGCCGGGACACTCCACTCTCCGCTAGCTCCCCACCTACAGACGGCCCCGAGATTTTCTCACCTCACCTCTGGGCTGCTCCGTGCTCTTCTCCAGCAGGGTCTCGACGCACTCCTGCCCCCCGCCGCACACCGGGACCCGGCGGAGCGAGGCCGAGATTACGCCGAGAGGCCGTGAGTCACACGCGGCTCGGCGCCGTAATGAGCTTGATCCTCAAACAGGATTTCTTGCTCGGTCACCACACCCAGAAAAACAGAGAGTGAAAGCCGCGCAGCCGGGATGCCTCCACCTAACATTAGGGCGAGGAGGCAGCAAACCTCGGAGCGGGGCTCTCCGTTGAGAACCAACGTGCGGCTGTTTTTGGTTTTTAACGACCACACGGGCAAAAAAAGCCCGCACCGCGCACCTGGGATGTTTTCAGAGCTGCCTCGAGTCCCGTGAATGCTAAAAAAACACAAGAAAACGGGAGTTTTGGGGATCCCTCTGCCGCAGAACGTGCTGTGGAGCTATCGCTGCCAGCTCAGGACTCGAAGGCCAGCAGCAGCTCCAGCTCCCCACCACGTTGAGTCCCCGGAGGAATCGCCCAGCTGCTGCTCTCCTGCCCTGCTCCACTGCCAGCTCCCAGCAGCAAACCTCGACGTGAAGCCTGTGGAGCTCCCAAAACACAAAATCTACCCCAAAACCGGCGTTGAACAGCGCTTACCTCCAACGCAGGGGTTGCCTGCGTGGCCTCGTGCCCTCCGCAGACTCGCGTGCCGGCCTTGCCCCGACACAAGGCTCGCGATGCAACCCAGGGGCAAGACTTCAGCACCCTAAAAGCCCCCCGGCCCTGCTGCCCAAGCCCTGCTCTTTAATAACCCTTATCAGAAGAGCTCCTACCAAATAAGCTACTCGCGTGGCTCCGCTCCAAACGAGGCAGACGGGAAGCGTGCGGGCCTCGCGGGAGGCTCCTCGCCTCCTGCCCACAGTCCCCGGGGAGCCCCCGATCCCGCTCGGGTCACCCGGGGTGCCCGGGCACGGTGCGAGGAGCCTGACCCCGCACCTTTATCGCGGTCGCTCAGCTCCGAGCAGGGGCTCTGGGAGAGAACCCAGCACCTCCAAGGCGAAACTGCGAGGGGCAGATCGTCATCGAAGTTCCGACAGCAGCGAAAGAACGAGTCCCGGTGCCAAGGAAGGTGCGGGATCACGGGCACGAGAGGGATCCAGCCCACGAGGCGAGGTTAGAACGGAAATGTTTGCTCCTAAATAGAAGCGATGGGCGGGCTGAGGTCAGGGCGGATGGGGCGCTGAGCTCGTAGGGATTTGTTGCAACGAGGAGCCTCCGCGGGACCGCACGTTTTTGGCACGACCCGGGCTGCTTCGGGACAGCACGCTGCGCCGGCTGGGGAAAAGCTTTCCTCAAACACCGCTCCTCCACGGGGGAAGCAGCGGTGAGGCAGGAGTGGCGTGTTATAGACTTCCACGGGTATCGCTGCAACCGCTTTCATGCTCACAGCTTCCCTTAAAAGCAAGCCCTGTCCTATTTCCACGGGCTGCAGCCACCTGCTCGCCTTTGCTCTAAATCCAGCTGCGCTAATTTCGGCTTCCAGATGATTCTCGAGCCCGGGCTGCGAACCTGCAGCAGCACGGGAACGGAGCCGCAAAGCCAGGGCTGGCGGGACCGGGGCGAGCCCGAAGGACGGTAAACCCTCGGCACCAGGAGGCAAAACTCAGGCGCTGGAAGGATTTGGGCCCCGGGCTGCACAAGGATTTGGGCGCACAGATCCCCTCGCTCTGCTGGCGGCAGGATTTGTGCCCCGCGGGAGGCAAGGAGAGCTTGGAGGAATCCTCCGACGCGTTGCGTGCTCGGGACGAGCCTCTCAACAGACTTCTCGCCATCTCCCCCCGTGATCCCTCAACTTCTGCAGCAGGCAAAAAAAAAAAACCCAAACACACGCTCGGATATTTTAAACACCTCGTTTCCCCAAAAAGCCACGCAGTGCAGATTCACCAGTGCCTTCTCCATCGCGAACGTCCCTCACGTCTCCCAAGCAAAGAGCCCGAGTCCAAACTTTGTCGCCGCGCGTCGCCCTGCCAACTGTTTTCCTCACACCCGCTTGAAATGTCAGCTTTTGTTCGGCTGAAACTCTTGCTCCGAGCCTGGCCTTACAATTAGCACCACCAGGCGGGATTTTTGTTGTTGTTGCCTTGTTTTTTCCCCTCCAAAGGAAGCGCGGACGCCCAGCGCAGCAGCCTGCTCGGCGGCTCCCATAGGAGGTTTTCACGCCCCGAACGCCGCCGCTGCTCCAGGGGCAGCGAGAACGGCGAGGCAGAAAAGCAAACCCCGGCTCCAGCACGTGAACAGGAGCCCCGCGGGGTTAGGAAAGAGAAATTCGGCACCGTCAGCAACCCGCGTCAATAATCCGAGCCGCCACGTTTTACCTCTCCTGCCCTGTGACTGAAGCGGACGGTGCCGGCTTGGTTTGTACTCAGCCCCGCGACTCGGAGCTGGAAACCAAACCCCGCGCACGGCGAGCGCCTCGGGGACGCGGTAACCACCGGGGCAGCCCTCGGCATCGCCCCGCTGAGTGCCGGGCCCGTTTCACGGCCGGATAAACCGACAGCAGCCGACTCTCCCCGGCCTCCCGGGAGGCTCCTGGCCCGTCACCGTGCTCCTTCCACGAGTGACTCGCGCTGTGGAGACGTTGCCCTCGAGCCTGCGAGCTGGTGGCTCCCGCACCAACCTTCTGGCCCACGAGGGAAGCACACGAAGCCCGCCGCTCGGCAAGCTGTCGTTAGCCGGACGAGAAGCTCCTTTTCCTCCCGAGACGGAGCCCAGCAAACTCCGGAGCTGGTTTGAAGCTTTGTGGCCCAAAAACAGGCCCAGAAAAAAGCCGACGGCTTTGCCAACCTCAAAACCCTCGGCAGGAGCAGGCGGGCCGGCCGAGTTCGCTCCGGTTTGAGCGCCGCCGCGGCGTTTCGAAGCCACGTGGATTTCCAGCTTGCGAGCGATAATCCTCTGTGGGCACCGCCAGAGGAAAGCGAGCAGATTACCGGCTGCAGGTGGGAGCGTTCGAACAGCCCAGCGCCACGCTGCACCCACCGACACCTTCGCCCCGTCTACACCAGGCCCGCGGGCCGTGCCCGGTTTATTTCGCGCCCGGTTCTTTGGGCGGCCGAGCTCTTTGCGCCCGGCTCCGTCACCGTAACCGGCGCGGCGAGGCCGGGCTTCGTCCTCCCCAGGGCGTCGCTCGAGCCTAAATTATTCAGATCAGCTCCGCAACGCCAGGAGACACGGATACCTGCACGTCGGGGGCGACTTCGGGGAAAGGCGTCGCGGCCGCCGGGGACCCGAGCAGATGCTCGAGGGGAAGAACGGGGCCGGGGGCTCCTCGGGGTGCTCCTCACAGGGATAAATAGGGACAGGGGTGTCCTGGGGGGCTCCTCAGGGACATGGGGGCTCCTCATGGGGACAAACAGGGAGAGGGGAGTCCTCAGGGGGCTCCTCGTGGGGATGAAGGAGGAACGGGGTGTCCTGGGGGGGATGGAGGTGTCCTCAGTGGGATCCTCGTGGGGGTAAGTGAGGAAAGGGGTGTCCTCGGGGGGGCTGAACAGGGGTGGGGGCTGCTTATGGGGGTGAACG
>CM021789.1:649624-662805 GCA_011076525.1 Nettapus auritus
GGGCCGTCACGCGCTGAGCCCGGCGCTCAATGGCCGCCTTTGTTCCCCGCTCGCCCTCGCCCTGTTTGTGCCTCGCACAAAAGGATTGTTTACGGGGCCGGGGTGCAGAAAAGCCCGGCGAAGAAAGAACCGTCTGTGCCGTGGGGTCCCGGCCTCCGAAGAGGCTTTTTTGGGGTTTTTCACCCCCCTCAGCGCAGCGTTTGGTCGGAGGAGGTTTGGTCGTGGGTGCTGAGCACCCACGAGGTCCGGGCTGTCCACAGGCCGTGCTTGGTGTCCCTCTCCTCCCTCGTAGCAGGTCAGCAGGGTGCTAAATAAAGCTAAAATCTCATCTCTTTGCTGCCGGCTCTCATTTAAACCTTTTCCCATCGCCTCAACCGGGCTTTGTTGAGGGATTTGTGAGGGACGGGGTGCACGAGGAGGTCTCCACGCGTCCTGCCGGCGGTGCTGGGCCAAACCACGGTGCCCAGCCCTCGCTGCCTTACGAGCTCAGCACCAATTCCACCTCCTCAGCACCCCTCAGCCTCGTTGTGCCAGTGCTGAGCAGAGCCTGGGAGGCCAGGCCCGGCTCTCCCTGCGACCGAAGCTGAAGCTGGGGTGAAGGAAAACCCACTCATGGCGACTCAGCGTCGCCATTCAGCCCCCCCAAATGTCTCCTTCAGGGTTTTCCAGCCCCATCCCGGGGTCCTGCCGGGTGTCCCGCAACCATCCCCTCGGTGGATGCTCTGCCAGGCTAACCATGGAAGTGCAGACCGGTTCCGACAATACATCTTGGCCCCTTGGTGGGAAACGGTGCCTGTCTGCAGGACGCAGGAGCATGGGGAAGGGCTTTTTGGAGGGGACAACGAGCGGCGGGCACGAGCCCACCGGGGTGACTCGGTCCCAGCAGGATCTGGTTTTCTCCACGCGGTGCCAAGGGGTGCCCGGCCAAGCGACAAATGCTTTTGGGTCTCGCTTCCAGTGATGTTAGCACAGCCTCACCTGCACGGCGGTGCTGTCTGGGAGGCACCGACCTTGGGAAAAATCAGGGTGAGCTCGTAGTGAGGCCGTTTCCTCTCCCAGCCCCTCGGCAGAGCGCAGGTCTGGCACTGCGGGGTGCTAACACGACCCGCGTGGTGCCAGCAGGGCAGATCCAGCCTGGTTTGTCCCAATTTTTCCCATCTGGGGAGACACGGAGCACCCCTAGGAGGAGGGATGAGGTGGGTTGGGCGTGGGATCAGCTCAACCTGCTGCCGTGGGACCGCGGGGACGTTGCGAGCAGGGGGAACACAACTCAAAACACCGGGCCCCATGCACCAGCAAATTCTTTCGTGGGCAAATTCTGGTGCAACTCAAGCAGGGACAGCCCCACAGAGCCATATGGGATCTCCCCCACCTACCTCAGCCCCGACCTGGTCTCTCTAACCCTCCGGAGTCTGTTTATGGATTGGATTTTTTGTCTTTTTTTTTCTTTTTTATTCCACTTGGATGAAAGCTGTCTCAGAACTTCCTAGCTGGAAACCTCGCAGCAGCTCCTGCGCAAGTTGCTCCGCAGATGCCAGACAAATAATAGCGCTTTGCACTTCTAAAGAGCCTTTCATCTGAGGATTTCTGAGGACTTCACATATGGTAATGCATTAACCCTTCCGACAGTCCCCGGTTTTATTCCATTCACTTCGCAGACGTGGGAGGCAGCCCTCAATTCTGCGAGGTTAATGGACTCGTCTGCGTTCCCAGCGTGTCAGCTGCGAGGCTGGTAAAGGAGAGCAGGATTCCCCGCATCCAGCCCTAATTGGCAATGGTGGAAAGTGAAAAACTCAGATTTTTCCAAGTCTGGGCAGCCCGGTGCCAGCTGCTGCTATTGAACTGCAAAGGCCGAGCATCGCCTCGCGTTTATCCTCCCGGGAGCAAGGAGCGGGCGCAGGGGGAGAAGAAGAGAGTGTCAACATCTAGAGGGGAATTGAGGAGGAAACCATCAAACGCCTGAGCTGAAAAACCCTGATTTCACTCAATTTCTTTGTGAGGAAAGTGGTCTGGTTATTCCGGCTGGATTGTTGTCAGAAATCGTGCAAGAGGGAGAAGAGGACACGGGAAAAACATTAGGGTGAGGCAGCGCTGGCAAGAGCCAGAGGTGGAGCTCCAGGGGAAACCCACATCTGGCTCTGCTGCTGTAGGCACACCCCGGGGTTGGACCTTTCCTTTGGAAAACCCCAAAGCACAAGGAAAAAAATCTGAGACAGCTCTGGGCTTGGTGCAACACCATTGGCACCCCCCTGTGACAGCTGGGGCGCACCGTCTGGTTTTGAATACCTCGGAAATTAAAATAACATCGTAAAACAAATGCAAATCTCCTAAAACCAGAGGTGAACTCAAGCCCTGAGCCACATTTATCTCGCTCTATCACTAGTGCCCCTTCCACGGAGAGCAGGGAAGATAAAATGCCCGCCTGGCCGAGGCTCGGTGGGACGGAGCCAGCGCTCACCGAGCCCTGGTTGTCCTGGGACGCCTCCCTGAGCTCCACGCTGGATTTTGGCCCTGCACGGCACGGGGACGATGCTTTGGACCACCAGACAACAGCACAAACCCCCACCTTGTCCCTACAGCACCCGCAGCACAAGCCGACAGCCCGACACACCGGCACCTTTCCACCAAGGATGCGAAAAAGATTAAAGCGCGGTCGTGACTGAGCACGGCGCCTCGCCGGGATTTGCCAGGGGACATCAGGATAAAGCAGAAGAGTGCCATAAAGAGGATAAGGGATTGGAGGCGGCGAGGATAAAGACGGGAACAGATGGCGAGCGCTGCCAAGACACCGGCGAGGGGAGGCGAGGCACCTGTGAGAGCGGCGCTGCTGTTGTTGGGCTGCCTGCTGGTGCCGTTCCACCTCCTCCTGGACCCAACCACTGAGCTCTGGACCCATTTGTGAAGAATATTCTCAAAGGCCTGAGCTCACAGGGTTGTGAAGGAGCTTTCCTTACCTTAAAAACCCACTGACTTTTTCCAAAAAGCTGCTGGAGTGGCCAATTAACTCAACATCGATGCATGTTGGCAGATTCCAAAAGATGTTTGAGGAGGTTCCGGACCCAAAAGGACCTCTGCTTCTTTACTTGCTTCCCCTGTTTCCCCCCCCAGTCGCTGTTAAAAGGAGAAGTACAATAAGATTATGAAAAAATAATGAGGTGCAGTAAAGCATTGCCCATAATGAAGTGTGCTCCGTTTCCAAGGCCAACAGGAAACCACAAGACTTACTGTCGGCCGGCTCAATAGACGCAGAAATTGTTCCCAAGGCAGTTAAGTGGAGCTGCTTGTACTTACTAATGAGAGATAATTGAGGAGGAAGAAAGCCATGCCTACTCGTGGTGCGATGACTTTTAGCTCAGAAGAGCACAGGGTTAAACGGCAGCCGACGCGTAAAGCTAGCAGGAAAACAAACTCATTTCTGGCTTCGGAGGCCTGAAGCTCTTCAAAAACAGCCTCGTCCAACCCGGTTTTATTTGCCGAGAGCCTCTTCTTGGGGCACATTTCCTCAGGAGACCCGAGCATTACGGCAGGAGATGTCTCAGACCCAAGCATCACTCCCCTAGTTGGAGACCGAGGCACAGAGAAGGGCTCCGAGGCTCTCCCAAGCCCCCAGAAACCAGGAGCCAGGCCTGGGGCTGCCGTGCCGCGAGCTACGCAGCCTCTCTTGCACGTAGGAGAGGGATAAAGAAAATTATCTCATACCGATGAAAAACGGGGGAAGAAAAATACGATGAGACACGCGGGCACAACTGTTCCTGAGCACTTAACGCCATTTCTCAAGGTCTGCAAGAATTTCAGCTCCGCTCCGCTGGCAGCGGTTAGCTTTGCCAGCGATCTGCTTTTCCTCTCTCCTGTGCCTAATGTTATTTTTTACCCTTTTACTGACGTGATAGGAAAATAACATTGCTGAAGACGTTAATTTACGGGCACAAAGCCTGAGTTCTCGAGCCATGCTCGCCGCGAGCTGACACGGTCCCGGGTCCCATTTTCCCCGAGAAAATGAAAATCTCCTTTTTAAATAATGGAGATAAAAATTGGTCTCCTAAAATAGGCACCCCCGTAATCCTGGGACAATCCTATTGACGAAACTTAGGTACCCAGACCTGCCCCAGGCCTGTTACGCTGTTTAAATAATAATTGGACTAGAATAATTATTAATGAGATAAGCAGAACTTTATTTGTATGGATATTTGGCTAAATTCTTAAGGAAGAATTAATTAAAATTGATGCCAAGCATTTTGTTGTCCTGCAACAATTCGTGTTGACGTTAAACCACGCTTCCGCCAGCCGAAGTCATCCTGCGGGAAAGGAAAATAAAAAAATAAATAAATACAAGTTCGCTTTAAACATCTTTTCAGCAAATAAAGCTTCAAGACCTTAAGGTTAAGAGGGACATTTTTACTCTCAGTAGCTAATAAAATAATCACGGGAACCATTTTTACCCGGGAATATTTCTTTTGTTAGGGGCAGGAAGTTCTTATTGTCCCCATTATTTGCTCATCTACTGCTCAAAGCTCAGCTAAGTTTAGGATCAAATAAAGAGAGGTGAAAAAAAAGGTAAAATCTGCATCAAGAGACCCACTCTGCCTTTTGCAATAAATTCACTGGACAAATTAACCAAAGACTTTCCAAGACTTTCTTTTCAGATGGGTCTGATGCCACCGGAATTTCACCAAAATTTGACCTGACGTCTCGGCGTCGACACTCGGAGATGCTGTTGCAGCTTTGGATGTAACGATGGGTTTTGAGAATAAAAACAGAACGTGGTGTATTTCTGTACGTACCTTACACGTTTAATGCGAATGTAATTTACAGCCCACGGGGCACATTTCTAAACAAACCTACTGCCTTCGCTCTGTTCCACGTTACCTTGAGCTCTCTTCACCTGTCTGAGTTGCAACAGTCCTGCAATGAAAGAGCATTCCGCCCCCAGGAATTACCCGGATTTTGAATTCTTCGAGTAAAATATTAGTGTTAAAATACTTCTCGCATTACACTTTTGATTTCTTAATTCATTAAAGAAAAAAGTCACTCAAGGAAATGGCAAAAGCATTAAAAAAAAAGACATTTGTATTCCTTTAAGGCCAATTAAGGGACGTACTTAGAGAGGAGACAACACTCTGGGCTTGTTTAGTTGAAAGAAAAACCATCAGTGACATCGTCACAAAAGCATTTCCAAGGAAACCGGACAAATAATTAAACGCTAAGCACTTCCCAGACACCGAATCGCGTGAAATCTAAACAAGGCCAGAAAACAAAGGGATGCAACTAAATCCCGACGCTTTCAGTTTGCAGCTAAAACACCCAAATCTTCATTTTTTTGGTATAAAATATCCCTAGGGACGCCTCTGAGCGCTCTGCAGGATGCGACCCGGAGCATTCATAATGGTAAAACTCAATTTAAAACGGGACCTCGGGGGATAATTGAGCGCGCGGAGCTCACCTGATGAAGGAAAGGGGAGTTGCTTAATTGGAAGCGAAAGGCAGGGTTTAGCCCTTTATCCATTTTGCTATAAATAGGGCCGTGGCGGTTCGGGCTCTGGTTTGTTTAGCCCTGTTTTAGCTCCGGCGCTCTGGAAATAGCAGCTAATCCCAGCCGCTCTTCTTGGGAGATTAACGGGACCGGAGGCCGTTCCGGGTGCTCGATCGTTACCGAACCAGAACTGGAGTTTTTAAAAAGCAGATTACCTAATTCCCAGCAGAACTAGGTGATTTCCTTGTCCTTCGAGCCTGGAAGCACGCTTGTTGGACCTGCCAAGCTCTCCCATCCTGCGCAGCCCTCAGCACCATGGCACGGAGCTCTGAAAGCCCGTGGCAGGGGGCTCGTAGCGCTGAAACGCTTCTGTCCTACGGGGCGAGCTGCTTGCTTGGAATCAGCCTCGCAGCAAACGCATGAAGCTACTTTGCCAGGAGTTGGGAAAAAAAAAAGGCAATTTGGGGCACAAGGAGGAGAAGGACCAGCGGTGGGAGAGGGAGAGGTGGGAACCAGGGGGAAAAGGAGAGGGGGTGACGAAACCTCTCAAAATCCGTCATTTGCAGAAGTGTGTGAGCGGCTGACACGAAGGGAAAAAGGCTCCGATGCCATCTGTAGGAGTCCCTAAGGGAAACCTACGGGGTCAGAACTTTCCCACCACCTGGCTTCCAAGGTCCCTTTTTTCCAGACCCTTTGCCAAGGCAGCAACTTCGCTACGGGACCTGGCGCTTTTAAGGGCAGCCGAGACCTTTCATCCTCCCCTTTCCCCACCACGCCAATTATTCCTCCGACCCCGAGGTCTGCAGGCGCCTGCAGAACCCTCCACGAGTCACGTCCCAGGAGATTTAAGGGTGACGACCACGATGCTGCCGAGCTTTGTAGGGCCAGGACAACGCCACCGCAGCCCCGCACCAGCACCCTTACCTCTCCTCCGCTCCGCAGGCGCCCTCTGTCTGAGTGCTGCAGGAATTCAAACACCAAATCAGCTCCACACGCCGCCCACCTGCCGTAGTTTTCCCCAGCAGTTGCATTTTGGGGTTATTTATGCTGAATTAGTTATTTCATCTAAGCCGCTGCCAGCTTCCACTTCAACTCTGGGGCTTTAATTAAAGCTGGTAGCAAGGAAACACTGAAATAGGGTGTCAGTGCTTTTCTTTTTCTTTTTTCAAGGACAAAACAAATGAAAGAAACACTTTACAACTCAGATCTAAGTGTTTCAAACAAATGCATATCTATATTTTTATATGCAGCCACGAGGTTTGTGAAAACACCTTGGAAGGCACCCAAAATCTCTGTGGATCCGCTGGTAGACGGATCCCCTTAGGACTCGGAAACGCAGAGTTTTACCCACGGACCGGATCGGTCCGGCTGGAAAAAGAAGCCGTTTTCCAAGTGCTGACACAACACATCACCTCCCGGTGTTGCTCCGAGAGGCTGAGCAGCCCTTTCCCCTCGCTCACCTCGCGTGTTTGCTGCGGTCCCGCGGCGTTCTCTTGTCTGCGGGGTGAAAAACCGGCACAAGCCTCGTAACCTCCCCGCGTGCTTCGCGTCCTAGATGCGAAATATTTTTCTTATAACTTCGTTTCAGCTGTAACAAGGCCGGCCAGGCTCCTCAGGGTACGCGAATGTTTTCTCCCTCCCTTAACCTCGCGGCGGTCGGACGTGCCCCAACGGGACGAGCCCCCGAGCACAGCTCTAACGGGGTGACGAGGAAAACACTCGCGGCCGTCCTCACACCGCTTACTGACAACGTACCTGGGCCGTTGAGGTGCTCGGAGTCTTCATCCTAAGCAGGAGAGACAATTCAGTTTAGAAGCAGTGGTGAAAAGCGAGTTTTTTTAGATTTTTACAAGTCTTCAGGAGCCCATTTTTGAGCCCTCCCGGAATTCGCCGAGGCGCTGACGAACTTACCCAGGAGCTGGTGACGTGGAAGTAGCTGGAGATCTCGCCGGAAAGCCTCTTGATCTCGCTTGGAAAAGAAAGCAAAACGCAAACGGCCGCGTGAGTCGTCGGAACCGCTCTCGGGTACGAAGCCGATGAAGGCATCGATCTGTCCCACGGCTCCGGGCACCAGAAATTGGGGCAGATTGATTCCCCCCAGGGGGAAATCTCGCCCTGCCCTTCTCACCCACCAAGCCACGGCCGCTTAGCTCCGCTGCAGATCACCGTAACCCACCGCAAGCTGAGCCCCGTCCTTACTTTTTATATTCTTCTCTCCTTATCGCCCAATCTGGGAAGAAAAAGGAACAAAATGTTATTTTTTGCTACCCGACCTCAAAGGTGAGGCTCCCTCGCGTGACGTACAGCCAGGTACAGGCACTCAGCCCTCCCGTGCGCGTCCCCCTGACTTCATTTCCCCCCCTCATTTTCCTCCCATGTTGGGGTATTGAAAGGTTTTTAATAGCAAACGTTTTCCCTTCGGTCCAGCGCCCGATTCGCGAAATCTTAACGATAAATTTTGGCCTTTCGGGAGACGCTGAGGGGCGCGGCGGGGGATTTACCTTTGGTTTTGTAGCGCAGCCTCGCGTTCTGGGGAGGAGAAAGCAGAGGGAAGGCAGCACCGGGCACAAACAGAAGCGGTAACAGTGAGAAATGCATCTCATGAAATAAAATGAGGCGTTCAACCCGCGCGGGCCGTTATTCCCAGCGCAACTGCAAAGAGCCGGCCCCAGGCGGAACACGCACCGCGTTTTTGAGCTTCCTATTTTCTGTCCTCAACGCGTCGATTTCCTGGACCTGGGGTGGGAACAAACGTCGTGTTTGAGCACCGGGATCGCTACCGGCGTCTCCATCCTTAGCTCAGCTTTCTCTGGGGCTGAACAAGCGACTTCGATTTTAGTCTCTAAAGCCTTTTGGTCTTTACCTTGCAGGCTGCTGGAAAACACCACGAAATCGGTGCCAAAGCAACACAATCACAATTCCCTTAAATTACCGACCGTTCTGCTTGCACCGCTCGCGTCGCTGCTCGTGCGATGCTTCTGATGCTCCAGAGGCCAGCAAGAACGTGAAAAGGCCGGATCCTTCCCGAATTAAGGATGGCTTTTCTCTAATTGCAACAAAGCAGAGGGCCGGCTCCCTCCGTGCAGAATCAACAGAGGTGTTCGCCGCCGCACAAGGTGCAGGGGCAGAGGGACGGCGTTCTGCTCGCTGAATTGCACTCGTACGGTTTTGTGTATTTACAGGCCCAACTTCCGAGGCTGCTTTTTGCCTGCAGGAATTGGGATTTATTTTTTTTTGAGCGTCCCCAGGAGCGCTTCCCGGGCTGTTACTCACCGACTGGCTGCTGTCTAAGAAGGAGCAGATTTCATGGACGAGCCTCTTCCTCTCGTCTTTCTTCCTCCTAGAAAAGACAACGATTTTCATCAGAGCCGCGTTTCTGCAAGGTGTTGGGGTGCGTATTAGACATCAATGAGGCGGAACGAAAGCCGAGCGGGGAGCGTGGAGGAGCTGGAGGAGTCCCTGCACGTCAGCTTTTAGGAGAAGGTACTCACGCCATCGGCAAGCGGCTTCCATCTTCCGGCAGCGCCTGCTCACCGCCTCCTGCGTGGAACACGCGCGTCGCACGGTTACGTTTTTATCAGCGGGGCCCTCTCCCCAAATCGGCGCGCTCGGGAATAGGAAGAGCAGCAGAAGAAATAGCACGGGGCTGAAGGTTGGAGGAGCAGGCACGCCGGGCTGATTCGTGGGTGCACGGTGGATGGTGTTAGTGATAAATTATGGGTGCAGAAGGATTGAGGTGTGTACCTACCTCGGCCTTCGCACAGCGGCATGGCGAGGAGGAGACCTGGGGCAGGAGGAGAGCGTGGGTTAGCGCCCGGTCCCTTCCCAGGGCCTTCCCTTAGCAAGGTTGAGTCCCCTGCAGCCCCACAATGAGGGGGAGCGGGGGCGCAGTGAGGAGAGGAGGGAGGGGAAGGGACCCCGGGTGGGTGAGGGACTCTATTCAGGAGCAGGGGGGGACGGGACAGCCCCAGGGCAACCCCACAGCGGGACCCAGACCCACAGCAGGCTCAGGACTGACGGGATCCAGACCCACAGTGGGACCAGGACTGATGGGACCCCAGCCCCAGAGCAGGGACCCCAGCCCCATATGGGGCTCAGGACTGAAAGAACCCAGCCCCGCAGCAGGGACCCAGCCCCACAAGGGGCTCAGGACTGGCAGAACTCAGCCCCACAGAGGGACCCCAGCCCCACAGCGGGCTCAGGACTGACAGCACCCAGCCCCACAGCGGGACCCCAGCCCCATAGCAGGGACCACAGCCAAACAGGGGGGTCAGGACTGATGGGACCCAGCCCCACAGCAGGGACCCAGTCCCACAGCGGGCTCAGGACCAACAGGACCCCAGCCCCACAGAGGGACCCCAGCCCCACAGCGGGCACAGGACCGACGGGCCCCATCCCGGCCCCATCCCCGCACCCTCCGCGCCCAACGCCCGGCCCGGAGCGGCCCCGAGGGGGGGGGGGGGGCTCCGCCGTTACCGGGCCTGCGGGGCGGGCCCGCAGGGGGGTGAGGCCGCGCCGCGGGGCATGCCGGGAGTTGTAGTCCCGAGCCGCGCTGCGCCCTGCGGCACCTGCGGCTGGAGGACTACAAGTCCCAGGGGGGAGGCGGGAGGAGGCGGAACGGGGCCGGGCCGGGCCTGTGACAGAGCCGAGCCGGGCCGGGCAGGACGGAGCCGGGCCGAGATGAACGCGGTGCTGGCCGTGAAGCAGTACGTGGCGAAAATGATCGAGGACAGCGGGCCGGGCATGAAGGTGCTGCTGATGGACCGCGAGACGGTGAGCGGGGGGGTGTGTGGGGCCGGGGGGGGATGTGTGGGGCTGGGGGGGGATGTGTGGGGCCGGGAGGCGGTGTGTGGGGCCGGGGGGCGATGTGTGGGGCCGGGAGGGGGCATGTGGGATCTGAGGGGGCGATGTGGGGGGCTGGGGGATGGTGTGGGGCCGGGGGTGATGTGTGGGGCCCAAGGGGACATATGGGGCTGGCCTGGAGAGATGTGTGGGGCTGGGGACAATGTGCGGGGCCGGGGGCGATGTGTGGGACCCGGGGTTGACGCGTGGGTCCGGCCTCTCCCGCAGACCAGCGTGGTGAGCATGGTGTACACGCAGTCGGAGATCCTGCAGAAGGAGGTGTACCTCTTTGAGCGCATCGACTCCTTCACCAGGGAGCCCATGAAGCACCTGAAAGCCATTTGCTTCCTGCGCCCCACCAAGGTAAAGAGCTCCCCGTGCGCACCTTCGGGCCCGAGGAGGCCGGGCTGGAGGGGCTTTGGGCACCCCGGGCTGGGGACAGGAGCGAGGTGGGCTCTGAGCTCCCCCAAAACCCAGCCCTGATCTTCACCCTCCGCCCGGTACCCATCTTGGGCCTCATCCTGCTCATGCTTTGTGCAGCAGGGACATTGCCCCGCGGGTTGGGACGAGGGACCCCGATGGGACGAGCGGGAGGCGCGGACGCGTCTCGTCCCCTCCGGGGCAGCAGCAGCGGCTTCAACTCTCCCCCCGGTTCTGTTTTTGTTCAGGAGAACGTGGAACATCTCATTCAGGAGCTGCGGAGGCCCAAGTACAGCATCTATTTTATCTGTAAGTGCGTTCCCTTTTAACAAGTCGGGCTTCGCAGCCAGAGCCCGACCTGATGCAAGATGCTGCGACCACCCCCAGACCCCTACAGAATGCCGGAAGCGTCGGAGTTGCAGTTCTGACGTTACTTAAATCACCAAATCCTTTTAGCGAAGGTTCCGTGCGTGTGAAACGAAGCACTTAAACTGAAACAGCTCCTCAAAGCTCTTTGCGAAGCAAAGACGGGCGTTTCTCGCTCACGCTGGGCGATATTCGATATTGGTGGGGCTGGAAATTCATCCGAAGGTGCCTGGGAAGGAGCCGAGGCCGCCTCTAGATGTCATTGCCGCTCCGCGGGACGAAGCCGGCGGGGCGAGGCGAGGCGCTCGCACCTTGTCTCTTACCCTTGGAAATCCACCGCTGGCACCGGCGGCCGAAAGCTGAGGGGCTCGGAGCCGTTGTGCAAGGTCCCTTCCTGACACGTCCGCGTGCTAATTGTGGGGGTAAAGGCAAACGAGCTCCGCGGGGAATCGCGTCGAGCCGTGGTCCCGCGCCGCCCGACCGGGCTCGTGCCGTTGTTCCCTTTCAGATTTCAGCAACGTGATCAGCAAGAGCGACGTCAAGTCGTTAGCCGAGGCTGACGAGCAGGAGGTCGTGGCCGAAGTCCAGGTGAGGTTGGAATATTTTCAAGTCCTTTTCTTAACCCCAAAGCCCCGGGAAGGCGAAGCTGCGAGCTTGGGGCAACGCTTGGGTTTGAGCGCAGCTGATGCTGGAAAATGGACCCGCGGGGCCGGCAAAACCCCCGACCGTGTTTGCTCTCGCTTGTTGGCAGGAGTTCTACGGAGATTACATTGCTGTGAACCCCCACGTTTTTTCTCTCAACCTCCTGGGCTGCTGTCAGGTATGGCAAAGGGGCCTCGTTCCGTGCCCAGTACCCGCGGCGAACTGGGCGCTGCGGCGGGGTGAGGTCCGCGAGGGGGCTCCAGGCCCTTCAAAGGGACTGGCGAGGAAAAGAACCATGGGGGATCGCGCTCGGGGCCTTTATTTCCCCGTCTTTCACCCAAAATATCCGTCCGCTTCCAAAGAAGTGCCCGTGGTAGCTGCCACTTTTCCTTCCAGGGCCGCAACTGGGATCCGGCCCAGCTGGCCAGGACGACGCAAGGGCTGACTGCTCTGCTGCTGTCCCTGAAGAAATGCCCCATGATTCGCTACCAGCTCTCCTCCGAGCCGGCAAAGAGGCTCGCCGAGTGCGTCAAGGTGCGGTGAGAGTTGGGCCACTGGGTTCGATTCGAACCGCTCGAGGAATCGATGCCTCGTTTCTTCCACGTCTCACGCTTTGCACCCTCGTTTCTTCCGATTTTCGGGGGTTACCTGGCTCCATCCAGGATCCGGCGGCTCTTTCTCCGCGGCGCTGCAGCCCCTAAGGCGGCCGCACAGCTTTTTTCTCCCCCTCCTTTTCTCGCCAGCAAGTGATCACGAAGGAATACGAGCTGTTTGACTTCCGCCGCACCGAGGTTCCTCCGCTCCTCCTCATCCTGGACCGCAGCGACGACGCCATCACGCCGCTGCTCAACCAGGTGAGCCCATCGCCGCGGGGCAGGGTTTGCGTTCAGGAGGTCAAAAGGGAGGCGAGCGTCGCCCCTGCTCTGTTTCAAACCCCTCTTTGGTCTCCTGGCGTGATTTTATTCAAGCCACCGAGCACGGATCGCGCGTGCTGGCGTCGGGGGCAGGCGGCACCGGTGTCCTGGAGGGACCAGACCTCGACCGCGTCCCCAAAACGTGCCTCGTGCTGCGAGCCCTGTGTCCTGGCAGCATCCTCCCCGGGGGTTTATCTCTCGAGGCTGCTCGTTGCGGGGCTGCATTTCCCCTCCGTGCACTCGAAAGCTGCTGGGGTTTGGGGTTGTTGCTGCAGCCCTTCCCCTCCTTTCCCTTCTGCGCCGTTTGCTCAGCCTGGCGAGCGGGCGGCGGCGTCGGGAGCGTTCCCCGGAAGCGTTGGCGGCCCCGGGGGAGGGTTTGCACCCCCAGGAGAGCTTCAGGTGGATGCAGACGGAGCGGCGAGCCCGCCAGCGCTCCCGTCGCCTTTCAGCTCTCTCTGTATTTGTCTTCATCTCCCCGGTGCTCTTTGGCTTTGAATTCAGCCTGAGCTCCATTTTTTGGTGCTCTT
>CM021789.1:662815-700312 GCA_011076525.1 Nettapus auritus
AATTCAGCCCAAGCTTTGTTTTTTGCTGCTCTTTGGCTTTGAATTCAGCCTGAGCGCTGCTTTTCGGGGCTCTTTGGCTTTGAATTCAACCTGAGCTCTTCTTTTTGGTGCTCTTTTGGCTTTGAATTCAGCCTCAGTTCTATTTTGTGGTGCTCTGTGGCTTTGAATTCAACCTGATCTCTATTTTTTGCTGCTCTTTGGCTTTGAATTCAACCTGAACTCTTCTTTTTGGTGCTCTTTGGCTTTGAATTCAACCTGAGCCCCGCTTTTCGGAGCTCTTTGTCCCACTGAAGCCTCCCTTGCCTGTCTCTGTCCCCCTCAGTGGACGTACCAGGCCATGGTCCACGAGCTGCTGGGGATCAACAACAACCGCATCGACCTCTCTCGCGTGCCGGGCATCAGCAAGGACCTCCGGGAGGTGGTTTTGTCCGCCGAGAACGACGAGTTCTACGCCAACGTAGGTGCCGATGGCTGGTGCCCGGGATCCCGGTGAGGGGCCGGCTTCGGGGTTCGGAGCCCGTGCTGGGGTTTGCCACACAAAAAGCTCTTCCCCATGGCTTCAGGCATCAGGGTGGCGACGTAAAGCTGCCGTAGGACGTCTGATGGGGATTTTCACGGCTGCTCCGGGGTTTTAAATAAAACCTGGGCCTGCCTCACGGCTGCCTGCTCGGTCGGGTCCCGTCGGCGAACCGAGGCTCCTGCCCCAGCGGCTCTTTCTCCCGTCCCCTTGTTGTTCCCCGCAGAACATGTACCTCAACTTCGCCGAGATCGGCAGCAACATCAAGAACCTCATGGAGGATTTCCAGAAGAGGAAACCCAAGGAGCAGCAGAAGCTGGAATCCATAGCGGATATGAAGGTAAGGACGGCGCCGTGCCTCGCCGGAGGCCGGGTGCTTCTCTAGGCCGTCCTGCAGCACGATCCAACGAGCTCGCTCGTTCTGCCCGCTCCCTGAACTGCTGCTCAGAGCTTCCCAGAGCCCAGCAGCCCCCAGCCAAACCTCGGAGCCCTCGTTTAAGTGCTCGGCTTAACCCAGCACGGCCACGCGGACTCCAGAGCTGGCTCACTTGGCAGCCGCTCGGAGCACCTTGAGTCACCGCCGAAGACTTAAAGAATCCTGGCAAGGTCTCTGGAGGCACTTTCCTTATCCTTGTGCTGAAAAATTAAACCAAAAGCGCAACCAAACATCTCAGAATTGGGGAAATTTGGGGGTGTTCTGGATTTGGGGGACGTGAGCATCCGTGTACCGGCCCCGGGCTCGTTTACGATGAGGCCAATTAGTGGCTGCGAGGCTCCGGGGTCGAGCCGGATGGGTTTTACTGTTATCTAAAGGACTCCTTGCTTTGCTCTCCCGTCTGCAGGCGTTTGTGGAGAACTACCCGCAGTTCAAGAAGATGTCCGGCACCGTGTCCAAGCACGTGACGGTGGTGGGCGAGCTGTCCCGCCTGGTGGCCGAGCGCAACCTGCTGGAGGTGTCGGAGGTGGAGCAGGAGCTGGCCTGCCAGAACGACCACTCCAGCGCCCTGCAGGTACCCCGGGCTCAGCGCCTCGCCGCCCGTCCTTGAAAATCTCCCCGCTTTCATCCCCTCGTCCCCCCGGTTCGGTACCGAAAACCGGTGCGTGCAGCTGTCCCGCAGGGCTGGGGCTTGGGGTTGTTCCTCTCCTACCCGCTCGTTAAATAAAAACCAACCCGAAGCCTCGTGGAGAGAAGATTTCGTTGGCAACCAGGAGTGCAAAAGCCTAAAAGCTTCTGTTCGAGCCCGTCTGTTGGACCCCGTGCTGGATTCCACGACCCGGCCTCGCCTCTGACAGCGCTGTTCCGAGCAGCTTTGGCGCTGAGGAGCCACCACGGTGCCCAGCGTTGATGTGAGGCTCAGTTCTTGGCGTTGCCGACCCTTTTTGGTCTCTTTTTCCGTCTTTTTCCGAAGTTTTGTTGGATTCCCAGGGACGAGACGTTCCCCGTCTCCTAACGCAGGCAGGGCCAAGGCCGGGGACACAATGAACAAGGCAGCGCAGGAAATAAAGGCAGGATTGTTCTCCCCCTGCTGTAACCTCAGCGATTGTTCGTTTCTCCCTGCTCTCGTTAACCCCGACGTCGTGCGGGAGCCTTACGGGGAGGTTTGGGATCCCACCTCCCGAGCCGGACAAGATCTTTGCTGTTCCACGAGCACGGAACCGTGAGACGACTCCGTCCTTCCCCGTGCCGGTGACGTCCTGACCTCAGCGAGGTTTTCAGCCGGGGATCCTCCCCCGAGGCCGGATTTCACCCCCGGGATCTGGGCAGCTAACGGCGAGCGGAGCTGGATCGGCTGAGGGAACGGCGCCCGGCCTTGTTTCCTTTTTCCCCAGCGCCGTTTCGCAGCTGGTGGCCGAACGTTTCCGCGCTGCCCGGCCGTGCTGGGAGGGTGGCAGCGCCCTGCCGAGACCCGCGGCGCTTTTTGGGAGCGTTTCAAGGTGGCGGAAAAAATCCGAGCTGCTTCCGGCCCTCGCTTGGAAGCGTTACAGCCGGCGGCTCCTCCGATTCCCTGCGTCGCGGCTGAAGCCGGCGGATCGTTCTGCTTTTCCCTCGGCACGGGGAGGATTTCAGACTCCGGGGTGGACTCGAGCCGCCTCCGAGCTCAGAGCTGGGAAGCTTCTCGCTCCCCCGAGCCCCCAGCCTGGCTCTCGCGTGTGTTCTCGTCGCTCTGCCCTCGTGTTTCACGTGGCACCGTGCTCCCTCCAGCAGGAAAGGCAGCAATCTGCGTGCTGGCATGAAACACCCACGGCTTTCCGTGCTTCCCTCTCCGCTGCCGTCGTTTCCCTTCGCTTTTTTCTGCTTCAATCCCTTCCGTCCTTCGCTTCCAAGCGCTTCATGCTTGTCCCTCCGCTCGGGGCACCACGCTTTGGTGAAGAGCTGAATTCCTCCCGGCGTCTGCTGAACGGGGAGCTCCGAACCCAGCTCCGAACCCAGCTCCTAACCCAGCTCCGAACCCGGCTCCGAACCCAGCTCCTAACCCCACAAAAACAACTCGCGCCCCGCTCGCCCTGACCTCAGAGCACACCAGAAGCCCGGATCCGTTCCTCGCTTCCTCCCCGTTTCACTCCCTGGCATCCCTCCCCCGTGCAGCCTTGCTCCGAGGCTCTCCCTCGGTCTGATTTGAGGTGCTCCCAGGGCCTCTCCGTGCACGCCTCTCTCCTCTCGCAGAACGTGCGGCGCCTGCTGCAGAACCCCAAGGTGACGGAGCTCGACGCCGCGCGCCTGGTGATGCTCTACGCCCTGCACTACGAGCGCCACAGCAGCAACGGCCTGCCGGGGCTGCTGGCCGACCTCAGGAGCAGAGGGGTGCCAGACAAATACCGCAAGGTAAACGCCTCGTTAACGGCGAGGGAGATTTGGGATGAGTTCCCCGGGGGAAGGTGCATGGACGCGGGGCCTCCTTTCGCCCAGCGGGAGCCGGGCTGGGAGGGAGAAGGGTGGCAGCGCCCGGCGGAGGCGGCGAGCGGCTGGGGAGGAGGTGGAGGAGCGCAACGCCGCCGCCTCGTGCCGAGGATCCGCTCGCCCCACGAAAGGCTGCGGGAACGAGCAGTTGCGGCACGGGGCTTGCTCGTTGGAGAGGGGGAATTTGTCTCTTCGGAGTCCCGAGTGGCCGGTGACCGCCTGGAGGTTGGTTGCCTGTCTTAAAACCGTTCTGGTTTTGCCTCTCTCGGTACAGCTGGTGTCTGCCGTCGTGGAGTACGGAGGGAAACGGGTCCGGGGCAGCGAGCTGTTCGGTCCCAAGGACGCTGTCGCCATCACCAAGCAGTTCCTCAAGGGTTTGAAGGTACGGCTGTGCCGCGGGGAACGAGCTGCGGTCCGAATCCCAGCCCCCGAGCAGGGCTCCGGGGAGCTGCAGCGCCACGAGTCGCGGCGCTAACAGTGAGAGCACGAAGCTTTTCGGGCGTCATTCTCGCGTAGACGACGGGAGCTGGTTGAAGGAAAACCCCCCCCTAAACCTCAACTCAACAGCTGACGCTTGTGTCTGATAAATGTCGGGGCTTAACGAACGCGGCTTTGCCGATGTCTCGCGTTAATTGCTAACGAGCTTCTCCTGCGCTGCAGGGCGTTGAGAACGTCTATACCCAGCACCAGCCTCTCCTGCAAGAAACTCTCGACCAGCTCATCAAAGGGAAGCTCAAGGACAGCCACTACCCCTACCTGGGGCCCAACGTGCTCCGGGACAGGTACGTGGGGCTTTGTGGGACGGAGCCGGGCGCTGCAGCGCCGCCGCTCCTCCTGCTGCCGCCTCCCGCTTCGTTGTTGGTCCCTGGCTGACCAAAAATCCCACCTGGGGCTCGTTAAGTGTCCTGAGCGCGCTGGCGGCCGTTGTGCTCTCAGGTAGGTGGCGGGGAGAGGGCTGTGAAGACAGAAAGGCTTCCGTTCTTCGCGTTCAGCGCTGGACGAGACCTCGAGACCTCCCATTTCTCTTGTAAGAGCTCGGGTGAAGGATAACGGCACAGCTTCCAGCTGCCGGATGCTCTCGCGATGGATTTCGTGCCCCCCGACTCCGCCCCGTGCCGCCTCCGCTTATTTGCGGAGCCCCCAGAACACTCCAGCCGCTCGCTCTCCCTCCTGAGCCCGTCGCTGTTTCCGAGCGGGACGGGATCGTGCTGCCTGCGGCTCCCAGCGGCGACCGAAAAGATGAGCCCGGCTCATCTGTCGTTGCGAAGTCATTAACGATAATTAGTGGCCTCGGATGAAGAGGGAAGAGCCCAAGTTCTCCGGGAGCTTTTTGTACCAGCGGCTGCTTTGTTGGGTGCTTCGCTTGCTGGGAAACGTGGTCGGCAACAGGGGAGCGCCCAAATCCCGGGCCAGGCTGACAGCAGGGGACGTAAATCACCTCCCTCATCAATTAAAAAAACGAATTATCGTCACGGAAGAGACAAATTGGGCGTGTCCTCGCGAGGCCGGAAGGTGGCCGCATGTTCCCCCTGCCCTTTATCTCCTGGCTGCTGGTGCCGTTGCGCTCCGCCGAGCTGCGCCTCGCTCGGATTTCCCTTTGCAATGCTTCTGGAAGAAGGCAGAGGAGCCCACCCCGAGAACAAAACCCCAAGGAGGAGGAGCCGCCGAGCCCTAAAGTCCTAAAAACGGGGGCTCGGCGCCACAAGGGCTTGAGCTACAAGGGTTGGGAGAGAAAGGGGCCGCTTGGCGGCTTTGCCAAACGAGCCGAGCAGGGGATTTACGCTTAATTATTTCCCCAAACTCTTCGTGGAATCAGAGCCCGGGGCGAGCTGGGCTTGCTGCGGGCAGAGGATGGCGTGACAGCGGTTCGGCCGAAGGGCAAGGGCGAAAGGCTCGCTGTTCCTTGACCAAAGGGAGGCGGCGGCGAGAGCAGCAAAGGACGCGAAAGGATTCCTCTTACCCGTTTCTGTATCCCCCGTGACGCCCCCGCGAGGGAGGAGAAGCTCCTGGTCCAAATTCGTCCGCGGAAACTGGCGGCGGCGAAGGGAAATCTGCAAAGCGCCGAGCTCCTGGGGACAGCGAGAAGCAATTCGGCTTTCGCCTGCTTCTCCTTCCCTCCTTGCTGTTTGGGCCACGAGCCTGCGGTCCCCTCCGCCTCGCTGCTGGGGATTGCTGCCTGGAAAAGCTCCTGAAGGCTCGGGGAGCCGGAGGAGACGCCTCCCAGTGCCTCCCAGTGCCTCCCAGTGCCTCCCAACGCCTCGCGAGCGCTGCGGGGCTCTGCCCAGGCCTCCCCTTTGGGTGGAGCTTTTGCTCCGTCCATGCCTCGGCCTGGGAATTTTCTCTGACTAGGGCATTTGGGATGGGAGCAGCTGGCCCCGATCCTGCTTCCCGAAGATGGCCGGACCCAAGCAGGCTGCCGACAGCCCATGGGCCAGCTCGGTCGGCGTCAATGCTAAACCAAACCAAACCGGGACCCGCAGCAGCCTCTGGGGCACTCCCCGGGGACCCCGAAGGTCCCACCGTGGGGGTCTCGCCTTCGGCCACCCGCTTCTTGCAAGCCCTGCTCCCAAAACCCGTCGGAATTCAGGTGTGGGACGCGAGGACCCGCTGCTCTCGTCCAGTTCCCGTCATTCCGCACCCTCAGGCCTTCCCCCGCCGCTCCTCGTGGGAGGGAAGTTTCCTCTTTGCCCTCTCGAGGAAGGGAAGAGTTTGGAGCCGAGGAAGCGGCCGAGCCTTGGCCTCGGAGCCTCACCTGTGGCGCATCTCGTTAGGCTAATTAACGTGACCCTGAGCTCTAGAGCAGCCGGCCGCTTCTGCCCCTAAATCCCTCGGGTCTCCAACGCTTCTGACCCGAAATCCGTGAGTGATGGCGCTGGGGACTGCACGAGCTGGCGAAATCGGGCTCGGGAGGATTTTCGGTCTGCTTTTTCCGACAGCCGCCCTGTGGGGTCGCTTCCTGGCCGTGCCTCCCCTTCCCTTGGAGGCCCGTTCCCAAAAGCCTCGGCCGCCTTTGCGTCCGGTTTCCCGAGGCTCGAAGGCCGAGGCACGGCCCTGCTCCGACAAAATCACCTCGGGCAGCAGGGAGATGGCTCCGGGGGCCGCAGCGGGCGGTTCGTGTCGAAACTTGGTCCTCCGGAGCGAGTCGCTCGGGATGCTCCCCGGGCCTTTTCCCCGTCGATTTGGTGGAAATAATCCCCCCCGAGGTTTCGGAGAGCGCGAAACCGGAGCGGTGAGGAGGGCGGCGCAGGGAAGGCCGTGATGGTTTTACTCGGGTGGGCGGCCGAGCTCCACCACAGCCGCTCTCACTCCCCCTCCTCAACGAGGAGCGAGGAGGAAATCCGATGAAAGGGGCTCAAGGGTTGAGATAAGGACGAGGAGATCGCGCAAGAATTATCGTGACGGGCAAAACAGACTCAGCATAGAGAGAAAGTGAGATTTATTGCTTATTACTAACAAGCTAGAGAAGTGAGAAACAAAGGAAAGAAACCAAAAGCACCTTCCCCCCCATCCACCCTCTTCCACCTCCTCCCCCCGAGCGGCGCAGGGGAACGGGGGAAGGGGGGTTATGGTCAGTCTACAGCACTTCTCTGCCGCTCCTTCTCGGTCACTCTTGTCCCCTGTGCTGTGGGGTCCCACCCACGGGATGCAGTCCTTGCTGAACTGATCCGGCGTGGGCTGTCCACAGGCAGCAGCTCTTCAAGAACTGCTCCAGATATGGGTCTGTACCACGGGGTCCATCCCTTGGGAGCAAACTGCTCCAACCTGGGTCCCCCACGGGCAGCAGCTCCTGCCGGGTCACCTGCTCCTGCGTGGTCTCCTCTCCACGGGCTGCAGGTCCGGCCCGGAATCTGCTCCGGCAGGGGTCTTCCACAGGCCGCAGTCTCCTTCGGGGCACAGGCTCCACCGTGGTCTCCTCCACGGGCTGCAGCGTGGAACCCTGCTCCACCGTGGTACTCCATGGGCTGCAGGGGGACATCCTGCTTCACCATGGTCCTCACCACAGGCCACAGGGGACTTCTGCTCCGGCGCCTGGAGCACCTCTCCCCCTCCTTCTTCACTGCCCTGGGCGCCTGCAAGGCTGTTTCTCACTCCTCTCCCCCTCCCAGCTGCTGAGTGGCGCAGCATTTTTCCCCTGTCTTAAATCTGCTCTCACAGAGGCGCAAAACAACATCGCTTACCGGCTCAGCTCTGCTCAGCAGCGGGGCCCTTCCCAAACATGGGGCAGCTTCTAGATCCTTCTCACAGAAGCCACGCCTATGGCCCCCCCTGCTACCAAAACCTTGCCACGTCAACCCGCCGCAGAGGCGCAGCCCTGAGGCAGGGCTCGTCGCGCGCCCCGGCGCCCGTGGTGCGGGATTTGTCCTTAACGCTTGTCCTTTCACGGCAGGCCCCAGGACGTCGTCGTCTTCATCATCGGAGGGGCCACCTACGAGGAGGCGCTGACCGTCTACAACCTGAACCGCGCCAACCCGGGGGTGCGCGTGGTCCTGGGGGGCACCACCATCCACAACACCAAAAGGTAACGGGCCCCGCGGCGGCCGGCGGGGGGGTCGGGGTTCCCGAGGGCATTTCGGTGCCCTGAAACGGGGTAAACGTCGCGGCCGAGGGACGCGTTGGAAGCTGAAGGTTTAACGTGAGCTTTGTTGGATCCTTCGTGGCTCGCTCTGCGCTCCCGGTTGCCTCCTGGGGAGGCCGGACGTTGCGAGGGCTCAGTCCCTGCTGGGCGTCGCTGATTTCCTGGCTCCCTGAAACGTTTGGGGGGCTGGGGGGGGCTCTTGCCAGGCGGCTTCGATGCTGTTTCCCTTCCCTCACATCGAGCGAGCCGTTCCCGAGGGTCTCGGTCGGGATTTATGGGGTCAGCCGGCTCGTACAGACCCCGCAGCCGCCTGCTGAGCCTGGCCCGAATCCCTGGCGACACGGAAAGCCGCGTTCCCCGGGAAGTGCCTGCTTTACCAACACAAATACCATCTCCCAAACCCAAATCACTCTCTGACCGAAAATTGAGCCCGCTTGGGGTGTTTTTTTATTCCAGCACTCGTTGCTAGCCAAGCACCAACGAATTCTTTTGCTCCCTGCTCCCTCCTGCACCGCTCAGGACGGGAACGTGGGGAATGCGCCGGGCGCCCCGCGGCTCTCCGCGTGTTGCGGCAGGGAGCGAGGTGGAATCCAAGCCCCTCGAGTCGTCCGGCAGCTGCTCGGAGCCCGAAGGGACCCCGGAGGCTGGGAGGGAAGCACAGCTTCACCGGCCCCCAGTGGAAACGCAGACAGAAAGATCCAAAAGAGGAGGGGAATCCACTCCTCTAGGAATTCGGGGTGAAGTCTCCGGCTCTGGGCGGCCGGCAGACATCGGTCAGGAACCTCTTGATCCAGGTGGGACCCAAGCGCGGTGTGTGGGCTAAAACACGGGCTGAGGCCGTGTGTGTGCGCCGTTGGAGTCCCGGGTCGTATTTCTAACACCCTCTGCGCTTTTCGCCAGGCTCCAAAGCCGCCCCAGCAGACGCAGCAACAATCCTGCGAGGCGGTTCAGCGACCGATCGTCGCTTGCTAGGGAAAAAAAAAACCCAAACCCTGCAAATTCCCAGCGCCTGCTCCAGAATTTGGCCTTCCTTTGGTAACAGCAGATGATCGGAGAGCTGAACCGGTGCCGGCCCAGAAGCGAATTGCTTTTAGGAACTGGGTTACGAAGGCAAGTCTGGATTAGCCCACATATCGACCGATCCCTGCCCAAATCGCCCGGCTTCCTCAACCTTCTGCTCGCAAAGTGGCCTTGGAACCAAATCCCGTTTGAGCCATGCCTGGAAAGAGACACAAGAAGAGACCAGCGGGCGTCCTAGCTGCCCTTGGATGTAGGAAAAGAAAGGAACGAAGCACGCTTAAACCTTGCAAGGAGGCAAAATAAAACCCGCTTCGCCTTCAGCCTCGAGGAGGAGGAGGCGCGAGGGTGGCGAGGAAGGAGGGGATCGGCTCGAGGTTTGCGCCCAGCTCTGCCGCTGACCTCGGAGGTGACGCCGGGCAGGTTTCCTCCTCGTTTCCATCATCGGGTCCCGGCTGAAATTCCAGATCTGTGGCTTTGTGCCGGGCTCCCCGTCGCGCTTTGGTGCCGTAAGGAGTAACGGTAGCAAGCGACGGCTTCTCCCGTGCCGGCGTTTCGGGGCGGCCGCTGGATTATTAACGGAAGAACCTGGGTGCTGGGTCACAATTTGCATTTCAAAGAATGAAGGGGGGGAAAAAAAAATAAAGGGGGAAAAAAGGGCGTTGCTTTGTAAGGGCTGATCCCTACCAGGTCCTGCCCGGAGCTGCAGGGCGAGGGCTGCCCAGGGTCCCCTCCTGGCAACAGCGCTGCCCAGGTGAGTCCCTTTACCCCCGTGGCTTTCATCCTTAACGATGAAAGCCCCGATCCCGTTTTGAACTCCTGCAGCGATCCTTTGGCCTCCCTTTAACGAGCCGTCGCTGATTGCAGCGGGATTAGGGCCGATAGGGCACAATAAACAAGGCGATTTCGGGCTTAATGCGCTGAGCAGCCCGTGTAAGCGCGCTAATCCCCGGCTTTCATCGTTGTGGCCAGTCCAACTCAAACCCCGATCAACGTCTGCGTCCGTAGGGCGCGGGGTGGCTTCAGGGCCCTTCCTCCTGCTCTTGGACGAGGCAGGAGACGGGCGAGCCTCGGGAGCTGGTGGGGTTTGGAGCTGTGAGGCGGTGAGAGGCTCACGCAGACCCTGCCTCGCACCCGGAGGCTTAAAACCGGGATGGAAATGCTCCTACCCAACCCTCTGCGCTCACAGAGAAGGCTCAAAGTACCCGTTGAAGGTTCCCTTCCACCCCGCGGCACGTCGAGGGGGATCCGTCGCTGGTGATCCTTCTGGATCCGTGTCTAGCAACACAAAACGAGGGCAGGAATCGAGGAGCAGCGCTCGCGCTCTGAAATGAGGCACATCGGCGAAGGGTTCCTTGGAAAGAAATCAGGCGACGGATGCGAGCGGGCCCTGGGCCTTCCCGTCCTGTCCGGGGGGCTGCAGCCGGGAGCTGGGAGCAAAAAAAAACCACACTGAAGTGCAGAAAAGTCAGGTGAAATTCAGAGCAATGCAGAAACGCCAAGACGAGAAAATCTCCGAGCTTTATCCGGCACGGCGCACGCTCGGGGTTGCCGCGGATCCCTCCGTCCCCTCGCAGTTCCCTTAATTCATCGTGTTTTACCTCCCTTCCCGCTGCCCAATCCAAAACCCGTTTTTGAGTTTTATTTCTGGTGGAGGTAAGGGATCATCGTCGTTCTCGGGGTGATGCCTCAGCAGCCTCTCGTCACCTGCAGGAACCAGGTGAATCGGGCAGAACCGCGCTGGAGAGAAACCCACGGGCTCTCGGGAGCTTTCCAAGAGGGTTTCGAGCCCCCACGTTGCATTTTGGGGGGGTTTTGGGCGCTCACAGCTCCGAAAATGAGAAGCGTGGTGACGGAGGAACGGAGGGAGCGAGGCGTGGGGGCGCGGCGGGGCTCCCCGAGCCTCAGCGATCTCGGAGGTCCCTTCACACCTGAGTGATCCTGGGACCGGTGAGCACGTCCCCAGCCGTGCCCAGGGCTCGGAGGCGCTGTGCCGCGTGGGGCTCCCCAGGTTCCCGGGTGTTGGTGAGCCCAGCTCCGCTCCCGAAGGCCGGGCAGGGGGATTCTGCTGGGGCCGAAGTGGAAACGGATTCGGGCAAGGACCGAGCGGGCTCCCAAATTCCCGTTTTGGCGTCTCGGTGTCGGACCCGCAGACGTCTTCAGCTGATCTCTGCGGGACGAGGGGTTGCTGAGGATCCCCAGCGTGTCGGGTTCGGCTTTGCCACGGGACCGTTGCTCCGGGACATGGCTGACGGGGTCCCTTGGGGAATCACGGGGAGCCTGGCACGAAGCTGAGCGTGCGTTTGAAGGTTTCACTGAGCTGGAACTTCCTTGAGCCCTGCCCCAACGAATGGTTGGTGCCCGGAGGTTTCCCTTACTTAAATTCGGACGTCAATCCTTAAAACCCTGCGGTGTGTAGGGCAGAAATCGGAGGCAGGAGGCTGCTTTCCGGAGAGCCCCGGCTGTAAAATGCCAAGGATGCCTCAGCAGGAGGCTTCCACCCTGCCCCTTCCTGCCTTACCACCCCGCAGGAAGGCTGAGAGCCGGCAGAAAGCCGAGCCCGGCCGCCGGCCTTCCTGGCTTTGTGACCGGGCTGAGCCCACGCGGATCCCTCCTGGGATCCCTCCTGGGATCCCTCCTGGGAGCCCTGGCCTTGGGGAGAAACCTCCCCGAGCCTTTCAGGGTCCCGCCAGGGTCGGTGCTGTCCCGTGCTGGGTCCCCCACCTTCGGGTGCCCGGGGCAGGGCGCCGCCGTCCCGGAGCTTTGCGCTTTGCTCTCCGTGATGGAAACGTTGCCTCCGCTAACCTCAGCTTCTCTTGGCAGCTTCCTGGAGGAGGTTACGGCCGCGGGGTTCCGTGGCCGAAGCACCGAGAGCTCTCAAGCGCCGCCGAGGCCGAGCAGCAGACGATGAATCTTGGAGGAATTCCCGGCTCGCACCTCCGGAGCTTCCACAAAGCAACCGAACCCTCCGGAGGAGCGCTGGACGTTCCCGCACCGTGCTGCTGCCTTCCGGGCCCCTCCACGTGCACTAAAATCACCCGAATGCTGCCGTTGGCGTCCGAGGCGACGCACCGGGGCGTGCCCCAAGCTGCAGCCCCCTCGCTGCCCTCTCGGGACCTCCCCAAATTGTGGCCCGCAGGAGAAGTCCCTCCGGTGAGCCCCCCCAGGGCACGTCCCACGGCCCCGATTCTCTGGAAGGGGATGGGCGCTGCAGGACCTTTGCTCTGCTCGGCTGTCTGTATATTTTGAGTCCTATTAAACGATCCGTTTGACCGAACCTCTCATCTGGTGAATGGGTCCCGACGTTTCTCCGAGTGCCGCGGGGGCAGAACGGCGCCGTCGGTTACCTGAAACCAGCACCGCTCTGCCCCTTTTCTCGCTCCCGTCTTGTGAGCTGAAAAAAGCATTGAGATTCCCTCGTAAAAGTTATTCTTTTTTTTTTTTTTTTCAAATATTTCAAATGCAAATATTTGAAGCTGGATTGGAAAAGAAGCAGAGCGTCGCCATTCTGGAGCAGCGCTGGGAGCAGAGGGGGGTGCGGAGCTGGAAAGGGCTCCTGGGGTGCAGCCAGGAGATGCAAGGAGGATTTATTTTGTTGCCTTTTCCAAATTTCCTTGTATTTTAGGTCCGGGAACTGCGAGAGCAGCACGGGTTAAGAGGCAGAACAGACGTCAGCAGCCTGGATGCCTGGCTCCCGCGAGCGCCTGCCGCCAAGGAGCAGGCCTCTCCCTTATCTCCTGCCTTCCCGTAAATAGACGGGACCGAACCTCCCGTTCCCTCGGAGCTCTGCAGAGCTGCCATGGACGGAGAGCGCTTGAGCTCGGGCTCGTTTCTCTGGCTCCCTTCCCTGAAGCGAGGTCACTCCGAGCTCGGACACCCGAAAACCTCCCCGCGGTGCTGACGGCTTGATGCTCTGTGCGCCGCGCTGGGGCTTTGGTGTGACACCAGCGGGGTCGGGGCACGGGGCAGGGTTCCCAGGTTAGGGACCGCTTCCTTCCTCGCTCGGGCATTGTTTGCGAGGGGCCGGGTGCCGGCGGGGCTTCCAGCCCATCTCCTGCGTCCTCGCCTGTTGGAAGCTGACACGTTTTGCTGCTCTCCCTGTGGGATTCGCGGCCCGGAGCGCTGCAGTCCTCGAAGGAGGAGCTGCTGGAGGCAGGGGACAGGAGCCGAGCCCGAGCTGCTCCGATGTTCCCGTCGGGCAGCTCCATCTCGTACCAGCCGTGGGAGGTTTGCTCCTGGTACCACGGTGGTTGGGACTCCACCGCCTTCTCCCAAGTCAATCCAGCTCCCGAGCCTTTCCCTTCACCGTCTCCCCCGTTTTGGCTTCCTGGCAAACTCAGCTTTGGCCCAAGCCCGACACAAAACCCTGGGGGCTTTCCAAACCGGAGGCGCACATCGTGGAGGAGCGCTGGCGTTTGGTGCTCGCCTCGGGAACCTTCAGGCTCCTGTCCCCACCCGGGCCTGCACGCTACGAGCCGGGGATCTCGCGCCGTTGTTCCTACATCCTTACAGCACCTGCTGGAGCCACGCTCCCCGTCCGTCCCGAAGCACCCGGGCTGCCCGTCCTCCCTGGGTCTCTTCGGAGGTCAGCACTGGAGCGACACCGTCCTCGCCTCGGTTCTCAGCCCCTGGGCTTCGCCCCCGTCTCCTTCGGGGCTTTCTGCCGTGCCGACGGATGCACGAGACCGTTTTGTGGGGGTTATTCGTTTGCCTCCTGGTGGCCGTGTAACGTCGGGAGGGGGAGAAGCAGCTCCCAGGGGGCTTCCTCTGACGTCTTAGGAAGGAAAAGCCGCGGCTCGGGTCTAGGGCATCACGAACAAAAGCCCCCCCGGCCCTCAGACTCGCTTTCCCAGGGCATTTTCCCATGGAGAAACCGCCGAGCTGAAAAGGACCCGGCAGGGCCCTGGGTAGGAGGTGGGAGGCTCTCGGCTTTTTGTGGCTCGGCTCGCATTGTTCCGCGCTGGCGGGGGCGACGTGGGGGAGCCTGGGCCATTCAAAGCCCCGCTCCTCTCCTCGGCCACGGCTCCTGCAGGCTCCGTGCAAAAGGGAAGAGCCCCGGAACCGCTGCCGGCGTCTGCTGAAGGAGCGGGGACAAGAAGGAACCACCGCCAGGAGGACGCCCCTCGCGCGTCTCCATCCCCAGGTGCTGGAAGATAAAGGGCAAAGTCGCGGTTTGGGGAGAAAGGGCGACGGTTCCTCCACAGGATGCACAATTTTTGCTCCAAAGCTGCCTTTTTTTTATTATTTTTTTTTCAGAGCAAAATGCAAACGCGGCATCGAAACACTTTGCTCGTGCGTTCGGCTGAACCGTTGGGAGGGTGTGGGTTGTTTTTTTTTCCAGGATCAAAACTGCGGAGAAACTTCATGTGGCAAACATCAAACCAGTTTGGGCCCGCAAAATAAAATTAAGTCCCTTTTCTTCCCTGCTCAGCCTCGTCCGGAGGTGAGGCGAGGTTGGGAGGAAAGGTGCTGGAAATGCCGCTGGGCATCGCTCCGGGCTGCGTCTCCGGAGGTCTTTGGGCTGCTCTTGGCCCTTCCATGGGCTGGAGGGGTCCCCGAATGTCTCGCTCTCATCCAGCCCCATCCATCCCAAGCCCTCATGCCATCCATGCCGGGGGGGCTCCAGCTTTGCCGGGGTTTGAGACCTCCTCAAACCTTGGGGGCGGTGGGATCCCGCTCCAAAGAGGGCCCCAGCCCCACCCGGACCCGCTCACCGTTACAGGTAAACCCTTCCCCATCCCTCTGCTGCCTTTCGCAGCCCTTCCAGCCCCACGTCGCCAACCCCGAGCTGCTGGGGGTGGGCAGAGCCGGGAGCCCCCTGGGGGAGCTCCCCAAACCCTGTAAATCCGATGTCCCCCCCCCCAAGCTGACCCTTTCCAAGCGGCACCGCTGTCATTGTCCTCAGAGACGAGGAAAAACGCGTGCCCTAATTAAACTCGCTTCGTCTTCTCGAGCAGCAGTTTCACGCTTGGTATCCAGAGGCAAAATGATGCAGGGGGGCGTGAGGGGGTGTTAAAAGCAGAAATAAACCGGGGGTGTTTGCTGTTCTGCTTTTGCAGCGAGAGGATATTTTGGTAGCTGTTTGTTATGAACCAACACATCGTCGGGGGGGAAACTGCAACATCAGGGCTGAGCGGAGCGAACAGGGTGTCTGAGGACAGCAAGCGGGACGTAGCCACGAGGCCAGAAGGGCCCTGATTGTCGGGCCACGGCCTTATCTTATGCAAAAGAAAGCAAAAAGTGGGGATTTGGGGTCGGTTTTTGGAGCAGCGAGGAGTCGGGGGCACTGGAGAGGCCGTGGTGCGGGACCGCAGCACCCTGGCAGCACCCAGCACCCGCCGCGGGACCCCGATCCCCGCACGGACCCTTCGGAGCCCCCAGGTGCTACAGAAGCAATTATCATCGTTTTATAACGAGATCTGAACACTTCTGCTCCTGCCTGGCCTGCTCGCACCCAGGGGGCCGCTCCAGCTCGGGGCCCCACGCTGCTTTTTCCTGCGGCGATGTTTATCGGGTGCTTTTGATGTATCCTGCGCCCACCGCAAAAAAAAAATACGCCGCTACTGGAAATCCAAGCTGGGAAAACAAATCGTCCCAGCATCCAGTCCACACAACGGCTGTTAAACCATGGGTCGAGTTCATTAGCAGCTAATAAAGGACTAAATTCTTCCATTAGCTGTTCCGGTATGCGAGATGCAGGGATTTCACTGGGGGCTGGTTGCCTGCGTGTCTGGGCACGAGGCCATCCTTGCTGTGAGCGCGCATCGCAGGACAGCCAGGGCTCGCTGCAGGCAGGACGGGGACGGGGATGGGGACATGGGGACGAGCAGAATCCCCCTCTTCCCACGTGCCACTCTGCCTGGCTCAGCGGTGGCTCAGGGAAGCCACAACCGCCCCGTCCCCATCCCACCGAACCTGGCATCAGCACCGGCCGGGTCGCTGCCAGCAGCGGGGCCGCCCATTTCAGCACGGAAACGTGAGCTGGACTCCCTCCTATCTCCCTTCCTTCCGTGCAAGCTGTTGATGTTTCCAGCCCTGAATCAGCGGTCACATCCTCTCCCACCCTGAGTCACTGCCACAGGGCTGCCGCAGCCAGCTACGCCCCGCGGCTTTGCCGAAGCAGCCCAAGGATTTCGGCTCGAGCTCCACCCCTCCTTGGGCCGAGCGTGCCGGTGCTTGGCCATGGGCTCGGTGACTTCCCGGCATGGGGACGGCCATCGGCACCAAGTCAGAGCCCGGCTGTGCCAGGTGGGAGATGCAGTGTGGCCGTTTGCACTGCCTGGTATCTTTTATGTTTCATCAAAACCCCTTTTACAGTGCATTGATTGATGGGGGAGTGGGAAGGGGACTTGTTGGACCCTCTAATTAACAAGGGGTAGTTAGGCTCAGAGGGGTAGGAAGGCAGCCCGGGTGCACCGAGCACCACGAGTGTTAGGGCGCTGTGTATTGGTTCAAAAAGCCAAAATCCACTCATACATCCATAAATCCATAAATCCATATACCCACAGCCACCAGCGCCGGGCTGTGCTGAGCATCCTGAGGGAGGGCACTGGTGGGAGGGCACCATCAGCATTTTTAATTTTTAATTTAATTCCAACGTACTCAGGTGAAAATCCAGCCTGCCATCGGCCAAGTGGGCGCGTGTGACAGACTGACGGCTCGGATGGAAAGTTTTCACCATGAAGCAACCCAACGGATCAATCGATCGATTATTGATCAGTGGATCACTGATTGATCAATGGATCAGTGATTGATCAATGGATCAGTGATTGATCGATCCGTTTCTTTCTCATCTGCCTCGTTCCGAACAGAACCTTTTCTCCCTTTCTTTTTTTTGTTCTTTTTTATGCACCTCTCTCTAACCCCGTCTCTGATCCCACACCGAGAGTTCTCCACTCGCAACACCTGCTGAAATCAAACGGGGAAGAACAAACAAGCAGAAAAATGGACGTTTTTTAACAAAAGCCAAGCATTTCCTTAGTTCTGGGAGGCCGTGCCCCACATCTCACCGCGTTGGTCCCTGCCTGCAGGTATCAGTGCCGGGCAGTGGGCCCTTCTCCGAGCCCCCCAGGGGCTGCCTCCTTTCCCCAGCCGTGGTTACATGTCCAAAATCTCAGCCGCTGTCGGGACAAAACCCCCTGCCTGTGCCTCCCGGCTGCTTTTCCACATCCCGGGAAGTTTTGCCGCGACCTCGGCCGGGCACCCGTCTGCCGGGGTGCCCCCCGCCCATCAGCAGTGAGTCAGAAACAAAGAAGAAAACCCTCGTGGGCTGCGATTCGCCCTTTATTGTGAACCCCAGACGTCACACGCGCACGGCTATAGATGGAGCTCGGGAGCCCAGGCCAGCCCAGTGCAAGCCCACGAGAGCTCAGTGATGGTGGTGGTGGTGCTGGCTGCCGGGGGGGGACGCGGTGTCTGTGCGGCTAAGGATGTGTTACAGAGGCGGGCTGGTCTTCATGTAACTGGAGAGCGCCTGTAATCCACAGAGGGCGAGGACGGAGCGGGAGGGAGCGGAGGTGCCCTGTGTATTTCCCAGCCGCGCTCTCCCCGAGAGGAGGAGGCCGCCGGGAGCCCCTCTCCGACCCCCCCCTCCCCATCTCCCTCCGGCTCGGCGCACTGAGGAATGATGAAAAAAACCAATTCTGCCAAAAGGGTGAGTCCAATCGGTCCTGCTCCGGGGCACCGTGGGGTGGGGGAAGCTCCCGGATGTTTTGGGGAGGGGGGCTCGTCGTCTCCTGCCACAACCCCTCGCTTTGCGAGAAAAAAAGAAAAGCCCAACCGGATCAAAACAAACCCAAGCCCAGCGCCGTCTCCCTCTCCCCTGCTGCCCAGCGCCTCTCCTTCCTCTCAGATTTGCCCGGAGATGCAATTCGTCGCTCAGGGCAGAGCGATGTAGGCAGGCAGTTTTCATTTCTGCTCGCAAGGAAACGATAAAACCCAGACACCATCTATCTGTCGCTCCGTGTCTGCTCGGTGCCGCCTGCGTGTGCCCACAGATCTTATCTGCCCCTAGGAAGAAATCTCAAAGAGCAACCCGAGCATCGATTTCGCCTCTGGGACTAATTGTTGATAAAAGGCTCAAAATCTCAATTTTCGCTGCAGGAAAAATAAATAAATAAATAAATAAATAATAATAATTAGTTGCTAATCTCCCCGTTCTTCTTTCCGGCAGCAAATGCACGTTGTGGGGGAGGCGAACGCAACCCAGGCGCCTTTCTTATATAATGCAGGGGTGAAACCCTGCCCGCGGGGCCCGCGTCGCCCCCCGGCACCGTCGTTGCTCCGGAAAATCCACGCGGAGGGGACGGGGCAAAGCGGTGGCGGGGGGCCAGGGGAGGGGGAGCGAAGTTGGGCAAGGAGGAAGGGGGAGAAGGGAAGCGGGAAAGCACAAATTAACACCATTCCCCCCCCCCCCTCTTTTCCTTCCCTCTCCCTTTGTGTTAGGGGCACCAGGATGGAAACCAGCAGCCTGCGCAGCCCGAGAAGGTCGGCTGGGTGCGGAAATTTTGCGGGAAAGGCATTTTTAGGGAAATCTGGAAGAACCGTTATGTGGTTTTGAAGGGAGATCAGCTTTACATCTCGGAGAAGGAGGTAGGCTCGGTTTCGTTTTCCTCTCCCTTCCCCCTCTTCTTCCCTTTGCACATGAAAAGCGCCGCGAGCCCCGAGCCCCCCGCGGCCCCCAGAGGCCAGGACCGGAGCCCCCCTTCCACAGCCCCCCCGTGCCCCCGTGCTTTCTGTCCCCGAAAATGGGGAAATTCAAGCAGGGGTTCACCAGCAGCTGGAAACGTGCCCCTGCTCCAGGCTGGGGCCTGGGGCTTGCTGTGGGGTTTGCGTGAGATTTAATGGGATGCGACTCGCAGCTGGGCCCCGGCTGTCCTCGCACAGCTGCCCCCCTTCGTTTTGTCTCGATCGATTCATCAGGAAGGGACCCCCCGGGGAAGAGCCCTCCTCCCTCCGAGTCCTCCTTAAAAACTCACCGTGAGGGGCTGGCGGGAGAGAGGGCAGGGAAATTGGGGTAAAAGCACCCCATTTGGGTCAGGGCTTGGTGTGTCCCCGCCTGTGGTGTCTGGCTGCTTTTCAGGGCTCGGGGGCTGCTCAGAGGCATGCCGTCCGGCCCAGCTTGATCAATTTAGGACCAATTTAGGATCTGGAGAGATAACAGGGTCCTGAGCGCGAGGCATAATTTGATTTAGAGGCAAATTGAGTCACAGGGCAAAGCACAGGTAGGAATAAATGCTGCAGGGTAAAGGGACCAAACCAGGGATCAGCGACTATAGGTAACCAAACCTACAACGAGCGTGTAGGTTTGGGAAAAGTTGGGTGGAGAGACGGGTGCAGGAGGCAGGCGTTGTGGCCGGCAATCCTTCGGTGTGTGGTCCTGCACATCTCCAGAAGTAACGTGGGCTGCGGGCCGTGTTTTCAGCAGCAGGCCTGCTCGCCTCGCGGGGCTCCCCCAAGCAGCTCTCGCACCTCTGGGGTCTGGGGTCCGAGCTCAGGACCTGCTGGGCACGGTGATGAGCAGGGGGGGAAGGATTCACCCACGGCATGTTGCTGCCTGGGCGATCGCTTTGCTGTGCCAGGGCCCTGCTCCGAGGCAGATGTTTGGGCAGAAGGAAGCCTGGTTATGGGCTGGCCACATGGAGCTTGTGCTTAAAAGGGAGAAGAATCCCCGCCAGCGAGTCCAAAGGGCCCTCCCTGGGATGGGGAGCACATGGGGTCATGCCTGGGAAGATGAGAGGGTTTTCAATAGCCCCGGCCACCCCGAAGGCCCAGCTGCGCTGCCACCGGCTGCGGTGCCGCCGGGCTGTGCCGGGGTGGGTGGCGTTGTCGCTCGCCAGTGCCCCAAGTCTTTGAACAGCAGAGAATAAAGCGCGAGCAAAAGGCTCTGCTTGGCCCAGCAGCAGGGAAGCCTGGGCAAAGCGAGGCTGCACTCATACAGGAACCAACACCAGGGAATATGTGCAGGAAGAAGCTGTCTGTCTGTCCGTCTGTCCCTCCCATCCGTGTCTCGTTAACGGCCGTGAGCTCCGCGTCCTGGTGGGCACAGGGTGCCTGAGCGGCCACAGGGTGCCGGCTCCCACCAAGGAGCACCTGAGGTTGCTTCAGGGAGCCTGTGTTTATTTCTTTACGGGGAGAAAAACCCACGGTGTGTGCAGCTGAAGCAGTGCTGTAGCTGTGTGCATGCGTGTATGTGTGTGAAAGGCCATAAATAACGCGCAGCAGTGACTGCCTATGTCTTTATATGGAAGAATCTGCGGTGGTGTAGCGATGTGGTTGCAGAGGTAACATCTGGCTGTGTGCACGTGCACCGAAGCGTGTGCCTGTGGGAATGAAAAACCCACCCGTGTCCCTGCTCCGGCCGCTCCGGGGATCTCAGGGTCGTGTGTGTGTGCGTGGACGTGTCAGGTCTGTGTGTGTGCGTGGATGTGTCAGGTTTGTACATGGATATGTGTGTGTGCGTGGACATGTCCAGTGCGTGTGTGCATGTATGTGTCAGGTGTGCATGTGCATGGATGTGTCAGGTGTGTGTGTGTCATGGATGCTGTGTGTGTGCATGGATACGTCTGGTTTGTGCGTGGACACATCGGTGTGCACATGGACACGTCTGTGGGTGTGTGCATGGACACGTTTGGTGTATGAATGGACATATCTGGTGTGTGCATGGCCACATCTGTGTGTACGTGGACATGTCTGGTGTGCGCATGGACGTGTGTGTGCATGGATATGTCAGGTTAGTGCATGGACATGTCTGGTGTGTGCATGGACATGTCTTTTTGAACATGGACATGTCCGGTGAGCACATGGACGTCCCTGTTTGTACATGGATGTGTCCAGTGTGTGTGCACATGGACATGCCTGCTGTGTCTGCCCACTGCTCTGCGTTTCCAAGACTTCCCGCTCAAGGCAGCTGGGACTTTTAACCCCCAAACCCACAACCGAGCCAGGCCTCCTCACATCACCCCGTGCTGGGACTTGCCGTGTTGCCAGCGCTGCCCCCTCCATGGGGCCACAGGTCCCTCGGTGCTCAGGCTCCCTCCGCGCTCCCTTCCCTGGCAGCAGGTGCCCACGGCTCCCGCCAGTGGCTTAACAAATTGGGACTTGTCAAGTGGAACAGGACGGAACTCTTTCGGGTTTTCACATGCCAGATTATGCCCAGTGGAGAAAATGGAGCCACTGCTGGGTTGTGCTGATGGGCGGCATGTGAGGCTCTGCTCCAGAGGCGGCCTCTCCACTTGGGAATCGCTGCTGGTGGGGCTCTGGCCGCAGCCAAGGAAGAAATTACCCGGTGGGAACCCTGAGGAAACACAGGCACAAAACTCTGGTGGCAATGGCCCCTAGGCAGCTGGAAACTCAGCCTGATTTCTGCAGTGATGGGCGAGGAAGCTCGATTGCCTGCTTCAGCAAAAGATCAAAGTCCTCTGCTATAAATTATTTTTACTCCATCAAAGCCACCGGAGCAAGGTGGATCTGGTGGATGGAGCTCACGAGCTAACTCCCGTATTAACCTCGGTGTTTCTTGTCAAATCCTCTTAAGCTCAGCGGCTGCCGTGGACCAGCGGGCGCGTTGTTCGTGGTACAGGCAGAAAGGGTTGAATGCTCGCGCTCCCAAACGCTGCCCTCAGCTCCACCGGGGGCTCTCTGGAGGAATTCAAAGCAGACATTTAGGGACTTTAGCCTGGATTTTTTGCCACAAGGCAGGGCAGTGGCACAGGGGACGGGGACATCGTGCCCCCCACCACAGGTGGGACGTGGAGACGCGGACCTGAGCCCCGCATCCCCAGGCCTGCCTGGGACCCGTGTTTGGAGGCTGGCCGCGGTTTATTGATTTTGGTTCGGAGGTGATGGGAACAGCTGATAAAAGCCTGGGCTTGCTCCCTGGTGGAAACCAGGTCTGGAAGGAGGGGAACTGTGCTTTATTAACCAGCTGATACACCTGGAAAACACAGGCAGGGCTCTGAGCTGGGCTCTTGCATTCGGGCATCAGCTGGAGGCTGTGAACCTGCCCTCCCAGCCCCAGCCTTTCACCCTTCCAAGCATGCACTGAAATGGGAGCTGGGGCTTGCAGCCCGTGGTCAGGGCCGGGAGCCTGCACTCAGCTCCGCCAGCTGAACTCGGTGAACTTAGGCAAAAAATCCCTTCGTTATTTAGCGTTTGGTCATCAGCCAAAAAAAAAACACAAAACATTCAGGGCAGCAACACGCACAGCAAGATGGGCTGAAGCGAGCGGCTCTCTGCGTAGCAAAACCTCCTTAAAACCATTTCTGCATTCTTTCCCCTCCACACCGGCTCTCTCCTCCCCCCCCCCCCAAATTTCTGGTAATTGTTCTCCTGTTTGCAGAGCGGCTTTGTTACTGCTCCGCGCTTGGGAATTGCAGCCAGACCGCCACAGACACAGCTGGGCTCCTGCCACTTCCTGCCAGGAAGCCCAGGGCTGTCCAGACAGCATGAACGGCCCCGCGATGACGAGATGTTAATGAGGAAATGCTTCTCTGGGCTTCCTTAAGCCTTTCCTTGTTTGCTACCAACAGCGGCGACTCAATTAGCACGAGAGCACTTGAAAAGTCGGCTGCTCTCGCTCCCCGCTCGCTACGGCACCACAAAAACACTCGGCACCTGGCAGGGATGTGTGTGCACACACGTGGGTGTGCAAGGGCATGCGTGTGCGTGCAGGGCAGTGCTCCCATGCACGGTTCCTGTGCACGCCATGGCTGCAAAGCACCGGTGCTGCCCCGGTGCAGGTGCTGCTCCTGTGCCCGTGCCGCTCGTGCCCTCAGTGCCACGGGGAGGCTTCATGGGGAGCACACAGCGCTGTGCACCACAGGTTGGTGTCTGTGGCATTCAGAGCCGTGCTCCACATCCGTGTCTAGGGACAATGACAGTGCTCGGTGGCAGCCTGGTGCATAAAGCAGCGGCTTTCGGCCAGCTGGGACCTGCTGCCCCTTCCCTCCTCGCCTCTTGCACCTTGAAAGCTTCCTCCCTTCCCTACCATCCTCCCTCCCCACCTTCCTCCCGCTCCTGCTCAGCCAAGCTCAGTTCCACACTCTGCAGGGCGAGATGGACACTTTTGGCACAAGGCCTCGGTGGCACCGTCCCGCACGATGGCACGGGCGGCACCAACGCTCCCAGTCCCATGCCGGGGTGGCCGCGGGTCGGGGTGGCACAGCGCGGGGAGCGGGGCCATTGGTGCAGGGTGCTCCGAGAGCTGAATTTCTCACAGGCTGATGATGGGGAGCAGGTGGCAGCTAAGCGATAGCCTGATTTCAGCCAAACAGTGCAGAAATTTCTGTCCCTCTGCTGGGTGGCAGAGCTGAAGTGAAACTTTCATCTCTGCTCGGTGAGAGCAGGCTGGCCGATGCCAGCCCCCGGGCTGCCGGCGTTGGGCTGCCGGGCTTGGCAGGTTTCTTGTTACACCCCGAGCCCCGCTGCGACCTCTTGAACGTCTGGTGGATGCGTTATGCTCGGTGTCTCGTGATTTTCTGCAGCCTTCCATATTTGCACCGAGCCTGCCGCGTCGCAGCTGGGAGCTGCTCGGGCGAATCCCACCAAAGGAATGAGAGGGGAACCGCAACTGGCCCAGGGGGCTCGGTGGCCACCCTTCCTCCTCACCCCCAGAACGTAGCCCTGGTCTGTAGCGGGGCGTTCGGTGCCGGTAAAACTTTATCTGCCTGTCCAGCCATCCAGAGGGGCACACCAATTAATTTAAGATGCATTCGGGGGTCTCCTTTTGCTGCCAAAGTCCCAAAGCCTTGCTGGTGGAAATGAGGAGAGCCCCCTCGCAGCTCTGCCCGGTTTGCCGTGGGATCGCTGCGATATTTGCAGCAGCAGCAGCTGCCAGCTGCTCCTGGTCTGGTGGCACCTGAAGGGTGTTTTCCCCCACCACTTACTCCTGTCTGTACTGCAGACCCTTGCAGGTGGTCCTGGATGCCAGGTATGCTAGAGGCAAGGGTTTGGGCTCCTGAAGGCAAGGTTTTGGTTCCTGGAGGCAAGGTATCCGGCTCCCCTGCCTCCACCGCGCAGGCTCTGGGCGTCTGAGACGCGAGGGGAGAGCTGGGGAAGTCCCAGTGACCTACATGAGCAAACATCTGGAGCAAGGACTTCTGCCGCAGCCGGGGCTCGGGGGGATCGGCTCCTCCTGCCGCAGACGGCTCGGGCTGAATTCAGCCAAGATTCTTGGAAAGAGGTGGATTGCAGGATGGCGCCGTGAAGAGGGGAAAGCCGCTTAGAAATGCACGGGGAGGGAATACGGGTGGGCACGACGTGCCAGAGACTTCCCTATCTGGTCACGACAGCCCATAGGCAGTGGAGGCTGCTTTGGGCAGAAATCAATCACTTTTGGGGCTGCGCTTTAGAGCCTGGGGCCAAGCTCGGGGGTCCAATACTCACTAAGGACAGCCACGGAAAGGAAGCAGCCGGCTGGTGGCTTCGCAACGAGAACCAAGAAGTGCTTGCGGCAACGAGCTCCAGCCCCGGTGCTCGGTTCCCCCCCAGACCTCCCACGGGTCCCCAGGCCGAGCCCCCGGTGGTGCCTCGATGAGCTCCGAGCCCCTCACTGGGGAGCAGCACGCCCGTGGTGGCCGTGGGCCGAGGCTGGACGTGCTTCACCCGCCCCCCAAATCAGCTGTCAGGCTGCGCTAATGCCACCGGGTTAAAAATAGGAAGCGCTAAGCTTCATCCCTGCGGCTTGTGCTGTGCTGTCTCCAGAAAAGCAGCAAGCACTAACACGATCGCCCCTCATAACCACCTCCTCCCGCAGGCAGGGTCCTCCCCGCGCTGCTGGCACCGATCCTGCTCGGCTGGGGGGTCCGCAAGCACAGGGCAGAGCCTGCCCGCCCCGTGGGGACTTTGGGGGTGACGTAGTGACCGTGGCATGCTTGGTGTTCCCAAAGGAATCCTGGAGCAAAGCAGGAGCTAACCCAGGAGACTGATCCTTCTAAATACGTCTCCCAACTTGAATTAATGATATCATGGTGAAAAGCTCTGTTTCTCCCCCAAAACCCAGCGTAACACCAGCTAGCAGTGCTGCACTCGTGCCCTGGGTGGGCGACGCTCACCCCATCCGTCAGCACCTGCTCCGGCTGACAGCCGCCCGGCGGCGGTTTCTTTTTTGTTTTGCAGGTAAAAGATGAAAAAAACATGCAGGAAATGTTTGACCTGAGCGATTATGAGAAATGTGAAGAGCTCAGGAAGTCCAAAAGCAGAAGCAAAAAGAACCACAGCAAATTTACCCTCGCCCACTCCAGGCAGCCTGGAAACACGGTACGCAAGCACGCGGTCAGCCCCGGAAAGCTGTGAGCTCTGGGGGGCTTGATGCAGTTTTGGGGGTGACACCGGGCAGCCCGAGATCTGCAGGAGAACAAAATAAGGTTAAAAACCCACAGATCCTCACCACGGGGCTGGCGGCAGCAGGAAAGCTGCAGGGAGGAGCGGGGGCTCTTCTGTGGGGATGCCCAGAGAAGGCAGCCAAGGGGCAGCATCGAAGAGCCACAAGGGGATTTGTCCCACGAGCGCTGCCTAAAAAGCTAAAAAGTGCCAGAATGGGGGCACGGCTACCTGGGAGCAGGACCTGGAGGTCTCAGCCCCTCTGCAAACAGAGGTGCCTCCATCCCGAGCCGTCCTTGGCACCGATGCACGCACGGGAGCTGGGTTTGCGCTCCTCGCTCCACCTTGCACTTTGGGAAGGATTGTGTAACACCGTGCAAGGGAGACAGGGAGGAGAAGGGGAAAAATCCCTCGTGCCGCAGGATCCCGGCTGCGATGTCTGTGCTGCTTCCTGCGGGCAGGGACGGGGCGAGAGCGTCTCTGGAGGGGTTTAGGAGCTGACCCAGTTCCCCTCTTTTTTAGGCACCAAATCTCATCTTCCTGGCTGTGAGTCCAGAAGAGAAAGAGTCCTGGATTAACGCCCTCAACTCCGCGATCACCCGTGCTAAGAACCGCATCTTAGATGAGGTGAGCGGGACGCCGAGGTCTCAGCTTTAACATTTGGGTGACGCTTTTAGGCTGCCTGTGGGGTGGGCTGTGCAGGAGCTGCAGATGGTTTGATCCCACCTAGCCTCTGAACTCCCACGCGAGCCCTCATGCCTTGCACTGGGATTGGGATCGTGGAGGGGATGGCTTCCTAGGGCTTTCCAGGGCTTTTCAGGGCTTCCCAGGGCTTCTTTCCTGTCCTCGCTGTGCGTTTGGGTTTGCAAAGGAGCTTTAAGCAGTGGAACTGAATTAAGGAATTAGCTAAAAACCATCACGGACCCTGCTGAGAGCAGCCCACGGGCACCATCTGCCACCCCACCTCGGCACCTCTCCGTCCTGCCGAGCCCTCCGGTGCCGGGGCCATGCCCCTCACTGCGTTTCAGCCCTGTCTCTCATTTTAATGCTCCGTGCCAACGATTTTAGCCCCCATCCTCTCCCATCCACGCTCAGCGTGGGCAGCCCAGCTCTGCGATGCTGCTGGTCCTCGTGGACGGTGACACAAACTCCCGTAGAGAGAGAACTGGGGTCGTGGCACAGGAAAGGCTTTAGAGCAGGGAGCGGGATGGCAAAGCAGTGGGATGGATTGCTGTGAGGAGAGGCGATCGATCACCATTACAGAAATCTCTACAAGTATACACCAGGGAATTGCCAGGAATGACTCCAGGCACAGAGGGGATGGATGTGGGGACCCCAAAAAACCCAACCTCTCATCAGAAGGAAGGATGGGCTCGGGTTTCCCGAGCCCTCGGGTGCTCACTGGGCTTTGCCACCACTTCAGGTCACTGTCGAAGAGGACAGCTACCTCGCCCACCCGACGCGCGACAGAGCAAAAATACAGCACTCCCGACGCCCCCCAACACGGGGACATTTGATGGCTGTGGTACGTACGGCAAATCCCAGGCCGGTTAGGTAAAATTCCCTGTGGGTATTTCATTTATAAGCGGGTGCTTGAGCCCTGGCCCGAGCTGAAACTTGCCATGAGCCTCAGGGCTCCCCTGGGCTGCTGGGAGGAGCCCTCTGGTCCTGCAGTGCTCTCCATTGCATTGTGCAGGGCTCACAGAGTCACTGACACCCGTGTCCCCAGGGCTGGAACCGAAATGCTCCTTCAGGGTCCTTACTGGGGGGTGTTCAAGGGTCTGGGGGCCGTGTTCCCATGTTGGCACAGGTGGCTCGTCCCACCCTTTGTCCACCCCGTGCCCCAGTTACGAGCAGGGACCCAGCACATACGGGGGCTCTGCCTCTCACCAACGCTCTCTGTTGTCCCTTCTCCATCCTCGCACACCCAAGGGATGAGCGCCTGAGGTTTCGGCACCTCTCTGGGTAGCACGAGCCTAACCCAGACCTCTGCTCCCCCAGGCATCTACCTCAACCTCTGACGGCATGCTGACCCTCGACCTGATCCAGGAGGAGGACGCCTCCCCGGAGGACCACGGCACCTGCGAAGAGAGTTTCCGGGTGGACCTGGACAAGTCGGTGGCACATCTCGCCGCCGGCCGGCGCCGCTCAGATTCGGAGAACGTCAAAGCGCCGGAGAAGGGCCGGACTGGGAGCCTCCCGAGACGGGAGGTGACCTCGTGGGACAGGTCGGCGCAGCGCAATGACTCCTTTGACAAAGGGACCATGTACACCCCGCAGGTCCCCAAAAAGCTCTCGCACTCAGAAAAGAATAAATGTGCCTCCATGGAAGAAATCCTGTCCCGGCGGGACTCCTCCGCGCACCGGGCGGTGCTGAGGAGGGGGCTGGAGGCGCAGTTTGCCTCCGCGGAGCCGGAGCAGCTGTCCCGGATACAAGAACTGGTTGCACTGAAACTGGAAAAAACTCAGGAACTGCTGACGGAGGTGAAGGGCTACGGGGAGGGCAAGAGGAAGGCCAAGGACTCCAACACCAGCACCAGCACCACCACCTCTTCCTCCTCCTCGTCTTCCAAGTCGGACTCTGAGAGGATCCTGCAGGAATCCGAGAGGCTGCTGGGGGAGGCTTCCTCCACTTGGAGCCAAGCCAAGAGGGTGCTGCAGGAGATCCGCGAGCTGAGGGACCTGTACAAACAGTTCGAACTGCAGCAGTCGGACTCAAAGCCCAAACAGAGCTCACAGTCCCACTACAGGAAGAGCATGATGTGAAGGCAAGCCTTGGGATGGGGAGGGAGGGACACGGGAGGGAGGCCGTTTGGTCTTTTTTCTTTCTTTTTTTTTTAATTATTATTATTTTCAGTGTTCGAAAGAGTGAAAAGGTGCCTGTTCTCACCCGAGTTTGCTTCTCAAAGCTTGAACCCTTCCTTTCCTCCATCACCCCCCACCCCCACCCCCGGTGAAGTGACCCTGTGCTCCAATAAATTCAGTTGCAGTTGATACCTCCTATTTTAAAAAGCACCCTTTGCACCGCAGGCCCCCAGCTTCTGTCATGCTTGGAGGACGGCAGAAAGCACCAGCTCCTACAAAATGCCCCTGCATGCCTGGAGCAGCACGTGCGTAACGATGGGGACGGATGCTCTTGCGCTGTACGAGCCCTGGCTTTGCTGCTCTCAAATCCGAGCTGTATCCTGCACCGCAGCTCCTTGACCAGGAGTCTTGTCTTGCTCCCTCACTGTCCTCTCGGAAATAAATGACAAACAAAAGGTGTCCGTCCCAGCCAATGCTTGCAAGTCCCCATCACCCAGGAACTGTCTCGGAGATGCTCGGAAGCTCCGGCTGACCTCAGGTTTCCCGCGAGCCGGTGGCGGTGCGGGCTGGACTGCGGCCGCGCGGCTCCGTCCGGGCACGGTCCCGCTGCGAACTCCGGGGTCGGCGGCTGCTCGTCTCGTGGTACATTTTCAGCCCTCCCAAGGGAGGGCAGCAGGTATGCAATCCGTGCCCAAACCAGCCCTGTCTCTGGCGATGCTTTACAGACCCCCCCCAGCCCCGCGCGATGGGAGTGAGCAGCTCCACGTCTTCCTATCTGTGCAAATAGAGGATGAAAGCCTTGAATCGATCGGACAGCCCGTGCGGGTTGTTTGGCGGGGTTGTTTGCTGGCTTTTTTATTTTCATTTCTTCTTTTTTTTTTTTTTTTCCCTTTTCTTTGAGCTGAGGGGAAATGGAAAAATCAGGGTTGCGTGCAGGCGGCAGCCGGAAACCGAAGGGAGTTTTGGTGGGTTTGAACCTCGCTCGGTGGGGCGGCAGTGGGTCGTCCCTGCTGCTCCCCGGGGTCAGGATCAGGCCCACCGAGGCAAGAGCTTTGCTCCGCGGGGCTTGGCTCGCACGCCGTTACGCCGAAGGGCATGAGGTGGATGTTAGGATGTCTCGCAGGGCTCGAAGTACACCATTGTGATAACATCCAACCGTTACTTTTTTCTTTTTTCTTTTTATTTTTAAAAAGAAACCTAATTCCCTTGCCTACATTGCAAATACCCCTGAAAATATTAAAACCAACAGAGTTATTTCCTGGCTGCAGTCGGTGTCGTCTATTTTCTTTTAACCCTGGGCTCCCTGGGACAGGAGGCCGGCTCCCGTCACTTGTGCTCTGCTACCCAGGGCCGTGCTGCTGAAGTGTAGATGCCAGCGCTGCGAGGAAAGCATTTCTGTTTGGTTTCCATTACTCCTCCTCCCACCTTCCCGTCAGAATCGTTACCGCTGGCACCGGGTTCCCAGAGGTCTCATTTCGGACAGGCTTCAAACCCAGCCTAGCTCTGAGCTTGCTCCTGGCCCTGGCACGGCTCTTGGCCGGCCACCGAAGAATGGTTTTGGGACGGCATCACCGGCGTGGTCACGCTCTGCTGCTGGGCTCACGCCGCTGCAGGCCGGGGGAACACGTGTCACCCGTCCAGCACTTCTGCTCTAACATCTTTCCTCACCTTTGCTATCCCTCGAAGGATCTGTCTGGGTGCATCAGAGGAAAAAAACATAACCCGTGAAAGAGACTAAAAGGGAACGCATGTGAGCCACTCTGATAAAACCCATTCAGCTCTTTGATCAAGAGAACAAGAAAAATATGCAAATAGTTTCCAGGTGTGACACTCAACATTAACGTTAGCCTTGTCTTCAAAGTAGGAAAGCAATTCCAAGAGCCCAGTGGTGTGAATTGGGCTGCACGGGGACATGCGGGTGCTGTGAGTGAGGATGGGAACACCCCTGGTCTTTCTTCAGCACCACCTTAATACAAAAATTGGCCGATTAACAGGACCAGAGCAGTTCTAGAGGCACTGAGGTCACCCAAAACACGTCCATTTTGTGAAGCTGCCAAGGGTGCCCCTGTTTCGGCACTGCCTTGACAAGGTTTTGGGGCTGGATCCCCCCGGCCGTCCCCTGCTCCCTATGGGAGGCATCGCATGGGGGCAGAGCAAAGGGACGACAGCGGCTCTTTGGCCCAGCCCGTGCAAGCTTTTTTCCTTGTAACTAGAATGAGGTTTGGAGGAGATGATGGGTCTGATTTAGGGAAGGTTCGTTGTTGCCAAAGCTGAACTTTCAGAATTTGCTCCTGTTGGAAAGCATCCTTTGCGGCAGGGCCCAGGGAAAGGGAGCGTCTTATGAAGGAAAAAAAAAAGAAAAAAGGAAAAAAAAAAAAAAAAAAGACTTTTCAGAGTAGAAAACCTCTATTTTTCACTAGGGAATATTTTTGTATTATAAAAAATATATATCGTTTTCCCTTAAAAATCGCTCCAAGTCAAAACATTTTGTTTTAACAAGCACCCCCCCCACCACCGCAAAGAGAAAGGGTGGAAAGATCCCCCACCCCTTCTCCCAAACGGGCGGTAATTCTGCCCTCTTTTTATTCTTTTTATTTTTTATTTTTTTCAATTATTTTAAATTTTGCAAAGTTCTCCCCTGTCAATGTGACTTGTGGGAATAGAGACAAAAAGCCAATTACGAGCAAGAATGGCACGTGCATGGAAAAAATGCGAGCAGACCCAGAGGGGGGTAGAAATTGTGCTTTTTTTTCAATAATAATACTAATAACAAAGAGCCTTCAAGACACAATAAACTTCTGAAATGGATTCCAGAGGGTTTTTTGGAGTCGGGAGGTTTCAGAGCCCACCCAAAGCATGGGACACTGGGGTCGCACCCCGAGAAGCTCCCCGTCGTCCCAGCTCCCCACAGTGTCACTGCTCCTTCCCAAAAGCCCCTCGGAGCTGCTCTGGGCATTGGGTGGTGATTTTTTTTCAGGGAGAGATGTTCCCACAGCAAATGAAATCACGAATGAAGAGTTTCTCAGTGCCTGGTCCCCAGGCAGCAGGATGGATGGCAGAGCCCGCTGGGGAGCCGAGAGTTTTGGCATTTTGCTTTGGTGCCCACCAAATGGGGATATGTCCCCCGGGATGCTGCACAGGCAGGGAAAATTCACAAGGGGAACAAGTGGCCTTGGAGGCCAGCAGAACATTTTTAAGCCAGCAGCTCAAGAATGCCAAGAGCAAGATCCCTTCACATTCCCGAGCTGGGGGAACCTCAGCATTTGGATCCCGTCCTCCAAGCTCAGCCCCACGTCCGCCTGCAGCACCCGTGCCCGGTGTCACCAAAGGGAGACAGGAAAGAGCCCCAGGTCCCTGCCCGCTGGAGGGCCGGTGAGCAGCCCAGAGCACGCCGAATGCCTGGAGGAGATGGTGCAGGAGCGGCTGTACATGCAAACAGGAGCTGGTTCCATGCAAGCGCTGACCACGGTTTGACTCCACTGCGTGCCCAAGTCAGGGATTGAGGTGTTGAGCTGTGAAACACCCTTCCAAAAAGGAAATTTCCAGGCTGGCTTTATTCCAGAGAATCGCTCCCAACTTCTCCTTCAGGGACACTTCCAAAGGCCTTTTGTTTTGATTTCTGACTTTCTTCCCTTTCAGCTGTCATCCATAGCATTATGCAAACGTTTACAAGGGAAAGCATTGCCAACAAAGTGGTGGATCCACTGGAGCACCGACAGCTCAGCGCTCTCAGAGCAGCCACCTTCCTCCTCCTCAGCCCAGCGGGGGTTCTCGGAGGGACCCAGGACTCTTGGGGAAAGCAAGAAAACCGCCCGCCCGCTCCCCCATCATCTCTGCCTACCTTCCCTTCTGCAGCCTGGTCTCCAGAGCTCCTACAGCCTCGCTGCCTGCTCAGAGGGTGATGGCAGGGCAGGGGCTGTGGTGCCCACCCAGGTGCGAGGTGCCCACCGAGGTCTGATTTTGTTCAAATTGTCCCGGGACCACCCCGGGGTCCCGCTTGTGTGGCGGACGCAGCGGTGCGGTGTTCCCAAGGCTCCCAGCCACACACTTGTTTCTCAGGTGTTAAAACTTTGAGAGTTATTTAAGACTTTTGCCAAATCCCCTTCCACAAATCTGCATTCCCTTTTTCCTGCACAGCTGCAGCATGCCAAGAAACCTGCCTCAAGCCTGCTGTGGGCTCCTGTTAAACAAGCTTGCACCTACTTACTGGCTTTTTCAATAGGAAACAGCTTTCCTTGGCTCCGTTGCAAGGAAACTCTCCCCAGCTCCCCTCTTACGTGTGCTCCTGTCCCTCCAAACATACCAAAAAAAAAAAGGCAGAAAGAGAAAACTTAGAGAAAAACTGCCCCCTGCTCCATCTCCCCCAGCTCTCCCTGCTCCAAGCACAGGCTCACTGAAGGAGCGGGGACCCCGGCCCCTTCCTGGTTCAGTCGGGCTCAGGGGACTCCAATAAATGGCAGCCCCCCACCCCTCCTTGTGCACCCACGGGGACCAACCTGGGGGCTCTGTCTCATTGCTCTGGCTGCAGCCTCCCAGAAAATTTGAAGGCTATGTATTTCTGGGATTTTCTCTCTTGTCTGCCGGTCCTGAGAGCAGAAGGGGCTGGCCAGAAGCCCCCAGCCTCCTGTCCTCCCCCCGGAACAACCCCTGAATGATTTCCAGAGGGCTGGGAGCTGTTTGCACCCGAGCTCCAAGAGCCCACAGCCAACAAAAGGCGCAGGGAAGAAGGGAGCGGGGACTTTGCAGAGCTGGGGGCGAACAAAGGGAGGCTTTAGGGACCGGCAAGGAGGCTGTAAAGCATGAGGAGGCCGAGGCCTGGAGAAGCGTGCTCTGGGAGGCTGTGCTGGCTGAAGGAAGCGGTGGGAGGAAGGCTGCCCCTGCCCTTGCCCGGCCTCTGGGCTCCTCTATGGCCTCGACAGAGCTGGGTGGGCACCCGGCCATTGGCCTGAGCCCAGCCTCCCCCCCACCAGGACCTGCCTTTGATCCTGGTGCTGTGGCTGGGGCGCACGTGTTGTTGGAGAGCCAGGGCATTGTGCCCCAGTCCAGCCCAGAGCCAACTCCCGGCCTTCTGGCAAAGGATCTCAGGGACTCACGAGCTTTAGTTATTTGCTGGAAGGTTGGTTTGGTCTTAAAGGACAGTGGCGTGGGCAGAGCAGGGACATGGTGGTGGCCAGCCCCTTCCTCTTCTGGACATCACGAGCTCCAGCCCGCGAGGAGCTGCCCGGCAGGGCCGGGTGCTTGGCACCCACCAACAGCTCCGGGTTGCTTGGACCTCCTCCGAGTGGCATCCCCTCACAGCACCCACACAGCTTGCAGGGTTGTGACTGCCAGGATCAGGCCGTGGGCCGCAGGAGATGTCTTGAAGGCCACCCCGTTGTGGGCAGCCCTCGCCGAGGAGCTCGCCTGGCTGCGGCACAAGGCTGCAGCCACCAGATTTTTGTCTCCTGCTTTGCTCGGATACCCGAAGTTCCTCTGCACTTAGCTTCCATCCATCACCCAGCTCCGGCAGCAGCTGAGCACAGGGGAACATAGATATCAGGAGCACATTTCAACACCCACCCGGTCAGACTTGCCCAAGGTTGGCTTTGCTGTGTGATAACGGGATGCGCTTCTCTTCCACCACTCTTCTTCCACCAAAGGGGTCAAATCGTCTGCAAATGAAGGGAGCAAAGGGAAATCCATCCCTGGAATAATGAATGCCATGCCTAACAAACCATGTGGCTTCGTCCCCCGACTAGTCACGGCCCAGAGCAAAACAAGTTTCCAGAAAGAGCTAAAAGGGAATTTAAGGGCTTGGGTCCCCCACCATCTCCGAAAGCGTCTCAGTGATTTGGGAACAGAAACACCACTGAAAGACAGGTCAATCAGGATGGGATTCATCTTCCCTGCCATCAGTCAGTTCACATCCTTACACAGAAGTGGTATTGCCAGTAAATCTAAACTATTGCAGATGCTCATCTTGGGATGGATAAATCGCCTTCTAGGGGTATTGATTTCCTTCCATTAACTGTACGCAGGCCCAAACAGCTGAAGTTGGCCGAGCTGATTCCTGCCCATAAGCAAAACGCCATGTCATGCCTCTAACTCATCAAACTCCTTGGAAAGCGTTGGTTTCCACACCTATTGTACAAAGGGGCTTTGAAGGTGCTATTTTTTTTTTTGCTGCGACAGCTCAATAGAATATTTACAGACCTGATTTTGTTGTTGCTTGATCTATCAATTCTTTTCCTCTCTGACTTGTATTTCAGTTTCTCCTTTCCTCTTCTTATAAAGGGGATTTGGGAGGGGGGGGGAGTGGAATGGGTTGTTGCTTTTGGAACCAATCTGCACTGATTTTTATGTCAATTAAACCTTCCATATGTACAGACTCTGGGACATTGTTCCAGTCTGCTGCAGCTCTGTTTACTTTGATTGATTTTAAGGCTGTGATGAAAAGATTTTTTTTTAAATTAAAGGAAAAATGAAAAAAAAAAAAAAAAAAAAAAAAAAAAAAAAAGAACTCTTTCTTAATGGATTTTGCATAACCAGAACCACCACATGATGTTTCCAGGACTAATATCAAGCACTTTTTCATGCTGATGAACCTGATTGCCCCATGAAGAACATGACGGAGGCACCATGCTGGTGACCTGCTGAGATGGGTGGTGCTGGAACCGAGCAGCGGGTGCTGTTCAGTGGGGCAAGGGCAGCGCTCAGACCCCATCAGCCCCATACCAGCCCTTGGCTATGACCTGCTGCCACTGCCAGCCAGGTACCCCTGGAGGCAGGTTTGTGTCAGGTATCAGGAAGAAATCCTTCCCCAGGAGGGCGGCGAGGCCCTGGTGCAGGCTGCCCGGAGGAGCTGGAGGTGCCCCATCCCTGGGGGGGACCCAAGGCCAGGCTGGATGGGGCGGGGGGCAGGAACTAGGTGGGTTTTGAGCTCCCTGCCAACCTCTGGGCATTTCCTCCTCAAACCATTAATGGACAGCTGGGCTGGGCTAGAAGAGGGCAGCGAGCTCCTTTCCCTCCCAGGCTCCCACCAAATCCTCCTCCCTGGAGGCCAGCAGGCAGGGGAGGCTTGGGACTCACTGAGTGGAGGAAGCGGCACCCTTTGCCATGGCGAGGTCCGCAGCAGCAGAGCTTATTGCCACCCCAGCAGCTTATTGCACACGCGCTGCCCAAGCTCACAGCGTGGATGCTCTGCAGCTCCTGGAATCGCACAGCTCCCTCCTACGCGTCCTCTAAATATACAGTAACACCCCGCAGGATGCAAACGGCCAAGTTTTGGGTTCTTTCACTTACAAGTCCCTGCTCGATACCAGATAATTCCTGCAGCAGGCTTAAGGCACCTGGACTTTGTAGGTTTCTTCCAAATGAACTGCTCCATCCCATCCTGTCCTGTCCTATCCTATCCTATCCATCCCGTCCTGTCCTATCCATCCCATCCCATCCTATCCTATCCAATATTTGGGGATTGAATCTGAATGTCGTGCCTTTGCATAACCCTGTGAAAGGACAGGCTCTTTACTGGTGCCAACAAAATCACTCTAGTACTAGCTGTTGGCAACAGAAAACCAACGCTGGCTCCCTGCGACCTCCGCAGCAGTAACTGGTGGTCTGCAGGAAGCAAGCGTTCAGGCTAGTGCTGAAGCGATCCATGCTAAGATAGGAAAAACAGGTTGGAAAACCAGATTTAAGATGCACAAAAATGCATTTAAACTCTTCCAGTTTCCATCCTTTCTAGGCTTGCTCTTAAACCCCAAGAAATGTCCTATTTCTTGGTTCACATTTCAACAACCTCACCTACACACGGCAGCTCTTGCAGACTGGCTTCAAAAAATCACTCTTAAAAATCAGATGGAGACTAAAAACCTTCAGCAGCTGTAGGAGTTGGCCTGTAGGATTTCCACCCCCACTGATGGATCTGCAAACCCTACTCTCAGTTTATAAATCTCAGCCTCATTTTATTAACCCTGCCGTGCCTCTACAAATCCTGTTAAGAGATTCACAAATCGCACCGACCTGCACCAAATGAAAAGCCCCGATTTATAAACCCACACGTTATGCTTGGGTAGCAAGGCCGTGCCGTGACGAACCCGCTTCACAAACCCACTCCCGTGGTTTTTATCTCAGACTGCTGCTGCCTCCGCCTGCGGGGGAATCGCGGTCGCATGGCTCTGGGAGCTTGAAGAGTTAAGAAGAACGCCAAAAATTAAGGCTGGGGCAAACCGAAGGGTTGTTGCAAGGGCTCTTCTTCAGTTTTCAGCCTTCACCTCCGCCTGCCCCAGCCTCCACCTGCCCCAGCCTTCACCTCAACCTGCTCCTTCATGTTCACCTGCTCTGGCCTGCACCTGCTTCGACCCTCACCTCCACCTGACTCAGCCTTCACCTGCTCCAGCCTCCACCTGCTCCAACCTTCACCTCAACCTGCTCCTTCACCTTCACTTGCTCCAGCCTCCAGCCTCCACCTGCTCCGACCTTCCCCTCCTGCTGCACCAGCCTTCACCTGCACCGACATTCCCCTCAACCTGCTCTTTCACCTCCACCTTCTCCGACCTCCACCTGCTCCGACCTTCATCTCTTCCTGCAACAGCCTTCACCTGCTCTGACCTCCACCTGCTCTGGCTTTCACTTGCCCCATCCTTCACCCCCACCTGATTTGTCCTCCACCTGCTCTGACCTTCACCTCCTCCTGCCCTAGCCTCCACCTGCTCCAGCCTCCACCTGCTCCAGCCTCCACATGCCCCATCCTTCACCCCCCCCTCCCCCCGCCTCCACCTCCCCCAGCCTTCACCCCCCACACGCCTCCCCCGGCCTCCCCCCGGCCTCCCCAGCCTCCTCCCTGGCCCCGCCCCTCCCCGGCCTCTACCTCTCCCGCAGCCAATCAGCGGCGCGCTCCGGCTCCCGGCCATATAAGGAGCGGCGCCGAGCCGAGCCGAGCCCACCCGAGCCCCCCCCGCATCCTCCACCCGGGTCCTGAACCCGACGACAAAATCCCCGTTTCCAGCTTCTCCCAACGCAAAATTAACGTAAAACCACCAAAAATCGGGACTTTTGTCCACCAACGCAAAAGCAATTCCCGTTAATTCAATGCCGGGGGATAAACGCGCCTTCCTCGGCGGTTTCTTGCAAGATGCATTAAAAAAAATAATAAAATAATATATATATTTTTTTAAATAGAATATTTAGAATAGAAAAAAAAAAAAAAAAAAAAAAAAAAGAATATTTGGAATAGAAAAAATAAACAGAAGATCCCCGAAGCCCCCGGTGCCTCGTGCCAGGGGATGCTCAGGTGGGTGGATGAATGCTGGGCGGCACGTGCCTCCTGCCCAGAGCGATTCCCGGAGTTCCTGGTGAAGGGAACTGCGGAAGTTTATTCGTGTT
>CM021789.1:705312-764951 GCA_011076525.1 Nettapus auritus
AAAAAAAAAAAAAAAAAAAAAAAAAAAAAAAAAAAAAAGAACTCTTTCTTAATGGATTTTGCATAACCAGAACCACCACATGATGTTTCCAGGACTAATATCAAGCACTTTTTCATGCTGATGAACCTGATTGCCCCATGAAGAACATGACGGAGGCACCATGCTGGTGACCTGCTGAGATGGGTGGTGCTGGAACCGAGCAGCGGGTGCTGTTCAGTGGGGCAAGGGCAGCGCTCAGACCCCATCAGCCCCATACCAGCCCTTGGCTATGACCTGCTGCCACTGCCAGCCAGGTACCCCTGGAGGCAGGTTTGTGTCAGGTATCAGGAAGAAATCCTTCCCCAGGAGGGCGGCGAGGCCCTGGTGCAGGCTGCCCGGAGGAGCTGGAGGTGCCCCATCCCTGGGGGGGACCCAAGGCCAGGCTGGATGGGGCGGGGGGCAGGAACTAGGTGGGTTTTGAGCTCCCTGCCAACCTCTGGGCATTTCCTCCTCAAACCATTAATGGACAGCTGGGCTGGGCTAGAAGAGGGCAGCGAGCTCCTTTCCCTCCCAGGCTCCCACCAAATCCTCCTCCCTGGAGGCCAGCAGGCAGGGGAGGCTTGGGACTCACTGAGTGGAGGAAGCGGCACCCTTTGCCATGGCGAGGTCCGCAGCAGCAGAGCTTATTGCCACCCTAGCAGCTTATTGCACACGCGCTGCCCAAGCTCACAGCGTGGATGCTCTGCAGCTCCTGGAATCGCACAGCTCCCTCCTACGCGTCCTCTAAATATACAGTAACACCCCGCAGGATGCAAACGGCCAAGTTTTGGGTTCTTTCACTTACAAGTCCCTGCTGGATACCAGATAATTCCTGCAGCAGGCTTAAGGCACCTGGACTTTGTAGGTTTCTTCCAAATGAACTGCTCCATCCCATCCTGTCCTGTCCTATCCTATCCTATCCATCCCGTCCTGTCCTATCCATCCCATCCCATCCTATCCTATCCAATATTTGGGGATTGAATCTGAATGTCGTGCCTTTGTATAACCCTGTGAAAGGACAGGCTCTTTACTGGTGCCAACAAAATCACTCTAGTACTAGCTGTTGGCAACAGAAAACCAACGCTGGCTCCCTGCGACCTCCGCAGCAGTAACTGGTGGTCTGCAGGAAGCAAGCGTTCGGGCTAGTGCTGCAGCGATCCATGCTAAGATAGGAAAAACAGGTTGGAAAACCAGATTTAAGATGCACAAAAATGCATTTAAACTCTTCCAGTTTCCATCCTTTCTAGGCTTGCTCTTAAACCCCAAGAAATGTCCTATTTCTTGGTTCACATTTCAACAACCTCACCTACACACGGCAGCTCTTGCAGACTGGCTTCAAAAAATCACTCTTAAAAATCAGATGGAGACTAAAAACCTTCAGCAGCTGTAGGAGTTGGCCTGTAGGATTTCCACCCCCACTGATGGATCTGCAAACCCTACTCTCAGTTTATAAATCTCAGCCTCGTTTTATTAACCCTGCCGTGCCTCTACAAATCCTGTTAAGAGATTCACAGATCGCACCGACCTGCACCAAATGAAAAGCCCCGATTTATAAACCCACGCGTTATGCTTGGGCAGCAAGGCCGTGCCGTGACGAACCCGCTTCACAAACCCGCTCCCGTGGTTTTTATCTCAGACTGCTGCTGCCTCCGCCTGCGGGGGAATCGTGGTCGCATGGCTCTGGGAGCTTGAAGAGTTAAGAAGAACGCCAAAAATTAAGGCTGGGGCAAACCGAAGGGTTGTTGCAAGGGCTCTTCTTCAGTTTTCAGCCTTCACCTCCGCCTGCCCCAGCCTCCACCTGCCCCAGCCTTCACCTCAACCTGCTCCTTCATGTTCACCTGCTCTGGCCTGCACCTGCTTCGACCCTCACCTCCACCTGACTCAGCCTTCACCTGCTCCAGCCTCCACCTGCTCCAACCTTCACCTCAACCTGCTCCTTCACCTTCACTTGCTCCAGCCTCCAGCCTCCACCTGCTCCGACCTTCCCCTCCTGCTGCACCAGCCTTCACCTGCACCGACATTCCCCTCAACCTGCTCTTTCACCTCCACCTTCTCCGACCTCCACCTGCTCCGACCTTCATCTCCACCTGCAACAGCCTTCACCTGCTCTGGCCTCCACCTGCTCTGGCTTTCACTTGCCCCATCCTTCACCCCCACCTGATTTGTCCTCCACCTGCTCTGACCTTCACCTCCTCCTGCCCTAGCCTCCACCTGCTCCAGCCTCCACCTGCTCCAGCCTCCACATGCCCCATCCTTCACCCCCACCTCCCCCAGCCTCCACCTCCCCCAGCCTTCACCCCCCACACGCCTCCCCCGGCCTCCCCCCGGCCTCCCCAGCCTCCTCCCTGGCCCCGCCCCTCCCCGGCCTCTACCTCTCCCGCAGCCAATCAGCGGCGCGCTCCGGCTCCCGGCCATATAAGGAGCGGCGCCGAGCCGAGCCGAGCCCACCCGAGCCCCCCCCCGCATCCTCCACCCGGGTCCTGAACCCGACGACAAAATCCCCGTTTCCAGCTTCTCCCAACGCAAAATTAACGTAAAACCACCAAAAATCGGGACTTTTGTCCACCAACGCAAAAGCAATTCCCGTTAATTCAATGCCGGGGGATAAACGCGCCTTCCTCGGCGGTTTCTTGCAAGATGCATTAAAAAAAATAATAAAATAATATATATATTTTTTTAAATAGAATATTTAGAATAGAAAAAAAAAAAAAAAAAAAAAAAAAAGAATATTTGGAATAGAAAAAATAAACAGAAGATCCCCGAAGCCCCCGGTGCCTCGTGCCAGGGGATGCTCAGGTGGGTGGATGAATGCTGGGCGGCACGTGCCTCCTGCCCAGAGCGATTCCCGGAGTTCCTGGTGAAGGGAACTGCGGAAGTTTATTCGTGTTTTCCCCCAGAAGGCAAATGCCTTGCAAAGATAAGGCCCGAAGAGCTATTTCGGGAGGTCTGCAGGAGGTGGAAAGCTGCACGCCCCCTGTTATCCCAGCTGCGCTGGTAAAATGTGGTCGAATAACGCGTTCAGAATGTGCTTGGAATGAAATCGATGGGATCTGAGCACTCCACGCATACGGGAGCTGAGCGAATTCTCTTCTGGGTGCTTGTCCCAGCACCCTGAGGAAGTGCTGAGCGAATTCTTCAGTTCTGGCTTCTGCAAATCTCCTTGGAGGGGCGTTGCTCTGTAGGAAATCCGACTCACGCACGGCATCGTGCATCCTTCAAGGCTTTCTGCTTGCTGTTGATAGTTTCTCACAAAACGAAAGCACGGTGTTTCTTTCCGTAGACAATTCCTCCTTGGAGTACTGGAGTATTGAAATCCTCTTCCGAGTCCCAGGAGAGAGGGGGAAAAAATAGAAAATAGTTTGACCTACATTCACAGGAAGAGTTCTTGAGTTAGCAAGTTCCAACCAGTTTTCCAAATTAAAGCTCAGCAAGAGCTGGCTCACTTCCCCAAACGAGCAAACAACAACAAACTCAAAAATAATAATAATAATTTATTTGGAACCTAAGTGAGCAGTGACAGGCCCTTGAATAGCAATACCTGAGACTGGAGATAAAAGAAAGTAGCTAGGAAAAGCTGAAAAAATACCAATTAGCTTTTGTGCTCTGGGAACTCTTTCCTATATCCTATATCCTCCATCCTACTGGAAGGTCTCAGCGACATTGACATCTCCGTTACTGTCCCGAGACTGCAGAGGTCACCACGCTGAAGACATCACCTCGTTAAGGCTCCTTCTGACTGCCAAGGCTCTACCCGATCCCAGTCCAAGACATGGGACTATGCCACAAACGGCTGCTGGTGCTGGGTCTCATCCTGACGTGGGACAGGCAGATGGATCAGATGGTTTATTATGGCCAATTCCTATTTTTATTTGATCTCTAACCAACTAATTGTAACCGACTTTAATAATAATCCCAGTTAATCAATATATAGAGCACTTTTAGTCCTAAACACTAGCTTTGGACAGATGTCTGTATCCATAATCTTTCACCTCAAGAAAAAGATGCCATGCTGACAGATGCTGATTCAGGGAAACTTCCCTGCTCAGCACAACACTTCAGCAGATGTTCATTTTTCATCCGTTTTTCATCACGGGCTTACACGTTTTCCCAAATTAGGGATACCAAAAAGGGAATGGTAGCTACCCAAATCAGAACTATATCATCTCCCGAGCATTTTGCCATAATTAGGCTCAGGTTTTGGTGTCGAGCTTGGTGTTTCATTGCACCGCAGACAATTGGGAGTGGCTGGGCTAGGATCCACGTGTTTATCAATATCTTCACATGCAAACGGAGGCAGGTTCATTCCTCCAGCTAGGAAAGATGCTGTTCATTCCTATTTCTTTTTGTGTAGTGTTTGCCCAGAGCATCCTCAGTGCTGCGGGGCCTCTCCAGCCACTTCTCCTCAGGTCCTTAGTGTGGGAGCCACTCACTGCATGGCACCGCTCCATTGCACCTCCTTTCTGAGACAGGACCAGAATCTTTCCTTCTAACTCCTACACGCCTATCTGCATACGTAACAGTTAATATCAGCCAGCCGAGGGTCTCCTCGGTTAGCTCTTTGAGGACACTTCATGTAAGTTTTATGGAATGGCTGTTTTAAGCATTTTTTCCTACTCTGCTATTGCTTACTAATGAACTGGAAAACAGTGCATCATCATCGGGTGATTCTGGCACATCTTCCTTGATTCTTTCCAAACTCTGATGAGAAATATTTATTAAACATTTCTGGCTTTTTCTGCGTAATTATGAGCAGCATTAGTGTTTCCATCTAGTAAAAGTCCCGGACTATTATTAGGGTTGTTCTTCTCTAAATACGATTTTAAAAATACCTTATTTTGTCCCTAAAACTGACAGCCAGGAATTTCTGTCTTAAGTTGCCTTTGTTCCTTCTGTAGTACACACACTTCATGAAACTAATCTGTATTAATTACTCTCAATCCCTCCATCTCCTCGTTTCCATTTGTCACGTATTGCTTTTTTGTTCTAATTGCTGCCTTTGCCACCACGTCTGTGCCAGATGGACTCTCTTGAACGAGGAATTACAGCTCTTTGGTGGCTTAATGCAGTCTTTTTAAAAGCTCAGCCACCTTAATTTGTGTCTTCCCACATGAGATCCACGCAGCATCCCAGCTCCCTTCACCTTCAGGAAGGCAGAATTTGGGGTGGCCAGGAGGCAGGACAGCCCTCGCTAACGTCACCCTCGGCCATCTCCAGGTGAGATGTGTCCCACAAGTCTGGGTGGACGCAGAGGGCCACGGGGAGCTGAAGGCATCCGCGAGCGGTTCCTGGGATGGGTTTTTGGCTTGGATAAAAAGCTGGGATAAAAGACACTCGTAAGGAAAGCAAAGTGATGACCAAACAGGTGAGCACGGCAGCTGGCGTGGGAGAGACTGGGAGCTGTTGCTGCGAGTTGGATTTTTGTGGAAATGTTTGCGTCACCAGCTGTTTTCAGGCATACCTGCTTTGTTTGACTTTATAAAATGGCCCTGAAAATACTGTCCTGAGTCTTCCACTGTGATAACTTAAAAATTTTTGAAATAACTCTTTTCAAAATCTCCCTCCTCAGCGGAGAGTATTTTCTTTCTTTCTTTCTTTCTTTCTTTCTTTCTTTCTTTCTTTCTTTTCCTTCTTTCTTTCTTTCTTTCTTTCTTTCTTTCTTTCTTTCTTTTCCTTCCTTCTTTCTTTCTTTCTTTCTTTCTTTCTTTCTTTCTTTCTTTCTTTCTTTCTTTCTTTCTTTCTTTCTTTCTTTCCTTTCCCTCTTTATAAATTCCCTCAATGTCTGGGAGGGGTCAGACAAGCCAGAGTTCAAAGTGCTGGAGATCAGAGCACCATGACACAGTGGCTGGGGAGTTCTGCATATAGATGATTACTGCTTCTTCCCAAAGGAGTCGTATAGTTCTGGAAATCCTTCCCTTCAGGCTGATAGAAAGGAGGCATTTCAGAGCTGTGTGTTTAGAATAAAGAGTTCATACATGCCTGATAGGCAGACAGAGGGTATTATTCAGAGCTGTAAGAATTGGTGGCTTTACAGTATGATACTGAGCAGTATGCAAAGGACTGGCATTAATTGGAACTACCCAGCGGAGATGTGGACATAATTATCTAAAGGACCAACTCTCAACAGATGGACTTAGTCATGGCAAACGCACAGCACAGCTATCTAAAGAGCAAAAATGCAAATGCCCTAGGAGGGAGCCAACTGAAGTCCTGCGGCTAATGACAAAAAGGAAGGACCGTTCCTTAACCCAGAAAAAACCCTTCCTCTCCTCCCCAAGCTGTTGCTCCTTGAGCACGTGCGCAGTTGTGGCTGCATCCAGTTCCCTGTCCTCGTCGCTGCAGTGCAGGCTGCGGATGGGTGCTGCCATCAGACATCACCCTATGCTAAGAGGGAGGGCAGGCACGTGGGGAGGGGGCTTGGCACCAGCCCCGTCCCTTGGGGATGCTGTAGGTCCCTGCCCAGGGGATGGCTGAGGAAGGGGACAGGGCAGAGAGCGAGAAACTGAAGCCCCGAGCAAGCAGGGAGGACGGTCCTGGCCATGCCGAATGCATGTGATGGAGAAGCAGCAGTGCTGTGAGGTCAAAGCCAGCAGCCAGGAGAGGAGCCTGGTTTCATTCTCTTCATGCTATAGCAGAAGCGAGTCACTTGATTTCTTCAAAACAGCCTCCCGCTTCCTCTAAGCCTGTGCTCTTCCTTCCAGCCCACATGCTGCTATATATAATCTCAGCGCTGTCTACCTTTTCTGCAGCCCAATCTGGGAGTCATGCTTCCCAGAAATCATGAGATGGCATTCAAAATCACGACGGTGTTGCAGAGAGCCTCGTCTTCTTGGTTGCTTGCTTTCTGATCCTTCTGATAGGTCACAGGGTCACTTTTTAAGGTTTGTAGCTGTTGGCAGGAAAGCAAAGTGGTGAAGTTCTGTAAACAAGATGTCTGTCTCTATTTTATGGGCTCATAAAAAATAACATTTGGCCTCTGCATGTCAAATGTCTTGTTACCAAAAATCAGTTTATCTGTTTCCCTTTTCAGGAAAGCTAAGCAAATTTGCCCTCTGCCATCTGCTTCCTCCCTGCTTCCAGTGAAGATCCTAACCCTAACTCCCCACCTAGTCATCAAGAGGCAAAGTCACAGAGCAGTCTGATTATGTGATTGGGGAAATAATGGTCTGTAGCAGCAGCCGCCTCATCTGTTATGTGATAGCAAGGCTAATTTCTCTAGAAGTTTAGCCCTGAGCAGATATCTGTTATCCGGGAGAGCTTATTGATCCCTGAACGGATTGCAGCCCCTCCTGCTGTGGACAAATGTGGACAACCCAGTCTCATTGCTAGCACTATTTTCAGCATAATAAGATATATTTATTTATAGGATTTTCATATGAGTTATTTGGTTAGATTTACTAGATTTTGTTAGATTGTTTTACTTTAATGAGTAAAAGAGTGGAAAAGATTGCTTTTTATTAGGGGGGAGACTGCTCTGTAGCCCTGGGGGATGTGTATCGGCATTACGTAGCAAAGCTAGGGCAGCGTGAGCACCATGAGCACCATTCACGGACACGGTTGCAAGCTCCTGCTCCAAGGGTTGGACTCAGGTGCTTTGAAACAGCCGAGCAAACTCCTGCATGCAAAAGGTGGGAGCAAGAGATCGGGGTGCAAGGGCCAGAGTCTGCCACGCTTCAGCAAACGGGAGCACCTGCGGCATGTAACGGAGCTGATAATGCCTCGTTATACAAAATGTGGGTGATGCTCAACTGGATGCATTCAAAAACCTTTAAAAATACCTATCATCTCTCAGTGGTTTTCCTCTGACAATCCACTCACCCTTGTAGCGACCCAAAATTTTTGCTGGCACAGCTTTCCTCACTTCCAGACAGCTTGTGACCTGCTTATTCCTCTTCCTTTTTTTTTTTTTTTTTTAAATGTCACTGCCTATATTTTAAGATGTCTTAAAAACAACTTCCCCTTTTTAGTGCCTTCTATACAGTTTTCCATCCTTTTGTTACCGCTTAGCAGTTTAGAAATGTTTCCATTACAAAGCAAAATTGCCTCAAAATCACAATCTGTTTGTTTTTAAGAGCAATATTCATGGATTCAGAGGAAAAAAAAAAAAAAAAAAAGGATATTTGGTCATACAAAACCTTCAACACAGAAATTTTGTTTCAGCTGCATCTTAACAAATATTTGCCTGCCAAAGTTTCTGCTCACGGGAGCGTGGGGAGTAGCGCGGCTCCCTCCAACGCAGGGCTGCAACACAGTGCCCGCGAGGAGGAGGAGGAGGAGGAGGAGGAGGAGGAGGAGGAGGAGGAGGAGGAGGACAAGGACCCGGAGCTGCTGCTCGGGTGCTGACTCTGCCTGTTCCCTGGGGCACGAGGGGATGAATCGCCTCGCCCTCCACTCTCCGATGAGGAAGAAGGCACTGTGCCCTCGTGGCTTACTGCGGGTGATCTGGAGGGGGCACGTCGTTAATTAGCACGTGGTGAAAGTGATTGCAAAGGAGCACTGGACAGGCCTGAAGAATGTCCCGCTTTGTTTAAAAGGAAAATAAAAACTAGAGGCGCCAATTTAGATCAAGAGGAGATTCTTCAGATCAGAACAGGCCAGGTGCTTGCTAGGGGTAGAGCAAGAAGGGTGCCAGAGAGAAGGGAACTGGGTACGAAGGATTGTGAACATATTTACAGCCATCTGGCACCCTCTAATTATCCAAATGACGAAGCTGCCTGAGTGCTCACCAAAATGTGGAGAGGGAGGGAAGGAAGGAGTTTGTTTGGGCAGAGGATCTTGAGTGCTTCATGCTTTCAACGTATGTTTTTTGGAAATGTTTTATATCACTTACAAGATTATTTATATTACTGGAGATGTAGGAAAATGATAGCAGAAGGACATGGAAGGGCTACTCCTTCTGGAGTTTTCCTTCCAGGTTTCTAAAAATCAAGTCATAGGAAAGAAAAGATGCAGTTTCTTGGGAGGCAGCATCACGAATCGGGAAAGAATCGGGAAAGATTGATTCCTTCTCAGCTGTTCCACTGACACATTGTTAGCATCGTCTGAAGTCTTGAAGTTTCTAGTTTCTTGCTGCAACACCTGGAATCATGTTATTTAGGAAAAAAAATCCCGGGTTTTACAACTACAGAGGAAACATTTGAAAATGACGTCATGCTGCTTACTCACAAACTAAGAAGGAAAATTAAATTTGATGTTTTTTAAACACCACTATTATGCTTTTATTGGACTTACTGATGATTACTGAATACCTGGATTCGCCAGTTGTGTTATCTTTAAATTGCTTTGCTTTGTTGCACTTTCTTTCTGTGAATTGACGGTTTTGACTTCTTTTGTTGGTTTTATCACTGTCCAACTGGGAGGACATGGATAAGAGCTTGCAGCTCAGCTCCTTTAGAATGAAACTAACCTCTCTCACCTGTGAGAGTTTTAGTTTTAAACCGCTCTGCAGAAATGCAAGCAGCAGTGCAATTCTTGGGTTGCAATTACAGTACGTCCCTCCGCCTGACAGGAGTGAATAGGAAAAAGCAGTCATTTAATGTGAAATCTTGAGTATGTTTTTCTCTTCTTTTTTGATCTGGGAGATATCATAAAGTCAAACACCGTGGTGTGATATTTTTAAAGGCTGAATAATTTTATGACCACTAATAACATCTGCTGTTCCGCCTTTTAAGAGAAGGGTAATCAAATTTCATGCTTCAGGGTATTAACTGATCACAGCAAGTACCCAAACCAGCTCTTTATTTTATTCTTCTATCAGGAGCTAAGCTGTATGGGCTGCCTGGTTCAGCTGGGAACTGGACTCTAATGACAAATTAGTTGTTCTGGCATGGTAAGAAGTAAGGTACTGGACTTAAAATTTGACATTTGTGGTTGCTCACGTACCACAGCAGATACCAAAGTATCCATCACATCTTCTGTAAAATCTGTATTTTTCTTTCTCCGTAGTGGTTCGAGCACACCTCACCTGTAGCCCTGTGTGAATTATATTAAACCAGCATGGGTACTGCCACGGGAGCTCACCTCGGAAGGCTTCTGCTTCTGCTCCCTGAAATACAGCTCCCTGAGCTGAGCAGGATGGTGGCTGCAGCCACTTGTAAACGAGCACTGCAGAAACGAGAATTAAATCAGGATTCAATACCCAGCACAGAAATAAAAGATGAGCATTAGCTAAATGAGCTCAGCAGCTCAGATAGGGAAGAACAGGTCTGAGGACAGCACGGTGCGGTTAGGGAAGAAAGCCATCTCCTCTGGCAGGAAAACAATGGAGCTTCGTGTTCAAATGTTTTGAGTGAGATGTCAAACCACGGCTTTGGCGTGCTTGTCATCGGGAGACTTTCTGTGGTACCTCGTGTGAGAGCAGACATAACGAACACCGTGTTCTGTCAGCTTCCAACCACGGATTTCTTGCATTTTCTGTCTTTGATTTCTTACTACACTTAATAAAATTGCTTTTCACTTTCCTGCCCACGTGCTCTTCATGTTCTCAGTGAGCCATAACTTCTATGCAGAATTTTCTGCCTCCCAATCATTATGTCCTTGTCATTATAGCCATTTATGCCAGATTTCTTTTTAAAATACATTTTAAAAAATACATTTATTTCTTTTTTATATACATCTTTTATTTTTGGGGGATAGTTTGCATAAGTTCTTGGGTGTTGCAGCATGGATGTATTTTTTTGTCCCCCCCCCTTTCCGTTACAGTTCCTTTCTTGTCTTCTGGCAAGTTTGACTTCTCTCTTTTTTTTGGTCTTTTATGGGATGTTGCCAGAAAAGCTGAGCCAAAGCAGTTTCATTTCCTCAATTTTGACCTGATCTTTTTGACTCATCTACGACAAATAAAAACATTTTTCATTCTCCATTTCATTTGATTCATTCTCCGTTCGCCCAACCTTTGAGTCCAGTTGGCGGGTTTTGGTACCATCTTTCAAACGAGAAATACCAGACGGAATTAGGTGATATTACAGTAAAATTGCCCTCTTTTCTATGATACCTCCAAAGACGTTGCTCATCACTAAGCTCATAATGTACCGATAGTCCTGGTTAGCAAGCCAGTCTTGGTATTTCTTTACAATTTCCTGACGATGACACGTCTGCCTCTGGGCATCGCCTCGTCTCACACCAGAAGATGTCTGGTTCTGCCTCTGCCTGCTCTGGTTGTGGTCGCGGTTCCCAAATGACCTGAGGTTTGAAGGTCAAATTAGCACATGTGCGGGTGCTAATTCGCCTTCACGCTTTGGCCTTCCTGCGTGAAGTTTATCGGAAGGGGAACGAAAAGTTGTCTTGCTCTGCCCTCTTATGATGGTATCGCATCTCCAGCTGTTTCTTATGCCTCATGTCCTGGCTGTAGCTAAGAGGCTGTCTCGTTAAAATGTAAGATATGTGTGTGGATGCTAAGGTCTAAGTGACTATATTTAACAGGACTGACTTTAGGTATTGCTGTATACGTTCCTGTACTGCCCACTTGTTTCTTCTCCTTGTTTAATCCTCCTCCTAACAAATTATTTGAATGGTTTATGACAGCGTTTCTACACCGAAAAAAAATGTCGTGTTCCAAGTGAGGCTGAGCCAGGGGAGCCCACCCAGCTGAGCAGAGGCCGCATTAGCTTGAGCCTGGAGCCGGACCTCCCAGGGGTTTCCACCCAGTTCTGGTGTTAGCCCGGTGCAGAGCAAGGCAGCCCCCTCTCCCTGCAGGGCACGCACCAAGTTTGCTTGCAAAGAGCTGCAGACAAGCCGGGATTAGATAAATTAAATCATACGTGTTGTTCTTACAAACAAAACGCTCTAGCATCGGTCTCTGGAGAACAAAAGGAGGCTAAAATTCTTAGTAAATGATTAAATAATGAAGAGAAACTCTGCAACTTCTGGCATGCCCCTCATTCATCATTTACGTTACATTGCATTAAAAAACATGTGCAGAACTTGTGGCCAGCACTTACACTCCTCTGTTTCACACTGCATAAAAAGGGTGGTGCATGCTGCTAGCTAGTGTTCGTGTACTCACCAGAGAGCTTGCAGAAGACGATGACGAGGCTGCAGCACTGAGCTCGCAGCCCAAGGTGGTCCATTTTTCATTGTCCTTTCACACAAGCCCAGGAATACATGCAGGCAGCCCATTGTGTAAAGACACTGGGGGCCAAAGGAAATGGTTGCAGCATGACTTCAGCCCTGGAATCTTATTATGAAAATGCCTAACTGCATTAAGCGAAATGGCGAGCCTATTCACGGGAGACACAAAGGAGTGGACGTGGATGTGTGTGGCAACACTTGTGTTGCAATTGTCATTCCCACTCACCACTTTTAACCTATCATTTCCCTGATTAACTTCGCAGTCGGGAAGTATCTTAAGTTTTGAACCACGCTCCAGCACTTCCAGGTGTTTTCTAGGGCTCTCTCATCAGATACGTGGAAATACTCTGGGGATGCTGGGGTGCTCGTGTCCATCTGAAATGCATGCAATTTACCTGTTGGTCTGCACTCAACTGTTACCCCCTGTTCCCAAAAGGAAATAATCCCCGTGCCACCACCAAAAGCATCGTGCCATGCTTGGGGAGCCAAAAGCTTTCTTCATCTGTTTCTGGTTGGCAGTGCCTCAAAATCCAGAACCCGTTTTATTGAGCGATGGATGTTCAAACATGCCGAACTGCTTCTGCTGCTGCACCCAGAAGAAACACCCTCAAACGCAATGAAGACATGCATCTAATGCAGTAAAAGAGCTGAGGGGTGAGTGGAAAGCGGAGATGCTGTTGCTGAAATGGCAGTCCTTGGTGATGTCTGCGTGGTCTTTGACACTGCCCAGGGCCATGCAAGTTTTCAGTGCTGTCCAGAAGCTTCCCCCTTCACCCTGCTCCAGCGTGCCCCTCCCATGGGACACAGTTCTGCCCCGCAGCCCCCAAGCCCTTGCACATGAACCCAACACACACAAATGTGTAATAACGTTAAGTGTCAAAACCACGCTGCGAAAAGGAAACCCAAATGTACCGAAACATTGGGATTCCGAGAAGGTTGTCACATCCGCCGAACCAAACCCCTTTTCACCCAGTGGTTGGGATTCTGTTTGCGTGCTCCATTATTAAAAATAAATGAACAAACAAACAAATAAATAAAAGTTGTTATTCTTGTACAAATGCCACTGTCCTTGGCTCAGGACTTTGTGCGAGAGTAAGGAAATTCAGTAACAGAAGAAAAGAGAAGAAAGTAGTGACAGCCTGCAGCCATAAGACCCCAAATTGGGATCTCGTTACAGTTTATGAAATCAGCTTCACTGGTCCTGACTGGAAGGGGAATGAGGAGCTGCCAAGGAACTCCCAGGTATGAGAGGAAATGGCACTGACGCTCAAAACCCCAGCTACCTAGAAAGACAGATTGATAGCTCAGCGTGTGGCACTGCTCAGCAGAGGCCAATAATTAACCTGATCACTTTAGTTGTATTAGAGGTCAGCACATGCTGTCCTGCTTAATAAAAAGAAAAATTCTCATTGTGGCGTTCGGTTATCGTTCAGCATCTCGTCTAGCATCCTTCTTGCAGCAACCGCTGTTGCTCACTGCTCCAAATTAACACACAGCTCACTGGATGCTTTATTTTTATTTATTTATTTTTTTATTTTTTTGTAATGCTGTCCACAGACACTGGAGAGCAGAAATACCTCCTAGAAACCAGCAGTTCCTAAGCACAAGATTTGATTATCATATTTTAGCGTGCGCATTATGGCCCAGATTTTTGAGCTGCAGCTGTGTTGTGCTGCCGGGACTGGCTCCTGTCTAATTTGGAGCAATGGCAGATCAGGAATTGGTACAATTACTGTGCCACAATGCTGCTTCAGCCACGGCTCCATTTCCCAATTAGCCTCTGCACCATAAAGCTCAGAGAGAAGATGATAGGGAAGTGGCTATACGTAGCTTGGGGAGACTCCACGGCAGGCAGAAATACCCCACTGACCGAATCTGTTGAGACTACAGCTGCTTGACGTAATTAGGCATAAAGCAGTTAGCTATAGGTCCAGATCGTCCACCGCAACTTACTGAGGTTATTCTGGCCCAAAGGATGCAATCAATTACTATTATTACTTGTATATTTGGGAAATCATCCTCTAAATTTAGTAAATGTAATAGGATATGAAGTGTGTTGGCCAGAAAACATGGTAAGGACCGTTGTCCTGCGTGAACGACAGAACCTCAGAGTAAACAAATTATAAACAGTTGTAAGGCCAGCTTTGGCCTTAGAAAAGAATGCAACAAACCCCAAAACCCAATAATCCTGGGTATGAGACCAATTCCCACATGACCAGACCTATTTTTCTACCAGGGGGGAGTAGGAAATGAAAACAACCACACGCCTTTCAGAAAAACCTCCCGCTGTGGAGCTTTTGGACTGGTAAAAGGAAATTCTATCTATAGAAGGCTTACAAGGAACTTGAACGATACCTGTGAAAAGGGTATCGGATTTTGATGCTTTTACGGTCATTTCAGTGGGCAGTGTGTGCTTTGCAGGCAGGGTACGGGAGCATTTATGAAAGGATGACCCCAAAGGGTCGGCCTTGTTCTAACCCAAGAGGGGATTTTTATCATGAAGTACACCTGGGAATTCGAAGGGGTCCCCTTTAACTCAGAACAGGACTGTGCTACACATAAAGCATCCCCAAACCATTAGCACATGAGTAATGACATGCACGGTGCCAAAAAAGAGCTTCTGTCCTTTCAAGGGCAAGTTAAATTAAACAGCAGTGTGATGACTACAGGATCCTGTGGTCTTTTTTTTTCTGCTCAGGCAACATTCAATGTTATCTAATATGGTCATCTTCAAAATTTTAGGCACACATGGGAGAACAGAAAGAATGATGTTTTTGACCGAAGATTCTTCCTTCTCCCTTTTGTGTAGGCTGAATTTTCCTTGCCTCAGAGGTAAATTCTGATGCACTGCTACATTTTTAAAGGGCTATCCACACCACACACACACACCACCCCCCCAAAATATTTTGCCAGTGGACTCCTAAGCACGAGACCGACAAATCTTTTGGACGGCTCGTTTGGAAGAGTAAATGCAGAAGAGAAGGCAAACTTTCTTTCTTTCCTTTTGTAAAAAATTTGGAGGACTAATTTCACAAAGCTAATGCATACCAGACAATGCCGTACAAGCCCCTCCAGGCTGTTACATGAATAAGGTCTTTCATGCGCTGCACACTGCCGCGCTTGTTCCCTGAAGTAGTGCTTTCTGGTCGCTGACCTCTCAGCTGGCACGGGCAGAGGACACCGGACCCAGTGCCATTTGTCTGGGAGCTGGAAAAAAAAAGTGGAAGCGTCCTCCCAGCTGCTCCTTTCCGCACCTCCCACCACGCTCTTGGGCTGCGTCTGACACTACAATGAAGCCACAAGATATTCTGCAAAATTAAAAACTTCGGAGCTTGATGGGCTCAGCTGGCAGGATGCCCTGCAAGTCAGCTCTAAGCACCCCAAATTTCTGGAATCTCTCACGCCTAGGGTGTCCGAAACCCACAACATGCTGAGAACTCAGTCTGTAACTTCTCCTCATCCTCCCAAAGCGAATCAGGCAGCAATACACATTTTCAGAAGGCAGCCTTCTGTCCTAGCTCCTTAATGAAGGGGAAAATAATTCCTGCTGCAAGTAACTCCTGGATGTTGTAACGGCAGGGTTAGAGATGAAGAACGGGAGCAAGCAGGAACATTTTACCGCGTTAAACCGAATCATTTCTTAGACTCCCCCGAGTTCTTCCTTACAGACAGACGTGCGTGCTATTCCTTCTGCTGCATGTTCATCCCTGGAAGATCAAGTGTAATGAGATGAATGCAGGTAAAGAGCCCGGAGCCCTGCAGACCGAGCACTTTTCAAGGAGCGACCCGGGCTCCTCCGCTGTGCGCCCCCCGCGCCTGCAGCCTCAGCGCCGTGCGCGTGGTGCCCTCTGGTGCTCGTCCCTGCCAGGGGCCAGATCCTGACCGCGGGGCCTGGGCACCTCCAGGTGGCCGAGCAGGATCACTAAAATAAGTGCTTCAAGGAATCCGCGTCGCCATCGGGAGATATGCATGGAACTGGTTTTGATTGATTGATTGGTTGATTTTGTTTTTTCATGATGCCACCTTTCTCTTTCCTCCATTGCTCTCCTTTAGCAGGAAAGGAGGGAAGAATCGTGCACAGGCCATCAGGAGTGGTCAGAGAGCCACTTTTCCCCTGCCCTGTACAGAGGTGTGCAGGCACACAGCAACAGAAGATGCTCCTAAGAGCAGCAAAAGCACAAAATGACAGGAGGGTCGCCGCCAGCAGCCCCATTCCTGCCTGGTGCCCGCTGCAACCGGTGGGTGCAGCCCAGCTGAGGCTCCTCAGCACCACCAGCACCACCAGCACCACCACCACCACTACAACCAGCAGCCCTCACCTCCACCAGCACCGTTACAGGCAGCTGCCAGACGAGGTCACTCCAGAACAAGATACAGGAGATTCTCTCCCCTTGTGCCTTCCCTCGCCTTTTCGCTAAATGAGAGGCAAATTTCTCCATGGAGCTTCAAGTGTCTCAGCACAATAAATAAATAAATAAATAAATAAATAAAGTTTCGCTCTGCCCTCCCTGAGCACAGCAGCTGAGGTTTTTTGATGGCCATTATTTTCCCTAGAGCATGATGCGTAAGTGGCACTGCCTGCTGAGCGCAGCACGTAACAGCATCTGACTCGGGAACTTGTAATGTGTGGCTCTTAGTGTTGGTTTGAGTGCTCCCAGCTTTGTCAGTTTTATTGCTGCTTTCCATCACCGGAACGATGCAAGACAACTGGATGTGCTCTGTGTTCTTGCACATCTCTACGGGCTTTGCTTCCGTGCTCTGGTCAGAAGAAAACTGCCCGGCTCTGGGCGCTGCTGCTGTCACATTTACCCAAATTATTTGTCCCCAGTATTCGTGGAGCTGCTAACGGTCGTCGTGAAAAGCTGGGGAAAATAAGCAAAAATTCTGCAGCTGAGCGATTGTCCCTTGTGTGTTCTTTTAACTTTCTTCTTCTGAAGTTATGCCATATTGGAAACAGATAGAACTGGTGTTTGATTCCTAGTGAAAGAACATTTCTTATACCATTAGAAATTAGGGTGTACTAGGGAAGGGAAAAAGAAACATATTGGGGAATTTGCAAAAGTTGCAAATAGAGCACCTTAGAAGACCTGCAGTGGAAGACACACAGCAGGAATTTCCAAATTTAAATGGTTGTCTCAGTGGGCGGTTCATATTACTATCTTCTTCATGGTTCCTCCCTTTGTTCTAAGAAATATTTTTGCTTTTCAATAGTACGATGTTCCTGGAATTTTCTTTGTAGTGAAAATGCTTAACCTTAATGTAGAAATTATGCAGAAATTTAAGCCTACAGCTATTCAGAAATTCAGAGCAGAGATAGATTAATATTCTTCCTCCTTCCATCCCTCCTCATTCTTAACAAAGGCACAACTAGTCTGTTCAGACCTGTGATTTGAATGAGGAGTAACTCTAGAAGTCTTGGTTAAAAATAAAAAATAAAAAAATAAAAAGAGTCTCTCTCAGGAAAAGCCTCTTATTAATTTGTGTAACATGTTAATGTAGGAGATCTCAGTAACAACCAACCTTCCTTCCCCTGGCAATGTGCATCAATTGAGATGGAAATACCCCTCATTATGTCGTAAGATAAAATACTTTAATCTCAACAAGTCCATGCTTCAAAGAAAGCCTCAAACACATGTGTTTAACACCAAAAGCTTCAAGCATTTTGAGAGGTACTATCTCAGCCCACAGAGCTGCGTTAACTTCAACAGGAGCACTGGGCGGGAGTGCACAGGAGGCATGATTACACACCACTGTAAAAAAAAAAAAAATGCTACCTGTGTGTATTTTAAGGAGCTACACTTATTCACCAAGTCAAGAATCAGCCAGGACTTCCATAAGACATTGCTGAGCTTTAAACACAAAGATAAAGGTAGCAGACGTGCAAATTCCTTTCTTGTAATCGGAGAAAAAGACTTTACAATATGCAATTAGAAATAATTAAAAGTACTAAACTGTAAATCACTGTCTTGAAACAAGAACACTGATAATGAAGTTGATTTCATGTAATTTGAGCTCTGCTTTTGAGGAATGAAAGCATCTTGTTGATGTTTAATTCTTGCTTAATAGCGTGTTCTATAAAGCAAACTATTTTGTGGTGGGGTAAAACTCAATTTATCTTTTCATAAGACTTTTCCTCAAGTGAAAAAATCATGACTGGGACTAATAAAAGCAAGGTAGTTGACAATGCATCGCGGCTTAACAGCTTCCTGATTACCAGTTCCTTCCTGACAATTATTTCTTCTGTGGTCTCATCCGATTAGGCAAGGCCACTTTACACTCCTCTTCTTGAAGACATGCTTTAAAACATTTAGTAACCTACACGTTACATAGAAAAGAATTTTAAATTGTGGACATTGGAAGTGTTTCCAATTCACACGTTATGCTGCAGAGCACTTGACTTGCCTGCAGGACTCCGGCTTTGCATAAACGAAAACTCACTGGCTCTTCTTGGACACGATGTCTCATTTAGGTACGTGACACTTGGCTTTATGGCCAAAACGCTGAAAAGGTGACTGATGAAAATCAAGTTCCAATCAATATCATCCCTGGGAGAAAATATGATAGAATACGTAGCACGTCATCCACAAGTTTTGCAATTGGTCAGTCCACCAAGGAACAATTCGTGTTCTTGATTTCAATAATAATTTTGTGTGCGTGTGATTCTATATTCTGATTTAAGCTTTAAAGTCTTTGCTCGTGTTAATATTTGTATTGTTTCATTTTTTTCCCCTTTAAAGTTCAACACTGAGATACCCCTTCATTCTGGCTGCCTGTAACCACCACTCTTTTCTGCTAAATGCTGCTCTTTGTACAGTACTTAGGACAATACGCCAGGCAGACACCATTACATCAGCAACCAAGGGCTGTACATACAACAGCTATACCACCCCGACTAACCGATCGTACTGAATGCAACTTCCGTCACGACAAGGAGTTCATAACCAAAAAGGAAGTTTCACCCTTTTGTTCTCAACGCCGGTGTTTATTTTCCCGTGCAAAAGTCTGAGTCAGAAAGCCATATAAAAATTACAGTAAAGGAGACCAAAGGTATGTCCATCTGTTAAAGACTGAAATCGAGCCCGGAGAGTGAGGGCCCTTTTGAGAACTTGGTCTTACAGAGGTTTAAAACAGATTTGGGGTTAGTTTATGCAAGCAATTATTGTAAAATGTGTTGATAGTAAGTCCATAAGAATGAATTCAGGGAAGGTGGAAACTATATATATGTATACAGGAAAATTAACTGTAAAAATCAGTAAACAAAACTGTATTTCAGTAATACTTAAAGTATATTAAACAGAAAAAAAGTTCAAATATTTGATTTTAATGGTGTGTAACTTGATTTCACTTGGATGAATAACCTTAGCCGGCAGAATAGAGATTCTTATTAAACAAACTAATGATTTAGTTTCCTGGAAATTAGATGGTAAGATTCCTTTTCTTCTCTGCTAGCAGCTGAAATGGAGATGAAAGTATTTTAGTAAGGCTTAACATTTTTCCTGCAAGTTTGAAGAATAAGAATTTCTTTCAACTTCATGTTTTTAGATTATCATAATTTATGTGTAACTTAAAAATATAAGTTATTTGATTTTAAAATGCATACAGGACGGTTTTTCACTGGCTCAATCCTGTTTCTGTCTTCATAGATACTTTGTAATGAACTGATAGCTCATCATGCTACCTACGAGACTGTGTGTATATACATACATTTACCTTAACAAGGTTTTATTTCTTTTTAAAAGCAAATGGATTAGCTGTTTTTGCGGCATTTTTAAATACCACATTGTTTATATAACTTCTAGTACAAAACAGGGCAGCACAAAGACATGAATTACTTTAATTTTCAAGGCCAATCCTATTTTTTGAGGAGATCATCTGACAGCGATGAAAGAACAGAAAGAAGAAAATATGATTAGTTTTCAGAACCACAAATTATCAAAGGCATGTATCCAGTACTTCATGCATTCAGAATTTATGTATTTCAGTATTAATAAGTTTTTACTGTAATATGGGAGCTCATTAGTAACAAACAGCAGTAGAGGAGAAATACCACAGTGTACTTTTCAGTAGAAGAACAATTATGAGTCATCGCTGAGATGAAGCTAAGAGAAAAAAAATGTGGTTCTAGAATGTATTGAGAAAGGCACTTGCTCCAAAGACATGCTAGTATCAGCTTCGTTCTCGTCAGGAGCTCTCTCCCAGCCTTAGGCTTTTAATTAAACATTATTTCTGCATGTCCCCAGTACTATCATGAAAGACAGATTCCCAAGGAAGAAGGATGTGGCAAAATTATCCCGTTTTCATTGTATCCCCCATGTTTTCAACTAGGTTTTCCTTCAAGCTTTGCTCTGAGGCCCTTGCATGAGTGTATCAGGGGAAACATACCGTCACCCAAGTTTATCATAAAGTTACCACACAGCTTTAAGCAAATAAACAAATGAAATCAAACTTTGTCAACTGATACTGATATAACTAACAGACTCCTTCATCCTGGGGGAAATTAAAAAATAAAAATAAAAAAATAAAAAAATAAATTTCATTTTTCCGTAAGTTCCCAGTGTCCGTGAGCTGAAACACCTGATGGATGCTTCCCCACCAGAAGAGACCAAGAGGTCTCTGGGGCTGGGGATGTGGGAACGGTTCCAGGTACCAGGCACCTTCCTAAAACCCACTGCATACCACAGAGGTTTCTCTTCCTGGTGGTTCTGAAGGGTACACGATGCCAACAAGTCTTCTGCCAAAGTTAGTATTTAAAAAAAAAAAAAAAAAAAAAAAAAAAACTGATAAGACCATATTTTAAATGTAAAACAAAACAAAACCCCTCTGCCCTCAAATAATATCTTGAGAAAAATTATTTGGAGATTTATATTTTTATATTTTGGAGATTTCTATATTTTTATATAAATTTACTTGCTTAGAAAGTACATTAGTATTTTGTTTTCCTGTAGTCTATGTTCCTTATGTTCTAACTAACAAAAAATACCAAGCAAACTTTTTTTTTCCTTTCATTTTCTCTTTTCTCGCAACCCCCAAGATGCACAATGTCTGTTCCACTCCTGTCGGAGTGTGTTTCCTCCCACCTTGCAGGTCCCTGGGGATGACAAAGGGATGCGGTGAGCACCTTTGGGGCTGTTCCAGTGCTGGGAATGGCACCCTACTCAGTACATTGGGGCAAAGCCACCCCGTGCACCTCGAGCAGTTCTCGAAGACGCTTCCAGGAACCTCAAATAAGATTATTTGTGCAACTGTTTTAACGGACAGAAACTATTAATCTTCAACCACAAGGCGATGAGGAACTCTCATTTGCTCCTCCACACTCATCGATACAATTATTTTATTTGAATTAGCTTTACTGTAGGATGTGCACATCAAACACACCATTTTAATATATTAATATAGGAAAAATATCTCTTCTTTTCCAACACAAAACCAAACATGAAGTCTGTGGTCACTTTTTTTTCTGGAACAGAATGCTTTTCCTCAGTGCAATGAGTTCCCAGCTTTTATGTATAATGTGGTTTTCTTTTGGTTTGTTGTTGTGGCCATACATTTATTTTTGGATTCTCCCTAATTCTTGGCAGTTAAATTTGAAGCATGAGGGAAGAGTTTCCTCAATTGTTTGGGGGGCTTTTTGTTTGTTTTTAAATGAGACACTCAAAGCAGAAACTGAAACATACTATAAACTATAATTTAAAAGTTTTTTAAAAAGCATTCTCCAAAAGAATAAGCTATAACTCAAGTGAAAAATCTGCCAATAGGAGAAGCACCAGAATTTTCACTGCCGCAGGCTATGCTCTGCAGAAACAAATTTGCTGCCATCCTGCTCTGAGCAGCTGCTCTCGCTGACTTCTTTTTCTGCCACCCCGTGCATTTTGCAACCCATGGGCAGCTGCTTGCTTGCCAGTCCTGCCGATCGGTGAACAGCAAATGGCGGGCGTGAGCGCGTACTTACAATACTGTCTTTACTCAGGCAGCAACCCTAAGCACAACTAAGAGACTCAGAAAGCAGAAAAGAAGGAACAAAAATATTCTCATAACTTCTAAACTGATCTCATTCTTTTGGTTCAGACATCTGCAATGTTTATGATTGGTGAAACTGGTATGCACATTTTTAGTATACAGCAACTCTATTGCTGCCAAAATCAACACACAAAGTACTCCACTTACAGTGGAATGGGGCAAAATGTTCTTTTGGATAATTCACACTACTCCATCACACAACTCAGGATATTTTTCACTGTTTTCCAAGCCTGCATTCCCGAATTTATGTCCATTCGCTTCCCCTTTATCACACAATACACACGAAGAAGCTCAAAAGCACGCTCTGTGGAGGCTAGGTGGTGAAGGACCCTCGAGGTGGCGTGTTCTCAGCATTATTGCTTTTTGAGCTAAGTTTCACTTGGGGGAGAAGAAGGCTAAGCAGCAGCCCAGGAGCACGTGGGGATGGTTTTAGACGAGCTCCTGGTTCCACCACACACCAACGAGCAGCGTCTCCGCCCTGCACCAGGGTTCAAACTGCCAGTGAAGGGAAGGTGCATGGTTTAAGTGGCCACAGACCCCACAACAGTGGGGTCTACGTGCACAGACCCTACAACAACAGGGTCTACGTGAAATCAGGCAGAGCCACAGGAGGAAGGCGGCGAGGACTGGGGAAGCCGTCAGGTAACCCCACATCCACCACACTCCCAGCTCAAATGTGGGCAACAGGCACATAAGCTGTACCTGTAGTATGAGATACCTGAAAACATACTGTTAAAAAAATCTATAGTTAGTTTTAATTGGTTAATTTTTTCCTTCGAGGTACCAGCTACATTCATCCTCCCTCACGCAGAACATTGGGAACAACTTTGAATTTCGTGTTCATTTATTAATGAGGGGGAGGGGGGCGGACTCTGTACTAAATTATGCTTTTCACCCCAAAACACCGTGCTTTGTGGCCTAACGAACAGGGCAAGCCCCTGCGAGGGAACCGGGTCGCAGCCTCCCTCAGCGGTTACGACCCAAGGGCGCGAGCAGCCGCCATTATGGAGCGACCGTTGGGGGAGGGGGGGGGGGGGAAGGGGGCGGGGCATCGTTTCAAAGCAGCCCCAGCCGCGCGCGGGGACTGGGCGGGCTCGCACAGAGGGGCGGAACTGCGGCAAATCTCAGCCAATCAGCGGCAGGGACGCGCGGCCCGGCCCCTGCTGCCCGGAGCCGGTGAACCCCGTGGCTGGCGGTTTCCCGCTCTCGGGGGGCCCCGCGCGGCCTCAGGCGGGGCTGAGGGAGAGGCCTTGGGGGCGGGGGGGGGGAGCCCGTGAGGGGGGGGGAAGCCGCTTTCGGCGTTCGTGCCTCGGAGAGAAGCGATGATAGTGGAAAGAAGGAGATAAGGGCCCATAAGGCGTGCTATAAGGGGCTGGGAAAGCGCTAAAAGGGGCGACAAAAGAAGAGGAAGCCGCCCAGCCGGCCTCCAGCAGGGCTCGCCTTCACTGCGACAAAATGGAGGACAGCGGAGCCCCCTGGGATCCTGCTGGAGCTGGGTGAGGGCTGGTGCGCTGCCAGCCCTCAAGAAAAGCCCGTTTGCCAGCCGGGGGGAAGATTTCCCCTCAGGGAGATGGCCGCAGGGGCCGTCCCGCATTTCATAGCGGAGGCTGAGGCAGGATGGTGGTTTGGAGCAGGTCACAGCAAGCCGCTCACCTCCACCAAAACGAGCCTACGCCCACCCCTCGCCTCGAGTTTTTGCCTATTTTGAAGGCATGCCTACACAGCACTATGTTTCCTCTCAAGCTCTTCGGTCGCCCGTGTGCCAGAATGACGTAACTCGGGTTTAGTTCGCATAAAACCACCCGTATGCCCCCGAAGTAGGCTAAACTTCCACTGTGAAAAACAATCCTAAAGCGTTGGTTTACCCCCGTTAGCCCTTGCTCCAGTGGGCAACATGCTCTGTATGGAGCAAGCGCTGACGGAAAAGCAACTGCTTACCCTTCCCACCCCCTTTAAAAAAAAAAGCACAGAAAACCACCCATTTCTTGGCTAATCGCTCATCTGGTAGAAGAAAAGCCTGTTTAGTTACTAGCTTTCTCAAGTGTGTCCAGGGGATTTCTGCCAAGAATGCTGGACTAATCCCAAAATAAAAACAATGCTATGTCTAGCTGTATAGAGAAGCAGCTCTCCCTTTTTTTTTTTTTTTTAAACATTGTTCTTGAATGAGAAGTAATTTATACACACCAAGGCAGCTACTTTGAAGGAACAGCGTTAGGCTTGCGGCTCAAGCTGCCAGACACATCAAGTCAACATGTACGAAGAGCAAAATGCAGTCTCTTGATTTTCAGTTTTGTTTCTTAAGACTCGCCAGACTTGTATAACTAAACTACACTCACATAGTCCGGATTTATAGAGTATGCAAAAGCCCTGTCAGCTCCGACACTCATTTCTGTACTAAACTCATCTGGAAACACTAAGTGAGCCATGCAGACATCACCATGGGTTGTACATCGCGTCCTTCCTCGACCACAACAATGTTACCAAGACCTCCAATACCATGAAGGACCATCTCTAACCCCATGAAACACTGTTCTTGAGGCTTTTCAGTAACTAAAAAGACAACGGGAATGAACGATTACCTCTTACTCCGTTCCTGAAGACGGTCAGTATTCTCCTCTTCACAGCTGTACGTACTAAAAGAAGTAATCCAATACAATAGTCTCAATTTATTTGAAATAATTCAGTTTGAAAACTTTTTAATTTAAAATTTACAGCACACGTGGGGAGGAAACATGTTTTGTTACAACTAAAAGTTATCAGAAGAGTGCTGCAGGGTTGTTTTCTTTAATTTAACACTGTCATGGCTTTATTCAAAACACAGTTGCACAAAATCTGTTACTCCAAAGTTTAAGGAAAGAGTTTGATAAGGAACCAAAACACACTATATACATACTGCCATACAAAGAGCATTAAAATAGGACAAAACCTCTACAAAATATAAAACCCACCCTTACATATTTGCATGAAAAGACCACCCACCAAGCAGAAAAGTTTCAAAAGTTATCTGGAGGCTCTGTATTATTTATTTTTTAAAAAATGCTATGCTGTTTAATTGCATGCCAAGCTGACAGATACGAAACTATACTTAGATGGTAACGCTGAGGAAAAGACAAAAATTACTTAGGAAGTAAGTTTTGTGTGAGGCTCAGTTTGAGATGTAGCAGCCGACACACTACGCTGCAAGTTGGCTTAGGAAGCGGTAAGTTTGCATATCTTAGGGAAAGTCTGCTAACCCCTAATAAGTTCATTTTGTTTTGTCACATTAGCTCATTCAACGTTAAAATTGGACTTGTTTACTGAAACAAGACCACTTCTGAAATAACCTTAATTCATCAAAATAGTAAATGTTTCCATTTAAAACTAATTTTATATGCATCAGTAAGAGATAGTTAAGGAAAACCCTGATAACGAAGTCCTTTAAAAGCACACGCTTATAAATAAGTTTTCAATCATTCGCTGAGACTAAAAAAATATAGCAAAAGGATGGGAAAACACTTCTCTATCTCAAAGCTGAACACAAAGCAACTGCCTTGAACACAGAGCCTCCATGACAAGATAGGATGTGCACTTACCTAAGGTTTCTATTCATTCAGTATTCATACACAAACACAGGAACTTAGATTGTGGTTGCAAATGTAGTTTTACCACTACTTCTTCTAGTGTCTTTACAGATACTCATTAAAAAAATGCAAAACTCATTTAGTCAGTTTATTTCCAAGCATATTGCCATCTGCCTGACTCATTTCATTCAGATGCCTTTAACGGCTGGCTATGCTTTACAGCTACATGAGAAACTATGATTTAAGGCTCTATTTGGGGGGAAAAAAACACACACGAGAAATTGGGCTTCGCAGAACTTCAACCCTGCAGTATCTAAACTTGATTTAAGAGCTGGAAGTCACATTTAAAGTCTGCTAGCGTGTGAAATACGTTATTAAATATTCACAAGTAACCGATCTATGGGTGACTGACTCTTACTTAGGTCCAGGAAATCTCCCTCTTCCCCACCCTTGGTGTCTTCCCCAGTTTAATGACAGCTATTGTCAGCCAAGACAGATACAAAAATAAGTCTCTTGAATAAAGCTGTGTGTGATATTTGGTTCAGTACCTACGTGAAACAATGTAAATTAGTTTTTATATCAAGACTACTGCTTTAAATCCAAATCATGACTGAAGGAGGAATGCTGTAGGTTTGAAATTGTTTTGCAGTGGCTCAAACAAAACACGAATCCCTCGGGGCAGAATTATTACGACCTGTTGGTCACAGCCAGGCTGCTAGAAAAGAGCTTGTCTGCATGTCTCCTGCACTTGCCATCAACTTGCCATGGAACAAGTTTCTGCAGCCATACGATATATATTTAAAAAAAAACAACTAAGCTATTAATTGGTATTATACATGGACTTGAATGTTTTGGCTACAACCAGATTAAAAAATTTTAAAGGTGACCTGCAAAAAAAGACTAACTTATGTGCAACTTTCCCCCTTCGGATTCTAGAAAAGCGTAGGGGGGTTGTTGGAAGTGTGCTTGAAGGAGTTACCCGTTACCTTCTGCATTCGAAATGCATTTATCTTACAGCCAAGCACGAGGATTGTTGCGGAATTCCTGAAGCGACAACGCAAGAGCTAAGTGAGTGAAAGTTTAACCAGCGCTTTCTGCGAAAAGGTTTCAAGCTACGGATTATTCGCTTCTGTTAATATCTGCAGCGACCATGTGTTTTGGAGAAAGGTTTAAGGATTACAACCCTCTCGGTTTGCCAAGGGACGTTCTTGAAGGTATCCCTGGCAAACGCCGAACTTCTGAACAAGCAGGAAAAAAGATCTTCTGAAACCCACTTAGGCTTTGCGATGCTAACACGCAAAACAGGGTAGAAGACTTTCAAAGTTACAGGAGTCACCTTTTAAAAAGCTGAAATCAATTGTAATCTAGTTGTTGGTTTCCAATAGAATCCCTGGGGAACTCAGACTCCAGTCGATTCCTCATCAGAAACAGACCTGAACTTGCCACATAGCGCTTCTGAGTTCAGCTTACGTATAAAAACTTTAATATCTTGAAGGAAATCCACGATAATAAATCCATGTAAGATGGGTGTTTAAACTCTGGGGAAATGGTAACCAACACAGCAAGCTTGTATAAAATTAAAGAGCTCCAAACAAAACTCTAGGGGGAAAAACCTGACAATGGCTTCAGTGACTATAGGGCTGAAAATTGTTTTCTACATACAGGTTCGCTACCAGGCTATTTACTGTATCTTATTTGGAATGATAAAAAGGGCAAGAATAGTAAAACCACACTTCTCCTATAAAAAGTTAACATATCTTCTGTAGGGACATCTATGGTACATGGAGACATACAGATCTGCATAATCACTATTGCGTATTCTGTAACTGAAGAGTCTGGTCCTACTCGTGTCTATGACAAATTAATCATCCTCTTCCTCGCCTTCATCTTCAGGGTCTCGTTTCCTCTTCTCCCCTCGAACACCCTCTGCTAAGGAAAAGAGGTACGGCACAGATCTCATTAGGTGCTCTTCAGACATCACAAACAACGTTAAAGCATTTAGGAAAAGGAAACAGATCGCTGTCTGTAGGTGACGCGTTCACCGCTGCGACGTCCCCGAGTTGCTTATGGCCCTCAAAAAAGATCGGTTTACGTTCCTCTGAATAATTCATGCAGCCCATATTCAACTCAATACGAGCTAGGCGCGTGATGTTCCGTAAGGAATTATAAAGACACTTCACATTGGTAAACGTTTGTTAACATATATTTAAGAACTAAAATGGAAATATTATATATATATTTTAACATTTCCCTGACTTTCAGGTTTCAAAGGTGCGTAAACTCTGCCCCAAACCCATCAGCTCCTGACGATGCCAAATGGAACACGCTCTGGTCTCTCTCCACTTGATCTTGCAGAAAAATCTTTCGGCTTATTCTTAGAAATATGCCTAATTCAGTCAGGGGACTGTGCGCTCTTGTGGTGAAATCATGAAATGCAATCTCGTCAAATCAAATAGATTTATTTTCCAGCAGTCATTTCCTGGCTAATTAGCCATCCTGAGCGCCTACTTTGTTGTCTTAATAGATCTGAACGCTGCGTCTGTGAGAAGTGAGGAACGTAGCGCTGCTGCTGCACAATTTCAGTTTTTCGAGCGCCAGATCCATCTCCCCAAACCGCTCCATTACGCCGAGCGTACAGATCAGGTGGGGACGAGTCTAGCGAGACATTTTTAAAATTCCAGGATTCATCTGCATTTTACACAGCCACGGAAGAGGGCTTCAGGACTACAAGAACACAGAACTCTGCAGCTAAGGATGGCTCGGAGATTAGAGCGTAGATGCTAACCATTAAAAAAGTGAAGTTCTGGAACAGTCTTCTTGGAAAAAAAGGGGAAAGCCAGCTGGTTTTAAGATGAAGCTTGATGCTTTTAGTTCTGAAAGGACTTCAGCAACCAGTAATACCAGGGCAGTCCTACCAGTGCCAATCTCACTCCTAACACAGAGAGTAACCCCTCCAGCCACCCACAACGCAGAATACCCTGCTATCTGCACAAAACTCATAACAAACCCTCTGCAATCCAGCAATTCCTGCCCCAGTCCGCCAGAGCAGCTTCAAACGTAAGGCTGGGCCTGACCCTGACAGGCTTCCAAACCTCAAACCACGTGGAAACGAGGAGCGAGTAACGTGTTTGTCCTGTTTGTTTTCTCACAGCTCCTTTTTAAGTATTAAAAGCTTGGTTTGGGGATGAAAAAAAAGACTCAAGTCACCCGCTTCTTGCGAACAGAACATCTGAAAACAAGCAAAGGAACTGCAGCAGCCCACAGGAGCGCCGCTTTTTCAACATCAGCTTTCTACACATCTTCTTAAAGCACGATGCCACACGCTGCCTTTTTTTTTCTCCAAGCTTTCAGCTATTTTGCGTCTGACACAGGGACTGAAAGCAGTGAAATCAAGAAGCTACAACCACTGATAAAAAGGCTAGATAGAAAAAAATATTGGGCTGAATGTACAGAAGCCTTTAGACGGCGTACTGGATGGAGCTCGCGTCCTAGGAGCTGCCTCAAAAGAGAGGTTTCACTGAGGAAGCCGCTCTTGGTTTGATAAAGGGAAAGGATCCAGCTGCTGCTGCTGCTAGGGCTTCTCCAGGGAAGCCTCTGTTGCATTAAACAAGGTATTTTAAGGTATTTTAAATGGATGTGACACTTGCAAATTATTGGAGGACTTACCTTCTTCCTCCTCATCTCCTCCTTCTTCGACATAGTCGTCATCATCGTCTTCATCCTTTAAGAAAATGGTGAAATACTTTGAAAATTGCAGTATGCATAAATTTGGCTTAAATGCTGACCCTAAGAAATTAAAAAATTAGAAATAAAAAGGCAGAACATCGAATATCTTCACAAAATCATGGTTTCTATGCCAAATGAAGTAAGTAGGTGGGGTGGGTTGTGGGTTTTTCTTTTAATTATTATTTTTTTAAGCTCAGAGCTGAAAAAAACATAAAACAATTGACCAGCAGAAGCCCCCAGAATTAAACGATGGTGCAAGATCTTTCTTCTACTGGCACATCGTCAAGCCTCGAAGACAAATTTACGTCTCATTTTCATATGCATCTGGCTCCAACGCGGGGTAATGGAACGAGACAAAATGTAAACTCGTTAAAGGGCCCACCTGACCCTTGCCCTGAGAACACAGGAATTGCAAACCACTCCAGGGTAATTCACTGCAATTAGAACGGGACGTGATTTTGTGTTCCAGAATGGCAGACCGGACCTCTTCCTCGTTCTAGCCCTGAGACAACTCTTTTCCTTCAGCTCTTCACGCAGCCCCTTGACCACCGCCTGTTTCTTTTCTAAATAAATACAGAATTCAAACCCAGCCTCTGGTTTTGTTGTTCGTGTTCACAAGAACATCCTAAGGTCTCAGCTTCAAAACAGACTTGGTTTTTTAGGTGCCTCACACTACAGGAGACAGCAAATCGTTAAAAGAACCAACCGAGGAACACCAAAGAAGCGTTTGCATTGAGATTTTCTGCACAAACGCAGCTGCTGTGATGCGAACTGTTACCAAAAGTAAGAGAAATGGATGCGATGCCCAGTTTGGGATCTGAAATTGGAGACTTGCATGCCAAATCCACGCCAGAGGCGTTCTCCAACTGCAGCCCTTGGAGCCGTCAAGAAAGAGGACTGAATGTGTGAAACAACCGTTTGGACCTGGCCAGCTTATTTCTACAAGAGCCCATCCACAACCTGGGGTGTTTATTTTCTTATTAAGTGTTTGTTTTCCTATCCTAGCTTAATTCCTCCATTTACTTTGAAGCACACTATCACTTAAAAGATCCTAGGGGATATTTTTCACAGCTTTTCAACGCGACCACTAGGAAAATTTTCAAGTGAGTACATGGAAAAAAAAACCCACAGTATTTATTACAGAAAAAAATAACGACTTTTCCTTCGTTTCACCTTACTTGAAGTAGTGGTGATGTGATCACCCTCAACCATTCTGCGGGATCCCGCGTTGTTGCTGCATTCTCTTCTTTTACCAGACGAACACAGCTTCACTCTTCCAAAATAAGTTCATTTATTCTACTTTATATTTCTATTTCGACAGTTTAATTGGGAGGAGCGCGTCGCTCCTAAACGTTAGGGAAAAAGCTTTGGTTTCCAGAGAATAAAAGGCTCCGGCATCCCGCAGCCCTAAGGGACGGGATGGAAGCGAGGCACGTTTGGGAAGTCAGCCAGAAGCACCTTCGAACCCGACAGCCACCGCTCACGTCCAAGTCAACGCCTCCTACGGCGGCGACAGCAACGTTCTCCCTAAAATATCTCCCTGCACCTACAGCGCACTCAGTGCCTGCACGTTTCAATTAACAAATTAAGTCCGGACGCCGTTTCTCTTCGTTCCTTGCATTTGGAAGAGCCGGCTAACTTTACCTGAATCTCCTCTTTCATCAGGTAGGAAAGACCAACTTCCTCCTCCTCCTCTTCACCTTCCCCCAAATCCGAACCTCCATCATCTTCATCGTCTTCCTCTTCGTACTCTCCTGGAGGACCAGCTTCATCCTCATCTTCGTCGTTGTCGTCCTCATCTCCTTCTGAAATGAAATACGCGCTCATATTTATATGCTACAAACTAAATTTCATTAACTCCTCTTCATGCAAGTTAATATATGCCAGGCTAAGCTACTTGGAACTTTTTTTTCCACGAGGTTATTTTTTTTTTAATGCAGGTAATGTGGGAAACAAGTATGATTTAAATAAAGTTAATCTTCTTAAGTTTTTTTCCCCTTGAAGAAAGGCTACCCACTTTTTTTACATCACGAGCCTCCAGGCAACGTTCTCGATGCCCTGAAGCAGCTGCGTATGCAAACTCCTGCGAGGGAGCTGAAATTTAGGCAGTGGAAGAGAAGCTCGTCTGTAGAATCAAACCCTACAAACATTTAAAGGCAAAACCAGCGCGACGTATTCCATTGATCTGGTTTTTAATCACTCACTAGTAACTACGAAGCACCTACGGTTGCAAAGAGCTCATCTCTCATTTCTTTTCTGCCCGGAGCGCAATCGCATGAATTAGAAGCGACAAGGTGAAAATGAATTGAAGCGTTCGGTCAAGTTCGGAGCCTACTCATCCATTTTCCACTACTGGGTTCACGTTCATACTCCAGGTACAAACGTTCGGCTTTCACCAGGCAGTTTGAAGCGCAGACTTCCAAACTTTGACGCGTGGCAGCAGCAGCTCCTGGCTAACGACTCAGCCAGGAATAAACAACGTTTTTATTCCCCTTAACAACAAGGAGAATAAAAAGGTCTAGCCTCGTTAGTGATTAGGACTGAGGTCAGCTCAAAAGGAACCGGAGGCTTTTTATACAGAAAGCTCTGCTGTGGGACGGGACTGAAACCATCCCCTTACGCTTCTTCCACGGGCAGAAGCAGTAACGCTAAGTTTTTCATACAAAATAACTCGTTTGTCCCTTGGCTTTGTAGCAGTAGTGCTAAAGTGAGTTACTTCTGGCAATAACGTTCTTTGAGAACGCTTCCATCTTTGCCACAATATCTTTGCTCACGTTTCCTCCACTTCACAACACTAAAACCTTCGACATGAGTTTCCCTTCCCTACAAGCGTGGTAGCACCAAATGCACTCAAGAAGCACAAGAACAAGAGCACAGGATGATGCTCAAGCACTCCCCAAGTCCCGATACCCCGTGCCACGTTTGCATCTTTATTATATTAAACCATTTCTATCCACAGTTGATTTCATGAAGTTACCCTCATCATCCTCATCTTCTGAGTCCGGCGCCTCATTATCCTCCTGATCAAATCCGTCTAGGTACGTGATTTGCTGAAGCAGATCAAAAATGCTGTCTCTGTAATCCTCAAGGTTTGTAATCTCACAGCTGAACAGGTCAAGGCTCTTCAAGTTTTTCAGATTTTGCTGAAAATAAACGAAAAGGTTTTTTTCCCCACCTCTTCTCGATACAACCCCGTGGTACCTCAAGTTATTCACGCTGCCGTAGCCCAGATGCCGTTAACCACGGTCAGCTACAGGATTTATTTTATCCCCATCCCTTCCTATTCGGTATTTTGCTCCCCATCTGGTACAAACCTCGGTTCAAGGCGTTGCTTGCCGTAGCCAGATCCGCAAAAGCGTTCTCACGAGGAGTTCAACTCCACAGCGTGCCCAGCGCATCCGTGGAGCACCAGAGCACCACGCACACACTGCGCAGCACAAATCTGGGGTCGGGTTGGTTTGGTTTTGTGGTTTTTTTTCCATAGCCTGCTTTTGCTCCAGCAGCCTTTCAGTAAACAGTTTGCCTAATTTAATTACGGGCATCTCGCGAGGAGCGAGCGAGAGGCGCTTGGTAGGATTCATAACGCCACTACCAAATTTGCTTCCCAAGCAGGAACAATCAGACAACTGATGGTGATTCTTCTCACCTTCCAGACTTCACGCACACACAGAACGAGCCACCTGCGCGGCTTGGCAAGCGGCTACGACCGAAAGAAAAGCGTTCCTCCTGCAAGCACGCTACTCGCTCTCCTGACTGCGAGCTCAGAGCAGCGCGAAAGCAGACGGAGAACCTCGGAGAAGTTCTCCAAGTACGCAGGCCCTACCCAAGCCCTAATAAAAACCAGAACGGAGGCAAAATGGGCGCACAGATCGGGGAGCGACAGACGTCGGCAGCTCCCTCCCACGTTTCAGTAGGAAACTTGCGCTGTTCAGGTACGCCCCTAGCCAGCCGCCTCAGACACGTCCTAATCACTTCGCAGTTTAATGAAAGCTTCTGTTTTGTCTAATAAGCAACCGCCGTATCTTCACCGACGAACACAAGAGGATTAGCAACGCGTAACTTGGCTACTCTTGTATCAAAGACAAAACAGAAGCTCAAAAATCTCTTACTCGGTACATCCCATTACCGACAGAAGGAATCTTACAGTGCTACGTTTACAAGGACTGTCTCTAAAAAGCGTGACGTTGAGTTAATCGAGTGGGGAGCAGCTGGAATACTGACAAACCTAAAATACCACAGTGTCCCCTCACCTGAGGCGGCAAGGGAAAAATACAGAGAGAACACAGGGCAGGTAAGAAAGGGAACTTCATTTTGGAATTCATTTTTCACCTTTCAGCCGGGCTGAACAGGAATACGAGCAGCCAAAACGCGTCACATCGCGTCTCTGTGCTTGGTAATTCCTTACATTGCGGTGCTTTAACCCCCCCATTTTCTGTTTCATCTCTCCTCCTTACGAAGGTGCCTCACCCGCAGCCCCTGCAGCTGTTTCTACCGCTCTACCGCAAACGTTTATCGATTAAAAAATAGCATTTATGACTTTTAATCCTCGCTTTGCCCCCCTCGCTTCATACTTACAAGAGCTTCCACAGTGCCGAGATCTTTGATTTTGTTGCCGCTTAGGTTGAGATATGTGAGATTCGGACACCTTTCCGCGAGGACCTCCAGGCCTCCTGAAATGATGTTGTCGCTCAGCTCCAGCTAGCGCACAGAGAAAGCGAAGCGATTAAAGGGCTGGCTTCTGCCCGATCCTTTAAGGTTACGCTGATAACCACAAAAGCACTCCCCAGATACCCAAACCCGTGAAATCTCAAGTTTTTAGCTGCTAGAACGCAAAGCATCGGGACTCGCAGCGCTCCCTCAGCACCCAGGGACACGGCCACCCTCCAGCTCTTTCCCAGATGAGCATTTACCGCTCTAGGAGCCATCGACCAAGCCCAATTTGGCCATAATTAGCCAGAAAAACTTTAACTGAACCCTCGTAAAGCATCCTGGGCCATACACGAGCCCAGCGAGGCGCAGCCCAGGGCTTTTACTTCCCCGCTCACGCCGCCTCGGCGGGCGAGGGACAGCACGTACCTTTCGGAGCTTGCTCAACGTGGGAAGCTTGGCCAGCGACGTCAGCTGGACGTTGGCCATGCTAAGAAACTCAAGTTCTTTGAACGAGTCATTCAGGCCTTCGATTTCCCCGTTGCTGGACCGGCAGTTATCGAGCACCAACTCCGTCACCTTCAAACAGGATATCGAGTCACTCGGCAGCCCAACGAGCGCCGCTCAGCCGCGCGTCGCGCCCAAACCGCCACCCGAGAGCCGCAGCTCGGCCCCCAAAAACGAGCAGGGGAGGCGCAGCCTCGGCGTTCGAGCACCTGGGGTTCAGCTGCTGCCGTGGAAGGCGGCAAAAATGCCACCAGCACCCCGTTCCTGCCCTCGGTCCGGGCAGGAGCTGTCGCTGATTTCACACCCTCCTGCCTTCCACGCGTTTACTCGTGCGATTCGAATCGTTAAAACCGTTCGGTTTCGGTCGGGATCCGAAACCTCCTGGCTCCGGATTATTTTCGCAGCGAGCTCCGCAGGTTAATTAAGCCCAATTAAATAACTTCCTCGTGCCGATGCCGCTAAAACTACCAGATAATCAATGCGGGTCGCACGCTTCGAGAAGAGGCAACGAGGAGCAGCTAATTAATTTAAAACCATCTCATCCTTTGTGGAGCACGCCCCTCGTCAGGAAGGACATTAATAAGGCCACCGTTCCCTCCTCCCGCACGCTTTTAACTACAGCGAGCTGAAGGCTGCCTCCTCGTGCTGCGGGAGCATCCGGGGCGCAACCATTTGTCAACTTCACGTGGAGTCCCAGCACCGACGCGGCTTTCGCCCAGGACCAGCACCCCGGAGCCGCGCACCCCTTCCAAAACCACCTCCAGGGCAGAGGGGGTCCCGATGGGGGGCCTTTAGCGATACCTGTCCCCGATAAACCCACCGAGGCACGTGCTGGTGAGCCCGACCGACGCCTGCAGGCATTTTTGGGGATCCCCCCAGGTTGGTCGGGCTCTTCGTGCAGCTCTGGACTTTACTCGGGGCGAGCGCGTCGCATCGCACCGCTCCGCAGCGTCCTCGCCGCCCTCCACGCAGGGGCATCCGAGGGACCCCGGGCCCCCAAAAAGCAGCTGGGGAAGCCGAGCAGCAGCCCAGGGCTTCGGCCCAAACGTTGAGGGTTTTATTTTTTTTTTTTAATTATTGTTATTTTTTTTAAAGAAGCTTCCTTAGAAATGGGAAGTTGGAGGGAGGGCGCAGAGCACGGCGACGCCGCTCGGGACTTTCGGCAACTCGCTGCGGAGCTGGGGGGGGGCTCAAAGCCCCGATGGGGGCTCACAGCTGGGACCCCCCAACCCCCCCCAAAAAAGTACCCCCAAAAAATCCCCCCCAAAAAACTCCCCCTACAAACCACACCCCCAGAAAACATTCCCCTCCAAAAACAAGCCCGGGGGTCGCAGGAGGCGGCCGGGAGCTACCAGGGAGGGCAGAAAACCCCCAGAACATCGCGGGGGGAGGATAAAATTAAAAAATATATATTTAATAGGAACAGTAAAAGGGGGAAGGATGGCATTTAAGATGGACTCGGTGCGGCTGTGCCCTGTTTACGACAGCCGCGCACACGCAAGTTCAGCCCGACGAGGCGAATCGGCGGAGGAACGTTGAAGAAAACCAAGAGCGTTCATAAAGAAATAACAAGAAATAACCCCCCAGGGCACCCACCCGGGGAAAGTTGGGGAGGCGGCCGCGAGCCCCGACCCCCCCAAAAACCCCTCAGCAAACTTCGGGGGGCCGAGAAGCGGGGTCCGGGGGGGGCCCCCGCCGCCTTCCCCCCCCCTCTTTCCCCGGGGCCGGCTCCTGCGCCACGGCTGACCCAGATTCGGCGGCGCCGAAGGGGGAGCGAGGCCGGGCCCCGGCGGCCCGAGGCCTCCGGGGAAGGCAGCGCGGCCGCCCCCCGCCCCCCCTCGCAGCCCGCTCACCTCCTCCGGCGCCTGGTTCCTCAACTCCAGGTTGATGCGCTTCTTCATCTCCATCGCCCTCCTCCTCCTCGTCCTACCTCCTAGCGGCCCGGCGGCGGTGTGGGAGGTCGGCCCGGTTCTGCTGCGGCCGCCGCCTTAAGAGGGAGCCGCGTGTGGGCAGGGGAAGGCCGCGGGCAGCCGCCGCCGCCGGCCCGCTCCGCGCGCAGCTCCGAGCCCTTCAATGGCCGCTCGCACACTGAGCCTCCATGACATGGCGCACGGCGCCCCCGCCCAGGGGCGGGGCTTCCTCGGCGCTACCGCCTCTCTCATTGGCCCCTCGCCGCCGCCGCGGGGAAGCGACGCGCGATTGGCTGGGGGAGCTGTCCGTCCGGCGGCGTGATGCTTTAAAGGGGGGGGGGGCGCGCGCGCGCGGGAAGGCCGCGCGCCGCGGGGTGTGCGCGCGTGAGGGTGGCGCGCGTGTGTTCGTGGGGCTTTACACGCGTGTTCCGCGCAGGTGGGGGGCGCGCCGCAAACAGCCTCGTGCACGTGGCTCTTGGGCTCGCTCGCGGTGAGCGTTGCGCGTGGGGAGGGGGGGGGTCGCAGGTTCGTTCGCCCACGGGGGAGCGTTGCACGCGTGGGAGGTTGCAAATTGGGGGGCAGGGGGGCGCGTGGCCCGTTGCATCGAGCACGGGGCGTTTGGGGGGGGTTGCACGAGTGTTTTTGCGGCGTGGAGGCCTGGTTCTGCAGCTGAGGGGCTGCGTGCGCGGTTGCACGAGGGGGGTACGGGCTGGGGTTTGCAGGGCTGCTTGCACCTTGGCGCTTGCACGCGCTCCGGTGCCCCAGGGGTTGCACACAGGGCGTTGCACGCGCGGTTGCATAAAGGGACGCAGGTGGTTTTGCATGCTGGGCATTGCACGTGGGGTTTTTGCACGCTTGGTGAATTGCAGCAGGGGTCTCTTGCACCCAGGACCTTGCGCAGGGGTGTTGCGCAGGGGGTTTTGCACGCCCAGTTGCACAGAGGGTTGCACGCTGGGGTTATACCCTCTGCTGGTGGCTGGTGCCTCCTGTGCACGTGCTGCAACAGCGGGAGAAGCAAATTGCAGCTCCCCAGGAGAGCTTGAGGTGTTCAACTTCTGCAGGAATCCCCTGGAAAGCTCAACCCAACCATGCAGCCCTTGCTGTCTTTTATCCCGGGCCCACAGAATTAAAGCCCATGCAAGGGAGCTTGAGGAAAACCTTGCCAAATTGCTGGCCCTGGTTAAAATCTGTATGCCTTCAATGCTGGCACTTCAGCAGCCAATGCCCAGTGAGAGCTGTGTGGGCCTTGCAGCGAAGGCAGCAAAAATGCCTCGTTTGGGGTTAATTGGCACAAAGGCAGCTTCACAAATACGCTGGGGAAAGGTAGGTGCACAAGCAGACGGCGACCTGGTAAGCGACAGCGTAATTCTTTAATTTCAAGGCATGAACACACAGGTGGATGCACAGTCTGCATGTCTGGAAAACTTCTTTGCTACTTTAAAAAAATAAAAATAAATCTGTATTTTAAGGTGTTAATGTCCAGCGGTGCAGCCACAGCTTTGCCGGGCTGGAAGCGCTGGGGCGGCGGAGCTGCTCCAATATCGGTGTTGATTGCCTCAGCTTCGAGGCACAAACGGCCCGAGACACTTTGGCAGCTGAGCATCTGAGCAAAGCCACGGGAATCTGCTGGGAGGGGAGAAAATATTTCCTGGTTCAGGCAATGCAGGCTTTTCCTCTCCAGTTGTCAAGAGTTCAGCCAGCATGTTCCCGTATTTATCTGAGAAGGGGTTAAAAATGGGGTCAAAAGGACCAAATCTTGCCCATTCTTCAACATATTTGGTCCAGAAGGTATTTCTACTTAGCGGGTCAAACGCACCCGCTTATGGAACAAAAACCCTGGCTGGATTTGCTGAAGAAGGCAATCCGTTGTGGTGGCATTCGGGGTGTGAAAGGCCGAGCGTCGCTTTGCCGAAAATTGACTTTTCTTTGCAAGAGTTGATACTGAAGTGCTTTAAAAGACGCGATTCCCTTGGCGCAGAAATAAAAGCTCATCGGGGAGCTGGGGCTGGATTTAATGCCAGCCATCTGTTGGCATTGCGGAGTTGTACTTTTTGCTTTTTTTCACCTGTTTTGGGACCTTCCCTGGAAAAGGCAGTGGGAAATGAGTGCCCTGTGTGCAAGGGAAGGAAATTCCTTGCAAGGAAAGGATGGGGGAATTGCGCTTTTTGCCTCAGCCCCGCTTTTGCCCCCCCCCCCAAAAACACTTGGGAATCGCGGCTTTGTGCATTCGTAATTAATGAATAATAAATAATAAATGCAGGAAATGTGGCTCAGCCCTCGCCACGATGCAGAGCAGTGCTGCCTTCCCAGAAATGCCGTCCCGGCTGTCAGCAGCTTTCTGCAAAGCCCTGAGCCCAGCACGTCCCCGCTGGCCCCACGGAGAGCGGCTTCAAGCTCCTCTTATGTCTGCGTGCACGTTTTGGGGTGCACAGCTGGGTTTTTTGGGGAGTGAACCCCCAGCAGGGTGCCAAGCTCCTGCTAACCCCCCTTTTTGGGGCTGGGGGTGTGCAGAAAGCAGGGTCACGGATGTGGGGAGGTGGAGGTGATAAGCCCCAAAGCCACCCCAGCCTCCTGGTTTGGGGTTTTGCTGCTGCACCCACGTTGTGCTGTGGCTCCTTTGGGAGGCCGACACGGCTGGAAAACCGAGCAGAGACCTTGAGAGCCCTTCTGGTTTCTTCCTGCGCAGAGATAATTGTGAACGGTTTTCAGAAACGGAGGGAAATCCTCTTTAGCCTTAAAGCTGCTTAGCGCAGGAAGGCTCGCCGGGAACGGGAGGCAAAGCCGAACGGGGTCTGGGGGCGAAGAACGGGGGAAGCTTCAACCTCCTGCTGCAGCCACGGGGCTGGATGGCCTCTGGGTTTTCCTACCGGGGGAGAAACTCCCGCAGGCGTTGGGAAGGGAAAGGATTAAATGAACCCCGCACAGGCCGAACGCACCCCGATGCACGCCCGCTGCCGGCGTCCTGCGTGATGGAAACCCCGGGGTTTTCCTGCGATTTGCGGGAAGCTGCGCGGTGCTGCCTTGGGAAGGAGGCGTCTGCAAACTCTGCCAAGTAACGTCGGCTTCCAGGCGGCGGCGGGGCCGTTTCCAGCCGTTCATTTGCGCGATTGATACGAGCCGGGAGGGAGCCGGCGCCTCCGGCTGCGCGGTGCGAGCCCTGCGGGAGCCCTGGCTGACGGCAGCTCTGCCCCAGACATCGATTCCTTCGTGTGACGGCTTGGAAGGGAGCTGAAAATCCACCTCGTTCCTGCCCCCAGCCCCGTCCAGCCTGGCCTTGGCACCCCAACCTGCGCCAGGGCCTCGCTGTCCTCCCGGGGAAGGATTTCTTCCCGGTATCTGACCCAAACCTGCCCTCTTTCAGCTTAAAGCTGTTGCTCCCAGCCCTGATAACGGGTTGCGTTTACCCTTCCTGACCCCTGTGCTGGGGCTTTGCTTGCTCTCGTACCTCTGGAGAAAGCTTCTCTGCTTTCCCATGCCCTGGCGTCGTGAACCGATGCTGCTGTGCACCGATGCCAAAAATCATTTAGCAATATTTTTTCTTAGTAAACCTGGCGTGCTCTAGGCTTCGTGCATTTTATTTTCACTTCTTTCAGCAGGTCCATAACACTGCAGCACTGCCCCTGCTCCTGCCTGGGGGCTTTCAGAAGAGACCCCAAAGCCCCCCAGCACCAAACCCCTGCCCCTTCTGCCGCCGCTGCCCCGCCGCCTTCTGGTTCATCATCACCAAGTGCTGGACCCGGTGTGTTCCCCTGCCCTCCGATTCTGGAGCCGTTATCCCAGCACCAGCTCAGCCCGGTGACAAGGTGCTCCCTTGGCTGATGGCTGGGATCCTTTTGCATGCATTGGTCTTTTTTGCAAAAACCTTTTTGGCATGGTTTATAGGGGAGCTGGTGAGAGCCGTGCTGGTCAGAAGGGCTTTTTTCGGTCCGAGTCACGGCACTGGGGTTTCTGCAAACATCCAGCGGCGGCTGCGAGATGTGTTCAGAACAGCTCTGGAAAAAAAAATCTCCCCGTGGTTGTGGTGGGTTCTCCAGCATTGGGATTTTAAGGTTCGGCTCCACAAGGTGCTGGACGACCTCCTCTAGGCACCGCTTGTAGGTCGGACCCGATGATCTCTGAGGTCCCAGGGCTTCTACCTGTGGTGACGGTTTGTGGCACGGAGCTGTCCCAAAGCATTTCCTCGTGTGGGAGGTGGCAAAACCCACACCCAGCCCCATGGCTGCCGAGGTCCCATGGGGCCAGGAGAGGAGGAACGGGGCCGGGCAGGGGGCGTTCGTCACCGTCAGCGCCCGTCTCGTGCAGTCGTGCACGGCAGAGACAAAGTCAATTGTTTGTCACTTTATTGGCAGGAGTTCATATTTACAACAGAATAATAGGAAGTAGGAAAGAACCTAGGCATTACAAAGATCTTTGGTGTTTGCACAGCTTTTATGGCCCGGGATGGCATCATCCATCTGCTGAAAGCTGTGGGCGTCGAGTCACCGCCGTGCTAAAAACAGAGACGGCTGCTTCGTTCGGAGGATGTAACTTCCAACCTGGTGACGAAATTCTTTTCTTCGTCCGAGTCGCCGCGTCTGCAGAGAGGGGAAGAGGCTAGGAAGCGGTTCCCATGTCCTCCCATTGTGTTTCGGGGCGGGCTGGCGGCCGCGCGGGGATCCTGCGCGCACCTGGCTGCCGGCAAGCCTCGGCCGAGGGGGCTTTGGGCTCGGCTGCACGAAGAGGAGGCTTGGGTGCCTCGGGGAAAAAAAAACTAAACTGGCTTTTTGGCACGTCTGCAGGCAGTCCCAGTGGCGATTTGTGCTTCTCTGGTTGTCCCTGGCACGGGGCTGGCTGCCCAGGAGGTTTCCTTGTTTCGGGGAGGCGCTGCCGGGTGCTGCTGCCTTGGGGAGGTCGGCGGCAGGGAAACGCTCCGAGCGCCCCGGTGCCGCGTGGCTCTCGTACCTGCCGAGCCTGGGAAGTCACAGCAGGAGACCCAGGAGGCCGAGAAGGACGACGAAGGGCAGGTGGCACTGGAGGGGCAATCCTGCAGACTCCAGAATCTCCTGGGAAGCCGAGGAAGAGAAATCAGTTGACAGCAGCCGGGTCCGAAGCGCTCCGCCGATCCCCTCTGCCCTCCCCTGTCCCCGCTGCGGGGCAGAAACCAAAGTGCCCCGGAGCCTCCCTGCGGGATCTGGGCGAGGCAAAGGGCTCCAGTTTGCAGAGTCAGAATTTGGGGAGAAATACCCTGTTTTACACATCCCTTCCCCAAAGCGAGATGGTACTCGAGTGGGTGGTTATTAGCATGAATAACCCTTGTTGGGGCAGCGGGCGTTAAACCTGGCTGGTAAGGCATGCAGAAGGAGCTGTTTTTGTTTTTTTTTCAGGAATCCGAAGAGAAATGCTTCGGGTACTCACCTCGTACATGTACATGGTGGGAAGTATCGTGATGTTGTCGGGGTAGTACTCCACGGTTGCGTACAAGTAGTCACCTGCAGCGAAAGCAGCGTCCCGGTGAGTCGGTGCCACCCGGCGTAGGCTGGGAGCTGGACCCCCAGGGGCTGCGGGGCCGCACCAGTTTGCCCCCAGTTTGCCCCAGTGGTGCTGGCACACCGCGGTGGGTGCGGGAAAGCCAACGCTGCCTCACCCCAGCGGGGTCTCCGCTCTTGGTGCACCTCGGTGAGCTTTTAGCTTGGCAGAGCGTGATCTGGGATGTGAGCGAGAGCCACTGGGGGCAGAGCAGCTCCAGAGAAAGGGCTCCGAGCTCTACTTTAGTCCTCTGGTACGTTTTACGCCGCTCTGGTCCCAGCACCTCTCAATTTAGGCCCTTCCAGAGGGAGGGCGCCCATTTCCCATGGGTTTGTTCCCCTTTGCGCCCGTGGCTGGGGATGTGGACAAAATGTTTTCATCTCAGGGATCTCCAGAGGCTGCTGCTCCTGGAGACGTGGCGGTGCTGGCGCTGCCCTGTAAGAGCTGAAGGAGCAGCAGCTGGTCCAGCACCGCCTGCAGCCCCTGGGGGCATCCAGACCCCTGCCCCTGCTCCTGCAGAGCCTCAGCACTGGGTTACCCTGCCCTCGACGTGTTGTGGTTTGTGTCAAAACTATCAAAAACCAAGAATTTCTTACCAAAACGAGATGCGTAGTCATGTAAAAACTCTGGTATTTCCTCTTCTTCTCCCACTTCAGCATATCCTGAAAAACAAATAAGCACGGAGCGGTTGGTACCCCTCCAGCCTTAGCAGACTTGCACGGAGCCGGCTCGCTCCCCACGCCAGCGGGACGTGATTTTGCAGGAACGGCTTTGCTGATTTATGGGCGCTTTGCACAAAACTTGCTCCCTCGTGGGAGTCCCGGATCTGCGATCTGGCCCCTAATTAAATCAGGGACTTCAGAGCAAAAGCTCTCATGTTACAGGCCGGACTGGAGCTCGCCCCACGCTTGGGTTTTCCCTCTGCAGGTTTGCCAAGAGAGGGATTGGGGGCGATGGGACCACAGGCATTGGGCTGTGTCCCCATGTCCTGGCTGTCCCTGTGTCCTGGGGCCCATCCCCAGCACGGAGCTGTGTTTCCTCAGGCAAGCCACTAAAAATAGGTTTGTGCATCACACAACTCAGTCCAGCTCGCGCCGAGCCCTGCTCATTTCCCTTTTCCACACCTGCACATTTCTCCTTTCACGCTCGGGGACTGTTACAACCTGACTCCCTTATTCCACGTGTGCTGGCGGGTGGCACCCGCGGGTGCCCCTCTCCCCGCCCCGTGTCCTCGGGTGCCCTGAGCATCCCCGGGCTGTGTCCCCAGCCAGGAACCCGATTCCCAGCACCGTGGCGTGCCTTGACCCAGCCTCGAGGTGTGCGGGGAGGCAGCACTGGGTGGGCGCCTGGGACCTCCCTTTGGGAGGCTCGGACCCATCGGGAGCGCTCCGTTCCTTTCCAGCTGCGCTCGCGTCAGCTCCCAGCCGCCTTCTCCCTGCGCTGGGCTTTCCGAGAAAGTTTTCCCAGCAGACTGGGATAATAAGGGAGCTGCGTCCGGAGCAGAGAGCTTCCATCTGGGAAGCCCCGGCTGCGTTTAACCCCTTGCGCGGTGCGGGATGCGTGGCTCCATCCCTTCGCTCGGCAGAAGGGCTCCCAGCAGCCCAAAGCAGTTTCCAGTCACGGGTTTGCTCTGGGCACTGCTGCTACCCCACTTGGCTCGCCTGGTGCCCTCCGGCTCATGAGCACCCACCTGGGGACTCGGGAAGTCCTGTTTGTTCCCCAGCCTGCGTCCGACTCCCTTAATAGGTCACAGCTGCGTGCCGCGAGCTTGTTTGAACGCAATGTGGAAAGCGTTACGGATTGTCAAACCAACTCCTGCTGCGACTCCCAGCGCATACGACTCGCGGGATGTGCACACCGAGCTTTCCTCGGTTCGGTTTTGCTCCCAACACCTCGACCACCGAGCAAATGCCCCCAGCCCCTTCTGCCCAACTGCGGCCGGGCACCGTGCAGCATCCCAGGAGCGTGCACGCTCCAAGCTGCTTGAACACCCAAGTTGCAGGCAGGAAAAGAGAAGGAACAGCACACTTACCCAGCAGAAAAGGAAGAGCCAAGACCGCCACGAACAAAAAATTCATCGTCCCGCGTCGAGGTGCCGTCTCCTGATGCCGCCCAGTGCTGCTGCTCAGCAATTTCTCCAGATGTCCCAGCGGCACGGCCGGGAGGCAGGAAATGACACTGCTGGGGGCCGGGCCGAGCAGCCCCCGCGCTGGGGAGAAGGCACGGCACGCCGCTCCGAAACGCGCCCAGTTGGATGCGATGGGGTGGCTGGGTCGGGGGGGGCGCGTGGCTGTTTGCGGTCGAAGGTTTTCCCTTGGCAAAGAGTTTCCTCTTCGCCCAGGTGTGACCGCGGGGCAGGTGGCTCTGGTGGGGCCCGCACAGCGAACGCTCTCGGCAGATAAATCTGCGGCGGAGGGGCAGAGGCGGAAGCGCTGGCTGGGAGACAGGGCTGCTAAATGCGGCTCCTGACTTCCCTTAAAAGTTTAGGGGATTTTTAGGGCTCTCATTTCACCTCCAAGCTCCTCGCGTTCTCGGGCGGTAAGAAGAACTGTGAACGGTCGCGGGCGGATTTTATCCCGGAGCATGCAGAAGTGCCCCGCTGCGGTGCGCCGTAGGCCCCCTTTCTCTGTTGACCGCGCTTTGCGCACCGGTGCTGCATACGGAGGGTGTGGTGCCCTGGTACACACCAATATCTTTTTCCTTCTTTACTCTCAAAAAATAAAAAACTGGAAGGCATTTCTTGGAGACAAACCTCCTGGTTTCTGGGAAACGAAACTGCTCTATGGCGAAAGAAGCTGGGGTTGGCACACGAGGGCTCAAAGCCGGGCGTGAGAGCGGCAGCAGCAGGAGGCGGCTTAGGGACACGCAAGCTGCTGGAGCACACAGCTTGCTGCAAGCCTCTCCAATCCCTATTGATGTATTTTTTGGGGAAAAAACACACCTCACCACCGTGGGTTCTTCCCCCAGCAGCAAAACCAGTGCGATGGGCACAGCGGCGCGGCGCTTTGGTGGCTTTGGTCACCTCCAGCACCCCTGGCACCGCTTCCCAGCCCCGTGGCCCCGCTGCCTCCGTCCTCCCCTCACCAGATGGGGTTTTCCCCGGCCTCATTTTGGGGCTGGGAGAACGGGAGCAAGGCGAGGGAGGCTGATGGCCAAGGGCTGTGCCAGCCCTGCTCCGAGGGACCAGGGCGCAGGCAGTGGTGGGCCCGGGCACCACGGGAGCAGCAGCATGGGCCGGTTTTCCCCTCCCCGTGCTCTTGTTGTCAGTTTTACACCGAGGAATTAGCCAAAGCGGATCCTTTTTTGACAAAAAAAAAAAAAAAAAAGCATCAAGCAGAGCCTGGAAACGTTTCGCAGCCACCCGTCGTTGCGTGTGCTCTGCCGAAGGGGCTTTTCCCTGAGAGCTTGACAAAGGGTTAAGCGCGGAGGAATGCTGAGCAACCGAGCAGGCAGGAAGCGAGTATCTCCAAAGCGTCCCCTCGACCCACAGAAATAACATCAAAACCAAAATCTCAACCCAAGCAGAAATCTGAGCTCGCTGGGAGCGATGCGGTGAATTCCGGAGGGGCTCGGATGGGAACGGCTCAAGCAGCGTGGGAGAGGGAGAGCCGTAAAAAGTCCGAACACCGGCGTTTTGGGGCTGGTGGGGAGGGAGGGGCGAGGCGGGTTTAGAAGGATTAGCCTGGCTTTTAGAGGGGGAGCCGATGAGGCTGGGAAGACAAATTTCTTGGCAGGCTCTTGGTGCGAGCATCGTTCCTTTGGGGCTGAAATGGGGAAATGGGAAAGGGGCTGTGGCGGTGCTGCCGCGGGGTGCGATCTGCTCGGGGACTGGCACGCGCCGTTAGGTTTGTTCCTGCTTCCCTTTTAACATCTCGCAACACAGAACCAAAACATCACCCAGAGAGCGGCCGAGAACAGTGGCCAGAAGCAACGCCTTGTCCCATCTCTGCTCCCATGCTCCTATTTCAAAACCTCGCTCCTATTTTGCGTGAGCTCTGTGTTTTTCCCTTTTTTCTTGTTAAAGCCCGCGTGCCAAAACCAAGCTCTCCGAGGTCGCGCGGCGAGGGACGGAGAGCGGCTCGGCACGTCGAGCTCTGCAGCCAGCGGTGGGAGCGCGGCCTTTCACATGGGAAAGTGAGGGGCGGGAGCCAAAAAAATGTGGCTTTTGTGCAAGGAACCACGGAGCTCAAGCCAGCTGATCTGGCCCCTCGTGGCACCCAGGGTGCTGGCGGCACGGTGCGGCCGGGGCTGGATCGCGGTGGGGTTTGGTGCCGCAGACAGCCCGGGAAGGTGCAAAGGGAACCACTCGGGTCCTCTGCTTTAGGGTGCGTGGCGTCATTTCCCAGCTTTAATAGGAGGAAGCAAAACTGGAAGGGAAATTTAAAAAATGCAGCTGGTAAATACGACCGCGCTGCTAACAATGACTCGCGCCCGAGCAGATGACATTCGCAGGATTCCTGCGGAAGCAGCCGGGGGAACATTGTTCGGTGCTTCTGATGCACAAGACGAGATGGATGAAGCCGCCCCGCGATGGGAGCGGGAGGGAAGCCCCAAGCCTGCTCCCCACGGCACCCCCACCCACGGGTGCTGGGACGGGGACCCCGGGGTGCCACGCAGTGGGCGGAGAGGTAGGTGGGACGGGCGCTTCCCGCAGCAGCCCCCTGCGGCACGAGGGGACTTCTGCCAAGCGAAGGAGCCGTTCCTCCTGCACGGCGCGACGTTCTGCTCTAAATAAAGCTTTCCTGCCCTTCCCAGCTGGTTTGTAAACAGCGCTTGCTTGGGCCGCTCCCGGCGCTGGGAGGGAGGCAGAGATGGAAAAAAGGCCGCTGTGGATGGTGGTTCCCAAAAAGCACGCGCGGAGCATCCACGGCTTTCCCCGTTCACGCCGGTGTTTGCTGCACCCCGGGCGCCGTCCTCTTGGGGGGCTCTCAGCTCTGGCAAGCACGAGGGGGGCTCCAGCCCCACGCCGCCCCCCTGCTGCTCTTCGGCCAGGACTGGCGTCGAGACCACCCCTGGCCTTCGTTCCGCACCGCCGAGGCTGGGTGGGGAGCCCCAGGAAGACAGCTCCAAGCTGTTTGGTTGGCAGGCGGTTGTCCCTTCCTAATTAAACACAGAGCTGGCTCCCAGGCTGGAATGCGGCTCGCTTCCCTTCCCCTCCCCACGGAGATGCTCCTCCAGCCGCGTGCGTCCGGATGACGCCGAGGGGCCAGCGCTGTCCGCGGGGACACCGCGAGTTTTGGCCCCATCACTCGGTGGTTTCCCCTTGGGGCTTCGTGTCCCAGCCGCGGGAGCGCGTGGAGGGGAAGGGGAGGTTCTGGTAAACCCTAAACCCTAAAGCCTGGATGGCTGCCCCAGCATGGGGCCGTGGGCAGGAAAGGTGCTGAGAGCACGGGGAGCATCCTCGGAGCCGCCGCGCGTTGTGGGGTCGCCCTTCAGCACGTCACGGCACGGGGAGCAGGATGCGGAGAGGAGGGGCTGAAACGGGGCTTAGCTTAGGGCTCTAAGTGTAAAGGGACTTTTTTTTTTTTTTTAAGTGACATTTTTTTTCCATCAGGAGTGATCCCAAAGAAGCTGAGACCTCGGTTGCTTCCCAATAAATCATGAGTTTTATTATTTGCATGCGATTTCTCATGGATATCGATCTTCTCCTGCTCCCACAGCGCTCTCAGCATTCCTCCTCCCCCTCTGCCATGAAGCCAAGCAGGTAAATACACCAAGAAAACAGCACATTGCCCACCCAGACCTGCTCCCAGGGCTCTTGGGAGGGTATGGAAATGGGGAAAAGGGTTTTGGGGCTGCTTGAGGTGCCCTGGTTGCCCCCACCACGGCCGGACACAGCTCCCACAACACCGTCTCACTCCGTCCGCCTGCTCGGAGCCTTGGCAGTGCCCCAGGGGAGGAGAGGTTTGTGCTTTCCCCGAGTACTTGCCTGCCTTTGAGCGGATTTCCCCTGAAATAGGCATTCCTGGGGGTCTCTGAGCCATGCGGTCTGCTGGCAGCCCTGGCGTTTGGCTTGAAAATTGTAGAAGAGGAACCCCAACTGTCCGCTAAAAGCACTCCCCAGCAGGCTAGGAAAGATCTGCAGGGATCTCGCCGCGCGCTGGGGCCGTGCCCACCCCGTCCCCATCGCCGCATAGCGCAGGATCCCACAACTTTCCCTTTCCTCTCTTTTTTTAAGCTGCTTTGGAGACCGCAGGCGGGAGCAGGTTCTGGCAGAGCGGGCAGGGGGAAAGGGCTTCTCAGTGCCCCACCGCCGCGTACTCGCACTCGGGCTGCAACAGAAAGTGAGAAGTCGCCTTGTTAAACCCTCGCCCCGCACCGGGGAGCACTTCCCAGCTCAGAACCACCCAAGGGTGGCTCATGCCAGGGGCTGGGGAAGCAGCTCACCTCCGGGCCCCGTCTCAGCACCACGCGGGCCGGCCTTCGGCGGAGCCGGGCTGCCCACCAGATCAAGCCGAGGACGGCGGCGCCGGGTGGCACAAATGCCAGCAGCCACAGGAAGCATCCTGCTGCAGGGAGGGAGGAGGACGAGGCGTTGGAAATGGTTCACAGAGCTGGGACCTCAGGAAATGGTTCGCAGAGCTGGGACCGTGCTTTGGGTGAGCGCCCGAGCGCAGCAGCGGGGCGGCCGGGGAAAGGGAGGGGGAGAGAAGCGGCTGCACCGCGGGGCGATGCGGCCAGGGCATCGCTTGGAGCGTTTCAGCGCATGGGGAGCCCAGAGAGACGGGGAAAAGGGATTTCCAGATCTTCCTTGTGAGGAGAGGCTGGAAGAACCGAGCTGTGATGGGCTGAGAGAGGCCGAGCCCTGCTGTGGAGCAGGATGGCAGACCCAGGAAACTCCCCGCGTCCTCTGCTGTGTTTTTCTACAGACGGCAGCAGCAGAAGCAATGGGACAGGGGCGTTAGGGGCTTATAGTCCCTGCAAGCACAGAGCAAAGCCCGCGGTCCAAAGGGGGCTGACCTGTGCCGACGGTCCCACTGAAAGCCCTGCTGATGTTCCTGCCCATGCCGTGCTCCATGGCCGTGCACGCCGCGGCCCCATCCCAGCGCTCGGCTGATACCCAGGTGAGGCTCCAGGCACCGAGGACCCCGCACTCATCCACGGCCGTCACCGGGGTGTCCCTGCCGTGGTGCCAGCGGACGGTGTCCCAGCCGCTGGGGAGGTCGTGGAGTTGGCACAGCAGGGGGACAACGTCCGAGGGCTCCTCTGCGTCCACGGGGACCAGGATGGAGAGCTTGGGCTCGGTGGCATCTAAAAGTGAGTGGGAAAACCCAGTGTCCCCAGCGATGTCCCCAGGGATGTCCCCAGCACCGCCGCACGCTGCTGCACTCACTTGTGACGAGGAGCCTGGTCCCGTCCCCGAAGTGAGGGCACAAATAGAAGGAGGTGCAGTAATAATACCCAGAGTCCTCATGCTGCACAGCGCTGATATTAAAGGAGAAAAAACCCGGTGCTCTCACCATCCCTGAGTATCTCCCCTTTGGTTTCGAGGACTCTATGTTCCGGTAAATCCATTCCAAGCTGCCGTCCGGCTTCTCCCTGTACCAGCTGGTGCTCGATGGGCTGCCCGAGATGCTGCAGCTCAGCTCCGCCGTCGCCCCAGGGGGCAGCCAGAGCTGCACCGGGCTCTGCTGGATCCGCAGACCCTTCGCAGAGGCGGCTCCTGCACGGGAGGAGCGGGTCTGAGCGCAGCAGCCGGTGCCACGGGGTCACCCTTGCGCATGGGGCTGTCGGCTTCTGGCTCCACGGCAAACGAGGTTTACAAGCGAAAAAAGCCAGGGCTGGATCAGTGCCTGGCACGGCGTGTGAGAAGCCCGCTGTGCTTTGGCGTTCGGGAGGCAAGTTCTGCCTGTCTGAGAGGCAGCAGCACCCCGCGGTGGGTTTTGCACAGCCGCCGCGCTCAGGCTTTAGAAGAGAGCGCCTTGAAAATGCTTCAGGGAAACTCGTTCAGCAAACCTCCGATGAGCTTAAGCCCCGCGGCTGCCTCCCCTAACTCTGCCCGCCGGCTCAGGTTGGTGTTAAGCTGCTTCAGACGATCCCAAGCAGGTTTAGCATAGCAGAAAGCAAGGCTGGAGCATTCGTGGAGCAGGACGTACCTGTCAGGAGGAGCAGGATAACCCTGGGCAGGCTGCACATCTCCGGCTGGTGCTGGCCGCGCTCCTCGGTCGCCTCTCGGGTCCTGCAAAAAGGTTTGAGCAGGCAGAAGGGAGATTTTTAATGGGACGGGGGCTCAGGTCTCACAGCAGCCCCGAGACCTGCCCCGGCCGTGCATGAGCATGAGGACGTCCTGGAGCCTGGCTGTCATCTGGGGTTGCAGAGGCAGAGAGGGAAGTGGAGGCGATGCCTGGGAAGGGGACGGAGCTTAGAAAGCAAAACGGGGCGGTGGGCGCAGCCTTGGCCTCCTTCACCCCTGAACGGAATTTAATTGCAGCTCCTAATTGCACCAGGGGGGTCCTGCTGTGCTTTGTCTGCCTGCGCATCGCCCTGAGGAGCTCCAGGCATCATCCCCTGGTTCTTCCTCTCTCGCAGCTCGGCACAGCAGCCGCTCATGGCATTCAGGCTGGAGCAAGACTCACGAGGCCGTGCCACGTGGACGGGGATGCATGGAGGCACAGGTCTGCTCTGCAGATGAGCACGATGAGCACTGGGGTGGGCGGCGAGATGCCTCCAGGCCCCCGGAGATTTGGCGGGCACTGGTGGGGCAAAGGCACCTCGTGGAGGCTCGGCCTCGTTGCAGCAGCTGGAGGCTGGGTGCGGAGCTGCCTGAGCCGAGGAGCGCTGCGGTCAGCCTCAGCCTTGTTGATTTTGTCACCTCTCTGCTGTTTATTCGCACAGAACCCCCTGCCCCCCCAACTCCGCTGCCAGCAAACCGTTGGGTTTGAAGGTTTTTGTCGCCAAACTTCGGCGCTGGTTTAGCAAAGAGCCACGTTTGCCGAACCACAACAGGAAAGCAGGGCAGGGGGATGGGGACCAAAATTGCCTCTCGCCTTCAGTCCCCGGCCCTTTGAACGTCACCGTTAAGGTCATTTGGGCTGACGTGAGGATGGCTGGGGGGGCTGGGGCTGGGGGTGCAGCCACCCCCGCCCCGAGGCAGCTCTCCAGCCTCTGCGCTGCGGTTTCCCCAAAGCAAGAGCGGCGGCACGGTGCGCTGTGGTTTGTAGTGCCCAGCGCTGGGGCTGGCTTCTTCCTTCGTGTCGAGTATTTGGGGGTGGGCATCAGAGGGCGTCGCGGGGCCCTCGAGGGGCCGCCTCCAGCCCTGAGCATCGCAGAAATGGTTAAAACCCAAATTTTCCTCCCGGATGTGGGTCCGTGCCAGCAAGCTGACATGAGCTCCGCTCGTGGCGATGCACCTCACAGCTGCCGGCAGCGGCGTGTGGGGAGGACGCATCCCTTGTGGGGACACCGCGTCCTTCATGGGGACACCGTGTCCACACGGCTGCGGGGCATCGCTACAAGAACCCTGCACTTCGGGGAGCCTCGGGTCCCGGTGCACGCGGCCGCCCTGCAGAAGGGCTGGGACGAGCACGATGATGGCACCCCTGGGTTTCTCCTGCATGAAGGCACTGCTGGCCATGGGGCTGCTGCTGCTCTGGCTGGGTGCGTATCGGGGCAGGGGCTGGGGAGAGGGGTCCTCTCACTTTCCAAGCACCCCCCGGCTGGTGGGAGCATGGGCTGGGCTTGGGGTGCAGGCGGTGAATGAGCCCCCGGTCAGTCCCTGCAGCACCAGCAGCGTTGCTGGCGGTGCAGCAGCCCCAGCCCGTCCTCTTCGTGGAGTCTGGGGCCCCGGTGCAGATCATCTGCATTATGGACAAGGCACTCGATGGCAAAGGCAACGTGCTCTGGTACCGGCGCAGCTGTGGGGAGCAGCCCCGGCTGATCCTCCGCTGCGACGAGGAGGCTCAGGAGGGGTTTTCCTGTGAGTACACGAAGGGACGCACCGTGCTGCACATCACTGCCACCCACCCCAACCACACCGGCCTCTACCTCTGTGCCTGCATTGTCGGATTCAAGCTGCAGTTTGGCAACGGCACCGCGCTGGTCGTGGGAGGTAGGGGGGCGGCTGGGTTGGGGGTGGCCGGGGTCCCCCACATGTACCCCCTGTGACTCCCCAGTGGATGGTCCCCTCCCATACTGCCCATTGGATGCGACCCCCCAAGGCCCCCTATTGCACAGTCCGCACCCATGTCCCTACGTTGGATGGGACCCCCATTTCTCCCCATTGTTCAGACCCCCCCATGCCCCTCGTGTCACTATGTCTGGGTCCCCAGGGGGACGCGGGGTCTCTGCCCACATCTGAGCCCACCAAGGCCCCGCGATCATTTGTGCAGACAGCTGGATGGCCCAGAGCTGGGTGCGGGTGCTGGCACCCCACGGCTCCCCTTCAGACCCCTCTGGCTTGGTCTGTGCTGTGGGCAACGCCAGCGGCCCCGTCCTCATCTCCTGGCCGGGGGGGACCCGACCCCAGGAGGTGCTGGGGCTGGGGGGCAGCACAGAGCTGCTCATCAGCCCCACGGGCATCACTGGGGGGACCGGGGCGCTCTGCGAGGTGCGCTTCAATGCCTCCGGTCCCCCCGTCCGGAGGAGCGTGGAGCTGCACGGGGCCAAGGGTGAGTACGAGCCTGGGCACCGGGGTGAATGGGGGAGAGGGCAGATGGGATGACCCCCCCCTTTCCCGGCAGCTCCTCGGAGTTGGGGCATGTGTGGGGAAACTGAGGCAATGTTGGGGGCAATGGGGGGATGTTGGGGGGTGATGGGGGAATAATGGGGGGAATGGGGGGATGTTTGAGTATGGGAGAAGACAGTGGGGGTCAGAAGATGGCTGGGACAAGCCGTCCCCCCCCCCCCAGGTGCCTGCACAACACCAAGTGCCGCGGCCATGGCCGCAGCCGGGGCGCTGCTGCTGCTTGGCCTCAGCATCGGCGTCTGCTGCCTCCTCCGCACACGGACGGGTAAGGAGCCGAGCAGGGGCTGGGGATGACAGCCCCCTGTGTCCCCTGCCATCCCCTGCTGCCCTGCACCCTGCTCCCCCATCTCCATCCCCAATTCCCCTCCGTCCTCATGCTGGGGACACGTCTCTGTCCCCGCCAGGACTCCGGCCCAGAGCCCCGCACCCTCCTGCACCCCAGCACCAGCAGGTGAGGTTGTGTGGTCCCTGGGTGTCCCCACACAGGGTGGTGGCGATAGCGGGGCCAGGCAGGAGAAGTGTCGGGTACCAGGGGACAGCCGCAACCCCACAGGGATTGGGGGCTGGGGTTGGGGTCATTCTGATGGCGTTGGTGCCCACAGGGAGAGCTGACGTACACCCAGCTCCGCTTCGCCACCGCAGGGAGGGCAGCGCCATGACCCACAGGGCTGGGCCCCAAGGCCTCGGTGGCCCTGGGAGGCTGGGGCTGCCCCGGCCACCATGACAATGGGGAGGAAGGAATGAGACTGAACCTCAAACGAGGGGGAGATAACGAGACTGGAGCTGGAAGGACGAGTGAATAACGGGATTGGACCTCAAATGTGGCGTTAATAAAGAAATTGAAGCTAAAACGAGGAGTGAATAACGGGATTGGACCTCAAACATGGAGTTAATAAAGAGATTGAAGCTAAAATGAGGAGTAAACAATGAGATTGAAGCTCAGACGAGGAGTAAATATAGAGATTGAAGCTCAAACGAGGAGTAAATATAGAGTGAAGCTCAAACGAGGAGGGAATAAAGAGACTGAACCTCAAATGAGGAGGAAATCGAGATTAAACTCAAAAATCAACGCCCCCCCCCCCCCCCCCCCAGGGGGCGCCACAACCCCTCCCCGAACTACAACTCCCATCATCCCTCACGGCCGTCACCCCACAGCCTACATCTCCCATCGTGCCCCGCGGCCCGGCCCCGCCGTGTCCTTACGGCCCGCTCCCCCTTCCAGGACTACAACTCCCGTCGTGCCCCGCGGCGCCCCGCCCGCTCCCCCCGCCCCCCTCGGCCGCCGCCGCCATGGGGGCCGCCGTCTTCTTCGGGTGCGCGGGCATCGCCTTCGGGCCCGCGCTCGCCCTCGTCCTGCTCACGGTGGCGGCGGAGCCGCTGCGGGTCATCATCCTGGTGGCGGGGTGAGGGGGGCCCGGAGGGGCCGGGGGGGGGGCCGGGGAGACCGCTCCGGGGGTGGCTGCCCCGATGGAGGCTGCCCCAGTATAGGGTACCCCAATGGAGGCCGCCCTAATGGGGGCTTTTGGGGGGGGGCTGGGGAGCCCCGGGCTGTGAGGCAGCCTCTAGGGTTTGGGGGTGGCTCAGGGGGGCTCGGGGAGGCTGCCCCGATATAGGGTGCCTTGATATGGGGTCCCTAATGGGGGCTGCCCTAATGGGGGCTGCCCTAATGGGGGCTTTTGGGGGAGCCCCAGACTGTGAGGCAGCCTCTCGGGTTTGGGGGCAGCCTCGGGGGTTTGGGGGCAGCTCAGGGAGGCTGCCAGGATGGTTTTGGGGTAAGCTATGTAGAGGCTCAGCCTCCCCTCTAGGGTCTTCCACGTCTCCTGCACCTCGCTGCTGGTCTAAGTTGGTCCCCGCAGCCCCCGGCTCCCCCCCAGGATGCTGTTCTGGGGGCTCCCAAAACCGGCCTCAACACCGGGAAGGTGCCTGGAGGCCGTGGCCTCCCCCGAGTAATAGTGCTTTAACCCACGCAGCCTCCACCTGGTGGGACCATCCCTCATGGCCACGCTGCCAGCCCTTCTCTGTGGCTTTTTGGGTGCCCAGGGGAGATGTGGGGGCACTTTTTTGGCTTCCACGTGGAGGTGTGGGGGCACTTTTCTTCTCTGGAGGCCAGGCCTCCTTTGAGCCTTCACCAGGCGTAGCGCCGAGCGCCTCAGCGGGCAGCGGCCGTCCTCGGAGAAGGTTGTGGTGGCCCTGGGAGGAGAAGGGAAGATGTCGGGCTCCCAACCCGTTTGATTTTTCAGCCGCCTCCTTGAGCCAGGACCTGTCGAGACCCGGAGCCAGGACAAAGCCAAGCAGCCTCCGATCCAGCCGCGTGTCCTCGTGCGATTCCGGCCTCCAGCTCGACAACGGAAGCACCGCAGGGGGATCCCTGTCTCAGCTCCTTGTTCCTCTCCCTCCGCAGGGCGTTCTTCTGGCTGGTGTCGCTGCTCCTGGCGTCCCTCATCTGGTTCGTTTCCGTCCATCTCAGCGACCGGGAGGACGCCAAGCTTCAGTACGGCCTCCTCATCTTCGGGGCGGCCGTCTCCGTCCTGCTGCAGGAGGCCTTCCGATTCGCCTACTTCAAGCTGCTGAAGTAAGAGCCCGGCCGTGGGCAGAGCTCCCCGCGGAGCCCCCGTGGCCGCTTCCCCAAGCATCCCTCACCCGGGGCTCTCGGGTTTTGTCGGCACTCACCGCTGCTTTTTATCCGGGCAGCCCCCCAAACCTCCTTAGATCCTGCTCCGGGGCTGTTCTCCCCTGCTCCTGACTTCTTTATAACCCCCCCATCCCCTTTCCCGTTTGCGAAACCTCCCCGTGCAGCGCAGAGCCGGGTGCGGGCCCGGTTCCTGCCCTCCTGCTCACGTTTTCTCCCCTTCCCGAGCAGGAAAGCGGACGAAGGCTTGGCCACGATCAGCGAGGACGGCCGCTCGCCCATCTCCCTCAAGCAGATGGCCTACGGTGAGCGCGAGCCCGGGCAGGGGTTGGGTGCTCGCGTGCGCTCCTGGCAGCGCGACATCGCTGAGAGCCTCAGCCTGGTTCTGCTCCTGCACCCCCAGGGGGCTGCGAGCCCCCAGGGTGGGCACGAGGGGCCGTGGGCCGCCGCGTAGCCCGGCTGCGGTCGGTCTCGGCTGATTTCCTTCTCCGTCCGCAGTGTCCGGCCTGTCCTTCGGCATCATCAGCGGCGTCTTCTCCGTCATTAACATCCTGGCCGATTCCATCGGGCCGGGCATCGTCGGGATCCACGGGGACTCGCCGTACTACTTCATCACCTCCGGTGAGGCCGCGGGCAGAGCTCTCCTGTTACGGCCCCGCTCCTCCCAGCGGCACCCCCAGAAGCAGTCTGGGAGGGGAGGGAACCCCCAAAAACCCGGCGCTCGGTGAAGGCGTCGCTCTGTTTCCCCGCAGCGTTCCTCACCATGGCCGTGGTTCTGCTCCACACCTTCTGGGGGGTGATTTTCTTCGACGCCTGCGAAAGGCGCCGCTACTGGTGCCTGGGGGTGGTGGTCGCCAGTCACCTCGCCACGTCGGGGCTGGTGAGTTGGGTGCACCGGGGGCTTTCCCCGAAACAAAGCAGCCGTTGGTGGCGTCGGACGCCCCTCCGGGGACGGGGAGGGGACGGCGGGAGCACCCGGCGGCGTTTCCCGCTCCCTAAATCTCAACCTGGGATGCGGGGGCCGGTCGCGGCCCGGCGGTGCGGCTCCAAGCCCGCTCGGGGGAAGCGGGATCGAAGCGGGGCTAACGAAGGCCGCGGGGTCAGCCGGAGGATTAGCTGCTAAGCTCCTGCTGGGAAACCTCGAGGCAGGAATTTGAGCCGCGCGAGGAGCTCCTGGCTCCGCCGTCGCCGCCACGCTCCCGTCCCAGGAGGGCTGAGGAGGCGGCGGGCGGGCGGCGCCGCTCGTCACACCGCTCTCTTTCTACCCCCCCAGACGTTCCTGAACCCCTGGTACGAGGCCAGCCTGGTCCCCATTTACATCATCACCGTCTGCATGGGCGCCTGGGCCTTCGTCACGGCCGGGGGCTCCTTCCGCAACGTCCTCAAGTGCCTCTCCTGTAAGGGCCGGGCTGCGCAGGGCGGGGGGCCTGGCACAGGGGGCGTCACGGGGAATTTTGGGGGGGCTCCTCTGCCTGTCCCACGGGTGGGTGGGAGGCTCGGACACGGGGATGACCGCGGGCTTTGGGTGCCCTCAGCACCTGCCCCAGAGCCTCGGGGACGCGAGGACGGGCCTCACCTGGAGCTGCCTCCCTGGTGCGCGGTGCCCACTGCACGATCGGGGTTTTTACGAACCCCCCAAAAAAACGCCCCTGCCCCCTCTGCTTCCAACCTCTCGCCCTCTTCATCCTTGCTCTTCCTCGGGCTTTTCCCCCCCGCAGGTAAGCAGGAGGCCGACGGCCGCGTGATGATGTACTCAGCGCTGCAGGTGCCTTTCGAGGAGTGAGCGTCGACGGCAGCCCTGCCCGCCCGCGCCGCCTCCGCGCCCCAAGTGCCCCCCTCTCGGCAGCTCGACGATCCCGGCGCTGCCTTCACCCACGTTTGAGCCTGCGGGGCCCCGAGCGGCACCGGGGCGATGAATCCGGACTGGGGCAGCCTCCGTGCGAGGCCTCGGGGGGGTTTTTGTCCCTCCAGAGCTCCCTGGCACGAACTTGGCTCCGAGCCCCAGCCCTTCCCCGCGTCCCTCTCCCGGGGGGCTTTTGGGGCCGTTCTTGTCCCGCCCGTGCCGTCACGCCCCTGTTAGCTTCGTTAGTGACTTCCCGTTAGCCTTTCCTTACGGGGTATCCCCACGGGGGTGAGAGAAGATGGCGGGGACAGCCCCGGGGCTGCTGCGGTGCCACCGGGCTCGGGGCAGGATCCCCTTCGTCCCCCTTCCCAGCGCGAGGGGCTCGGGGCCATGGGACCCCCCTGGAGCATCCCATACGGTCCCTGGGAGCGGGGCGATGGCTGAGGGGGTTTTTGGGCCCCCCCTGTGCCCCCCGCCGCTCGCTGCTCTCCCGTTTTGGGTCTTTTCGAAGCGTCGGGGAGCGCTCGTTGCCCTGCTGCGCGCACCGGGGGGGGGGGTTAAATTATTTTTGTGATTCAGAGTAAAACCCTTTTAATAGTGACTGCGTGGCACCGAGGAGCTTCGTGGGATGGGGTCGGGGTGGGAACGGGGTCGGCGCCCTTCATCCTGCTCTGCTCCCCCCCCCTGCTGCCAGCCTGGGGGGGCCGAGCCCCCTCAGCACCCTTTTTGGGCCCATCCTGGCTCAGGGCCGGCGGCTCTCGGCCGAGCGGCGCGAGGAGGCTTTGAAGACGACGTCCTGCTCCTGCCTGCTCCTCGCGCTGCCTCGGGGGGTGAAGGGCCGAGGTGAGACCCTTTGGGGGGGCTGGAGGAATTGGGGGGGTCCCGGCCACCCCGTTGGGACGAGGGCTTGTCGGGGGGGGGGAGGCTCTCACCGGAGCCTCTTGCTCGCGAAATGGACGGCGAGGAAGAGGCCGAGGCAGCCGAAGACGGTGCCGAAGACGATGGCGACGACTTCACCTGCGTGACCCCCCCCCCAAAAAAAATAAAAACACTCGGAAGGAAGGGGGGGGGCAAAGGGATGACCCCCCCCCAGGCTCTCTGCCTGTGCCGTACCTGTCGAATATCCCTCGGGACCTGCAAGGGAAGAGCCAGCGCTGCCCACCGCAGCCTCGTGCCCTTGCTGGGGGCTCTGGGGCTGTTTTGGGGGGGTGCTGTGTCTGTGTGTCCCCCCCCCTCATCCCACCCCATCCCCCGGGGCAGCTCTCACCGCTGGCGAAGGAGGCCAGCACCAGCCTCTGGTTGAGCTCCTGGGGGGCCCGAAAATTCTCCTCCAGCCGCTCGGGCGAGGGCTCGTCGGCCGCCGTGGCGTAAAGGGAACCCCGCAGCTGCTCCAGCTGAAACGGGACCGGGGCGCGGGGAGGCTTCAGGGGCTGCTCCCCCCTCATCCTCACCCCCTCAATTCCTCCCCCCGTCCCCCCAAAGCCCGTACCTGGGCCCGGCCGATGCGGACGGGCTGCTGGAAGACGGTCCAGAGGACGCTCTGGAAGCACGGCGGGGTGGTGAGGGAGCCGTTGTAGCGGTAGTAGCGGTCCAGGCGCTCGGGCAGCAGGTCCCGCACGCTGAAGGAGGGGATGGAGGTCGTCTGCCCTGCGAGAAATTGGGGGGGACACCAGGTTGGGACCCCCCCCCCGGAAGGTTCCGACCCCGCTGTCTACCAAGCGCTGCCCTCTCGCTCGCACGGCGCCGCCTCACCCGCGTAGCGGATGCTGCCGAGGTGCCTCAGGATGTTGTCGTAGGCAGGGTTGGGCTCATCGCCGGCCTGGATGGGAATTTTGGGGGGGTACGGGGGGGGGGGTCAGGGTCGTGCCGATGGGGTTTTTGGGGTGGTGGCGGGGTCCTGGACCGCGTACCTCCAGCAGGACGCCCAGCACGGCCAGCCCGGCCGCGTGGTGCTGGGCCTCGCTGGCGTTGGCGTAGCGCTCGGCGTCGTAGTGCACCACGTGCATCTGCGGGCGCAGGGGGGGGTCCCCCGGTGTGCCCCCCCTCCCCAACCCCCTCCCCGGATGGTGCCTTGTGCCCTTCACACGCCCGTTCCCAGTTCCCACACCGGGACCCCTTCGCTCTGCACCCGATTCCCGCACCCAGACCCGTTCCTATGCCCGATTCCAGCACCCAGACCCCTTATTGCACCCGTTCCAATGCGGATTCTCCCCCCCAGACCCGTTCCTGCACCAGATTCAAACCCCCACCCCCATTCCTGTGCCAATTCCCACACCAGGACCTGTTCCTAGACCCATTGCCCACCCCCCAGCCCCATTGCCACACCTGTTCCCATGGGGATTCCCACACCAGGACCCGATCCCATACCCATTCCCCGCCCCACACCCGTTCCCGTGCTGATTCCCACTCCAGAACCTGTTCCCACCCCCCTTTCCTGCACCCAGCCCCATTCCTGCACCCGTTCCCATGGGGATTCCCACACCAGGCCCTGGTCCCATGTCCGTTTCCCACACCAGGCCCCATTCCCATG